>VXBS01005871.1:0-68820 GCA_013400255.1 Sitta europaea
TGTGTGGCAAAGATTTCCTTTCCACCCTGCTTAAAAAACCCACCCCCACTTGGAGATGCAAACAACTTGCCAGAATTTTCCACATCAAAACAAACAGCAACTCCCCCAGAATGCCAGGAGCAAGAACAGCAAAGCTTTGTGCTCACCCAGGGGCACAGCTGATGATCCAAATTCATTTGCCATGAAAAACTACAGATTTAGGGTCATGCTCCACTAAATAAAAGGCAAAAGGCTCAGGGAATTTTGTAGCAGGTTTTTTTTCCATGCCTAGCTATCCCATTTGGAAGAATATATGTATTTTTATAAAAACAACCTTCCAGTTGTTGCTGGATTTGCTTTCCAGCCCTTTTGGAAATGCCAAAGGAGAAGCTGAGAAATCAGGATATTCCCATGTCCACTCCTCTGGAGCCACCCCACTCGCCAGGACGTGGCCACAAATGATTGAATTAATTTAATTCATTCATTATCCCAAAAGCTGTGGGTCCCTCCAGCAGGGGGGAGGCACAGGGGAAAGGCTCCTCCTCCCACACTGAGCACACAACACCTGTGAGTGGCTCTGGAAGGAAAATCCAGGATGGTTTGGGATGGAAAGGACCTCAGAGCTCACCTGGATCCAAGCCCTGCCACGGAGAGGGAATCATTTTGCATTTGGTTTCACGTTTTACAGACAAAGCAGAGCTGGTTTCACTGCTGTCACATTGTTTTGGGGACTGAGCTCTGGGATTCTGTGTCTGCTGGAAATTCAGGAATAGAACAGCCGTGGCTGAATTGGCTCAGCATGGTGGCAGCTGCAGAGTCTGCATTGAAAATCCCATTTCTCGTTGATTTTTTAGATATCCAAATTTTCACGGGCTTGCACTGGGTCAAAATCCTGTTCTGAGAGCTCCAGCCAGGGACAATGCCAATATTTGCATCAGCTCCCAAAAAACCAGGGGGGGTGGTGACACATTTCTGCCAAAGAAGGAAAATTTGGGCAGCTCTGAGTGAGAAAAATCAGAGTAATTCGTGTAGCTTTGAATAATTTGAGTAACTCTGGGTAACCCTCAGCACCTGTAAGAGCCCCCAGGTCACACCTGGGTGTGTAAAATCAGCCAGAAAGATAATATCCTTAAAAACGTCTCAGGGAAATGATGGGAAGAGCCAGAGTTTAATCTTAAACCTCCTCATTGATCATTTTAAGGACTCTTTGACGTCCCTCTCTTGAAACAATATAATTCCCTGTAATTACCCCTGCCAGGAGTCCCTGTGTGTTCCGTGCCACAGAGCAGAACCCAGAACATCCCTGGGGGAGCAGAGACCCCGGCACAGAGCCAGGAACTCCGGGGGGTGTGATGGAAACCCAGGGAAAAAAAAATTCCCAGCCTTGCCTGGAGAATTCCAACTCCCCAGAGGGGGAGTGNTGTATAAAAGACAACCACCACCCAGAGGGTGTCAGGCTGCTCCATCCCCACCTGCACAGAGAGCTTCACTCACACCCTGAATTTCAGGGCTGCCTTTGTGCACAACACAAGCCCACCAGCTCCCTGCCCTCCTTTAATCTGATTTACTCAGCCCTGCAGGCCAGCCTGCTGCCTGGGCTCTTCAAGGATGGGTGCACAATTTGTGTCTGGGCTTAGGAGTGGAGCTCTGAGCTCCACAAAGGTGAGAAAACCCAAATTCGTGGTTTCAGGTAAAAATTCCACTCTCCAGCCATGCCCTCTTGTCCCTGCCTCAGGTGAAATTCTCCTCACGGGTGCCTGACACCCAAACGGTTTCTCAGAGACCTTCCACAGCCTGAGGGCTCCACAGAGTTGGAGAACAACGGGAAATCTGGAAAAGCAATCCCAAACCACAGAGCCTTCACCCAAAACTCCTCTGGGGGAGATTGCCCCGAGTTAAAGAGCAGTGGCAAATGCAGAAGAACTTTCTCCATGCTCCCTCCAAGCAGCATTCCCGACATTTCTGGGAACTATTTTCAGGCATTTGATCTGTGCTGGCGTCAGTTGTTGCTACCCAGAGTAATCTCCTTTCACAGGAAAATAAAAAGGCTCCGTGAGATTATGTAAAATCAGCCAGGAATAGCAGTGAGTATAAATACCCAGGATAGATGGACTGGGAAGAGCCAGGCAAGGAGGGAGCTTTGGGAAGCACCAACCTTTGGGTGCCTTCAGTTCCCCCACTGGGCACGAGCTGCAGCCTCTGGAGCTGAGCCTTTGGGAATTTGGGAGCTTCTGGCCAGGCAGGGCTGAGCTTAACCACAAGGGTTGAAATCTCATTTTTAGTGTGGGAGCAAAGCTGGGAGCTGTCTAAAGTTGAGTCTGGTCTAAAGTTGAGTCTGGTCTAAAGCTGGGAGCTGTCTGTTGCTGTGGAGCACAAGTTGAACACACAGCACACCCAGCAGGGTTCAGGTAGAGAACAAGGAAAGAACTCTGCAGTTCATTGCTGCCCTCGTGTCTCTCAGTGTCTGCACAGTGACAGGGATTGCACAGAGCAGTTCCCACCTCTCCATCCCCACTGCTCACTGCAGGAGTCCAGCAGGGGAGATCTTCTCAGCCAGGAATGCAAACAGGATCCTGGTTTATCTCCCAATCCCTGAGCACTGACTCCATCACACCCAAACAAAGCAGAGGTTGATTTTCAGGGACAACACCTTTCTAAAGCTGTGACCTGTCTAAAGCTGAGTCCTGTCTAAAGCTGAGTCAGGTCCCAGGGACCCCCAGGTCTCCCAGCCTTGATCCCCCTGTCCTGCCCTCACCTGGAGCTCCCTGCCCTGCTGTGGAGCCCCCAGGGCTCAGGGGCTCCTGGGGACAGCCTGGTGATTCCATTGTTCCCAGGAGCTGCCGCTGGAATTCCTGGTGCCAGCCCCGCTCCAGGTGCCTGCCCTGGCACCTCCAGGCTGTGTTTGCACCCTGAGCTGCACTGAACAGCTCTGTGAGCAGTGGGTCTGCAGGAAAAATCAATCTTGTTCAGCACAAGATCCTTCAGTGTTTACAGATTGGGCAATAAGTCACAACTGAAAATGTTATCTTTTATCCCTCCCCCTCTGAAATCCCTGTCTGTCCGTTAGAGCACAGCAGAAATTCAGGATAATGAATATAAAAAGTGTCAATGCCAAGCCAGTACCTAAACCCCTGTAGTTTTATCCTGAACCTCTGAGGTGGAGGAGAATAAAGTTTAAAACAGATTTCAAGTCACCATAATTAAGAAATCTGTGACAGACTGAACATGAAAAGCCAAAGGCACACTCTGCTTTTAATTCATCCCACTCCTCACAAACAATGCCGAGGCTCCGCGGCGGGAGCTGCGCTCTCCCTGGGAGCGCAGGAACAATGGGATGTGAGGATGATGGAACGGCAGCCTTTGCTGCCGATGCCGCCCGCAAACCCAAGGACTGCGCTGCTCCCTGGCAAGTGATGAATCGTCTGCCTCCTGCCAGCCCTGCTCTGCCAACGGGCATGAAAAATCCCCGAGCCTGCCCTGTCTGGAGCAGCGGGCTCCGGGGCTGTCTGCGCGCAGGTGCCTCTGCCTCTGGGGGGTGAAACGCCTCTAAATTTTGGGTTTCTGGAGATTTTCTTTGTGTGGATGCTCCACACAGTCCTCCAGGCCTGGCACCATGAGCAGTGTGGGTGACGGAGCTGTGTGCAGGGAAAAGTGGGGTGTGATCAGTCTGTAAAGGTGTTTTGTCACATTAAAGGGTTAAAAGCTGCCAAGGGCAGCAAAGTTTCCCCAGGCCAGGGCTTGGAGCACCCTGGGGTGGTGGGAGGGGTCCCTGCCCACGGCAGGGGTGGCACTGGGTGGGATTTAAGGTCCCTTCCGACCCCAACCCTTCGGGGATCGTAAATAGATAAACAAACTCGGGATTAATTCTGGAACTGTAAATCCTGCAGCCATATTAAAGGTGCTGCCACTTTCCTGCTGCCAAAAATCTCAGGACTCCCGAAGCCAGCCCACAGCAGGAGAGAGCATTCACTGCTCATCCTCCAGAGCAGATTCCTGGAGGCAGCTGGATCCTTGGGAATCGCCGTCTCCCCCAGCCAGCAGCAAAGCTTTTTGGCTGAGCCGGTCCCTCCTCTCCCCGGGTCCTGATCCCCAGCCAGGGCTCAGACCTTGCAGAATTAAAGCTCAGCTCCTGCAGCTTCCAACGCTCTCCCTTTCCCGTCCCAGACCACCCCGGCTGATTGCTGCGAGTGGACAAAAACCAGGAGCGTTTGCCAGGCAGCAGCGAGGGAACCCCAGCAGTGCCAGGGAGAGAGATCTCGATTTCAACCCAAAGCCCCAGATGAGCCAAACCCCACCAGCACAGAGAGGAGGATCTGCTCTGCACGTCTGGAGCTGATCCACGGTGCTCAGTGATGTTATCAGGGAACTGCAATAAATACATCTGAAATCTGCGTGTGTCTGCTCCATCCATTTATATCAGCAGGGCTTCCAAGTCCTTTATTAAGAAAGCACAGCTAATGACAGAAGGCAAATGCTAATTTTGTTTGGTGGTTTTTCCTCCATTCGAGTTCACTGATCAGGCAGACAAATTAAGAAAGATTGTGAGCTTATCCAGGAGCCATTTGTTCGACATCTCCCCAAATCCGTGCCTGACACAACGAAGCATCTTTGTGCAATAGAATTTTATTTGTCATGTTGGGCCAGAAGCAGCAGTTAATAATTCACTGCACAGCTCCATGGAGCTCCCTCGCTCTCTTTCACACAACCTTGCAGTTTCACAAGCTCTTGTTAGGAACAGCTTAAAATAGTCTGTTATCAGTGCTGCGGTCGCTGTCAGAGCCCGGCAGAGGCTCTGGCTGTGATCATTCTGACAAGGGAACAAAATAAACAACCCAGGAACTTCGGGAAGGACATGGACACGTGGAATTCATCCCCACGGGATGGCTACTCCAGAGCTCACAGCCAGGCAGATGGAGAAAAAAAGGGCAAATCACCAACACAGCTGCTGTCCCAGCCCTGTCACTGGAATCATGGAATGCTTTGGGTTGGAAGGGACCTTAAATCCCACCCACCCCCTGCCGTGGGAAGGGACACTTTGCTTGCTCCAAGCCCCATCCAACCTGGCCTCAGAGTAATTTCTGGTTCAGATTTGGATTTTCTGCTTCCCCTGCTCGGCTGCTGGCACATAATCACCAGCTTGGGGCACCCGGGGTCAGAACAGCCAGGCTGGGGTCAGGGTGCCTGGAAATAATGGGAGTGGAGGACACGGGTAAATACTCCAAGTAGCAGCAGGCTGGGTGATCTCTGATCACCACAGAAACCACAGAAGCACCGAATAAACTCTCAAGTAAGAGAAGCAGTTCAGAAACGGCGCCTCCTGTGAGCCCAGCACACTGTGCTTAATTCTGCAGGGTCAGGACACCTCTCGTCCTCAATCTCGCAGCTGCCGTGTCTGATTTAGCTCGGCTCCCTGATTCCCAGGCTCGTGGAGGATGGTGTCAGCTCCAAGTGTCACCCCGGACTTCACTGCACCACAAAAGCAGCAATTCGTGCACCCTCAGGTCTTCGGGACAACAAATAATGTTGTAAATACAGTGCAAACAGAAGGAACACGGAGAGGCAGAGCTGCTGCTCTCAGCTGAGCTGCTGGCCCCACACCTGCACACACAGCCCGGGCACGGCTCTGCTGGGAGAATCCCTGGGCAGCGAAGGTAAACTCACCTGGGCACCTCAGAGAGGCTCTGGCTCCCCAGGGATTGGATCCAAGAAAACCCTGGCAGAGGAGCCCTCCCCTCTGCTGCCTCAAAACCTGGCACGGCCACCCCGGGGGGCAGAGGAGGAAAAGGTCAGTGCCCGATCAAAGGTGAAGGAAACTCCAGGCACTGGGAAACCTGTGGCTGAGGGAGCTGGGAATGTTCACCTGGAGAAGGGAAGGCTCCAGGGAGAGCTCAGAGCCCCTGGCAGAGTCTGGAGGGGCTCCAGGGGAGCTGGGGATGGAGGGACAGGACACGGGGAATGGCTGCAAACTGGGAAAGGGGGGTCTAGATGGGATCTTGGGCAGGAATTCCCGGCTGGGAGGGTGTGGAGGGAATTCCCAGAGGAGCTGTGGCTGCTCCTGGATCCCTGGCAGTGCCCAAGGCCAGGCTGGAGCCCCTGGGACAGTAAAAGGGAGGGGATGTTGTGGCTGCAGGGGAACAGGAGCACTGGAGCTGACAGCAGCCAGTTCAGGTGGTTCTGAGTCTGTGCCTCAGCTCCCAGTGGATTCATCCCCCAGACCCCAGGCTGGGTTTGGGCCACACTTCCTCCAGGTAAATATTTGGAATCACAGAATCCTGGAATGTTTTGGGTGGAGAGGGACCTTAAATTCTCAAGGTTGTTTTATTATTTCTTATCTCAGATATTTTCTGTCTGGNAGGGATTACCCGGAATGGGGGGATTAGAGCAGCGCAGGCAGCTGGAACCCCCAGCCCCCTCCTGCCTCCCCTGCCCTGGGTGGGAGGGGGGAAAAAACAATGGGAATACTCCATGGATGTGTTATTTTTGGTGGAGTGTCCCTAATTTACCTTTAGCCCGTGGTTTTATCTCTTTTTGGAAAAAAAACGCGGAAGAATTGATTGGATGCTGGGGTGTGAGAGAGAGCTCAGGGGTTAACGAGGGGAATATTTCAGGGAGAGAGGAGCCTAAAGTGGATTATCGGGAGGTTCCTTCTGGCCTTAAACACACACGGAAAGGAATCCGTGAGCCTGCTGATTATCCCGGTGTCCTCAGCCTGAACTCGGGGCCACCGAGGGGACAACCACCGGCTGGGGCCAGGGAGAACGCAAACCAAACAAGGCGCAAAAAGGTTTCTAATTATTTCTTTTGGCAGATAAATTCTGTTCTCAGGGGATGCTGCCCGTCCCTGCTGGCAGCAAAGTGCGGCCACCCAGGTTTAAAACAGAAATTGCCCATTGGATTCTGAGCAGATCCCAATGAATTTTAGGCGATTTATGATTAAAAAACTCACCAAAACCCGTTAATTCTTCATGCAGATGTTTGGTTTTTGGGCAGCTGGGGGTTCATTGTCGCTCTCTGTTGTTTCCAAAGACAAAATTCTGGCAGAGGAGCGTGGATTTCACACCCCTGAAGCACCAAAGCTGCACCAAATCCCAGGAAAAGGCCCAGGAAAAGCCGGCCCAGGTCCTGTGGAAAACAGGGGCCAGCACCCGGTGTCACCTCCCTGACGCTGATGCAAATATTACAACAATTCCAGTGCCAAAAGAGGAAGGAAAGGGAGAATAATTCCACCAGACACAGATACAGCCGTGCCTAAATTAAAATACAAAGCCCAAGCAGGCTTAGAGAATGTCCTGATTAGCCTTGAAAAACTGCTGTGCATTAAAGAGACCCCAGAATATATTTAATTTTTTTTTTTTTTCAGTCCAGCAGAGGAACCCACTGATGCTCTGCCATTTGTTCATTTACAGCAAATATTAACACGGGGCCCAATTTTCTGCCTGGCAAAAATCATTTTAATTTTTACTAAGACGAATGTTTGGAAGGGCAAGGAATAATTAAATCATTTTCTACTCCAAAAGAAGCCTCACGGTCTCGTCGCGGGGTTCCAGCGCTTTGTAAATCATCTAATGATTTTCTGCTCGTTTAAATTTTGCCTCCCCATCCCGAACTGATTAGCCAAGGGGAAAAAACAAAAGAAAAAAAAATAAATAAAAGGCAGGGTGGAGGCACTTGCAGGAGGGGTAAAGTTCCTAAATCACCCAAAGATTCGCTGCTCCTGGGAAAGTGGAATAAGTGCAGAAAGGAGATTTTGTGTTCTGGACTCAAAATAAGCTGATTTCTACCCGCGGCTAAAGAGGGACCAGAGATTCCTTCGGCACCAATTTAAAGATTTCTTCTTCTTGCCATAATGAATCTGGAGTTCCCCCCTGCTCAGTGACAGAAAATCAGGTTTTAAAAGCATGAGGTTCATGTGCAGACGCTGAGTTTTTAAAGGACTGGGATTTTTTTTTGGGGAGGGAGGAATATGACAAGTTAACAATGGCTGCAAATTATATTGAAATCTTATTGAAGAAAAAGGAAGGCTTGCTTGCTCTCACAGGCAGCAAAACTGTAACCTTCCAAAAGCATCATTATTCTGCTGTTAAAATGACAAAAAAATAACCCTCTGCCCCCAGAGATAATGCAATTTATTAGTATTTCAGTGCTGAATGCACTTGTCAAATATTTAATCATCTGATTCTTTACATTAAAAACTCTGCGGAGAGAATGTGCCACTGGGGAATAGTAACAATCCACAAAAGTGGGAAGAGTTTTGGAGGATACTTGTGGAGGAAAAACTGGAGAGATCAGTTCAGAGGAAGGGAAAAGCTCCGGGAAAAGCTCCGGAGCAGCAGGGCTCATCCCGATGCCTTTTGGCACCCCCAGAAACGGAGGGCAGGCAGAATTAAGGGAATAAAAACCAGTGATATTTATTGAGGCCCTTCGGGTACATTTAGGGCAGACAAAGCCCCCAGGGTCACTCCCAAAACTCAGCTCCTCCTTCGGAATATTCAGATTTTATCTCTTCAACTTATTTTATCTCTTAAACTCTTATTCGGATTTTATCTCTTAAGGTTAAACTTGTTTTATCTCCTAAAGTTAAACTCTTATTCAGATTTTCTCTCTTAAAATTCTATTTATTGGAGGCCCTTCAGGTACATTTGGGGCAGACAAAGCCCCCCAGGGGTCACTCCCAAAACTCAGCTCCTCTTTGGGAATATTCAGATTTTATCTCTTAAAGTTAAACTCACTGGGTGGAGCTCTGGTGGAAGGTGTGGGGAGGAATGAGATGGGTTTTGGGGTTTCTCCCAACCCTAACCGCTCTGGGATTCTGGGATTCTGGGATTCTGGGATTCTGGGATTCTGAATTCCAGACTCCCTCCCTGGAAATGGAGCTCCTTCCTCCAGATTCACCACGCATGGATTGTCACACGCGATTTATTAAAGAGCCCCAAGTGCAGAATAAAAAGGGGCAGAAGAGGGACAAGGAGAGGGAAGGATGGTTGCTCCATATGGAAAGTGTGCTGGCGGTAAAATGGCGACATTAATATTAAAATTAATATTAACCTGAGTCACGGTGCTGTGGGGAGTGCGGAGTTACTGAGCGGGGTGTGGGGGAGGCAGCACCGGGAGTGACGAGTGACAATAACGCGGGGACAAACCGGAGCTGTCAGAGGGTGCCACTGGAGGGAGAAGGAACACTTTTCCTGTCCGTATTTCCTTTATCGAGCCACGGTTTGCTCTCTGTCACCGCCAGGCTGTTAACACTCACCTGGCAAATCCCAAAAGCCATTCCCAGCCTGATCCTCCTCAGTGCCCTCTGTGCCGGGGGGAACCCAGCCACAAAGGCACTGGGAATAATGAATTTCCCCTTTTTGCCTCCCCCAGAACGTCCCGTCCTCCCCCAGAACACAATTTCTGTCAAAGAGTTCTGAAGAAAATGTTCCTGAGCAAACCCATGGCTCTGGCATCACAGTCCTTCAGCCGTGCTTGGAATCCCAGAATCCTGGAATGCTTTGGGTGGGAAGGGACCTTAAACCCTTTCTGCCCTCACCGAAGCCCTAAATGATACAAGACTCTGCTTCTATTTGATTTTCCTGCCAGGTTTCCATCTCCTGCTTTCCTGCCCTCCCTCCCCTCCGCCCCCGAGCTCCTCTGATCGCCACGAGAAAATTCCCAGGCTGCTGGGACGAAGCTCTGGGACCCCCTGGATGCTGCAGGCTCAGCCCAGAGCGAATCCTGGGTGTGCACAGCAATTAAACCAAACCCAACCCAGCCTGAGCAGGCTGTCCATCATTCCCAGGGGTGCTCACCCTGAGCTGCTGCTCCCCGGGGACTTTTCCCTTGGGATGGGCTGGAATTCTGCCTTGGCACCACTGATGGCTCACTCCTCGGCTGTTATTTACGAATAAATGGGCGAATTTGCATTATTTAGCAAATGATCAAGCTAAAAACGATCAAGGCACCTTTTGGCCACAAACAAACGCTCAGGATAAAGAGATTTTTCCAAGCTAGTGATGCGACTGCAGAGGACAGGAACCGCAAGGAACCGTCAGCTGGGAATGCCATTTAGGATCTGGTTTTCATTGGGAATGCCATTTAGGAGCTGGCTTTCATTGGGAATGCCATTTAGGAGCTGGCTTTCATTGGGAATGCCATTTAGGAGCTGGCTTTCATTGGAGTTTTTTTGTGGTTTTTTTTGCAGACAGTATGTTGAAAAGGGGCTTGAAAGAGCAATCAGGGTTATTTTGCAAATTGCCCTGGAAAATCCGCGAGCACACGGGGAGAAGGCATAAAAAGACCCTGGAAATTTAACGGGGACAAACAAACACAATTATCCGAGGCAGAGCGATTCCCGTTGCTACAACACTTGCTCGATACAGAACGGGATCTCAATCACCTCAAGGCCAGGGCGGCTGGGGATGAACAATCCCTGAGCATCCTCAGCTCTCACAGCCCCGGGAATTGCCCCTCCCAGCTGCCAGCTCAGAATTTGGGGACAAACCAGGCGATTCCTGATTTATTCCCTGCTTCACCTGCCCCCAGCCAGGCTCGGGGTCTTCCCTGCTCTGCCCCTAAAATGATGGGCACCTGAGAAACACCAAGAGAGGATTTTGTGCCTCTGCTGCCCGGGGTTTGTCACCCGGAGGGCTGGGACAGAAAATTCCCGTCAGGACCATGGACAGGGCGGATCCTGCGCGGTTTGGACGGCAGGGAACGGTTTGGTCCTCACCGGTATTGAAGCCAATCATCAGCATCAAGTGATTGAATGCTGGTTAGATTAACTCAGTTAGCTGGTTAGAGTAACTCAATTAACGCCTTTACAATGGGAAATTAATAATAATAATAATATTACTATTATTGATTAATTATTTTAGTATAAAATTCTTCTCCTTCTTCTTCTTCTTTCTTCTTCTTCTTCTTCTTCTTCTTCTTCTTCTTCTTCTTCTTCTTCTTCTTCCAGTTTATAAGGTAATAAAGAGGGGATAAAATAATTCCAGGGGAAATCCCAGCTGGGAATTCAGCTGGTGGCTGCTGTGTCCCTGTTTGTGCTCTGCCCATTGGGTCAGACACCAGGAATACTCAGATTATCCAAGCCCTGTGGGTTTTGGTGCTCTTCCAGCCCTGCCTGATTGTTTGAGTCACCTCTTTATTGACTTCTCTGAGGGGGGTTGGAAAACACACAGGAAACCCAAACAGCTCAAACACACAGAACAACCCCAGGAGCTGAACTCCAGCCACAGTGCAGGGAAATGTTCTGCTCCTCTCGAATCTCTTTTCAGTTCCTCTTAAAAGAGAGAAAGCCACATAATCTCTCTGACTTTAAAATCTGCATAAATAGCCTGAATAATTGATGAGTTTTGCACTTTATAACCATTCTGCACTGAATATGAATTATTCTTAAAAAAAATAACGGAATAAAGTGGAGAAAAAGAGGGGATACATTAAGGGCATTTTTGGAGGATGAGGAACAGGATTGGCATAGAAATGTGGAATGGTTTGGGTTGGAAGGGATGTTCACAGCCCCAGGCAATTCCAGAGAATTCCTGAATGCCAGGCAATTCCAGGGTACCACCTGAGAATTCCAGAATGCCAGGCAGTTCCAGAGAATTCCAGAATGCCAGGCAATCCCAGGATAACATCAGAGAATTCCAGAATGCCAGGCAGTTCCAGAGAATTCCTGAATGCCAGGCAGTCCCAGGGTAATTCCAGAGAATTCCTGCTGCTCAATCCTCAATGTCCAAGCCCCTCCTGCTGATGGGCACGAAAAGCCCCAACTCCAGCCCCACGGAGCCTTCAAACCTGTGGAAAATCCTGGGAAAGGGCTGTAAATCCCTGGCTCATCACCAGCTGGGAACATTTCACCTGGAGAAGAGGAAAGAATTCCCAACGAGGAGGCACAAACTGAGAATCCATTGGAGCGCTCGCCCGTTTTTTAACCACAATTATTTTTATTTATTTTTTTTTTTTTGTTATCCCCTTTCCCCCTCCCCCCCCCCCCGGCCCCTGGCAGGGATTTTATTGTTGGAGGATGTCACCAGGGCTGTTTCAGATCTGTCAGAAATAATCTTCTCATCTGCCAGCTTCTCCCGGGGAGGAGATGAGCTCATGTTCCGACTGACAAGATGTGCTGAAGAGCCTGGGCTTGCTCACAGCCTGCGAGGAGCTGAACTTCCCCCATTGTGTGAATCCTGTCAGAGTTGGCCCTGCAATTTTCCTAATGACAGCTGCTGTCAGCCAAGGAGGGGAAATTGTTCTGTTCAGCTGGGAATGCTGACAGCAACTGCAGAAAGGGCCTGGGTGCTGGAGGGAAGGGAAAAAAGGGGCCAGGTATCCAAGAAAAGGTGTAAATCCACCCTGAAAGAATCGCTTTGAGGTGTTTTCAGCCTCCTTCCAACATCCTGGGAGTTGTTTACTCTGGCAAGGAAGGAGTGACACAAAATTAAATAAATCATCTCAGGAATGATGCTGGAACACCAGCTGAGGTGACCAAGGTGTTTGGGTTCTGTCGTTGCACATCTTGCCAGCATTTCCCAGCTGCACAGTGGGACTGTCCAGCTCCCACGAGCTTCCAGGAGATCTGAAATGATCTGAGGCTTTTTTAAAGTCATTAAAAAGCTTCATTAGGTGCCTGTGTGCATTTTTTGAACCTGTTTCCACTCTTCCCCTGTTGTAAAGGCATCCACCATGTAAATTTTGCAATTTTTCTTTGCCTTAGAGCCAGAGATCCACACTTGCAAACCCATTGTTGTGGAGATCCATCCAGCCTGGAGATGAACAGAGGGAGAGGAATTGCAATTCCACCACGTTCTGGTGGAATGAAAAGGAGGAAAACAAACAGAACAAGAGGAGTTTGCAGGGCTCCAGGGTGAGTCCTTCCTGTTCTGCCAACTCCTGCAATTCCCATTCCAGATCTTCCATCTGAGCAGGTACAAAGGGTGGGAAGCAGGAGCAGGACTGGGAGAACTTCCCCCAGCTCCAGCTGGATTTCCAGTTTCCTCCTGGAAGTGGTGGAAGAGCTCTCAACAACCCCCCAGTGGGGTTTGCCACGTGTGAAAATACCACAAAAATAGACACAGAAATTACCCAGGGGGCACGTGGCTCCTTGAAAATGGGTTTATTTCAACTGAAATGCATTAAATCAGGTTGGAACGAGATAAACTATTATCATTACTCTCCAGCAGCTTGAGTAAAGGGCTGTTTAAATCCCTCCCAGCCTGCACCATCTATTATTGATCACAAGTCAGCACCTCAGTTCTTGGGGCTAAGAGGGGTTGAGCAGCTGCAGATTAAATGTGGGTCTGTGTTCACCTGCCCCTCACTTTAAAACTTTGGCTGCAGACTCAGAGTGATGCAGATTCAACTCTGGAGGAGAGGTTTTACCCAGGCTATGAAAGCAAAAATTGTTAATGAGCCTCCCAAAGCTGTCTGCAGCGTTTTCCAGCTGCCCAAAGGTCAAAGGCTCCCTCCCTGTGCAGAGATTTGTTTCAAGCTCTTGGCCATCCCCCAAGGAAATCTGCAGCACATCCTCTCATAAATCTCCCCAGGATGACTCCAGGCTGAGGGAACTCTCAGAGCAGGCCTGAAATTCGGTTTTGTTTCTCCTTGTGCTGGGTGAGCCACAATTTCCTGGGAATATCAGGGAGCCCCAGCTCAGTCTGCTCCCAGCTCCTCACCCAGAGCTTCCTTCAATCCCTGCAAACACTGAGCTGTTCCTTCAGGCCTGACACCAAATTGGGGATTTTTTACCTGGCTCCCAGAGTGGCTTTAATTTTATGTTTATAAAGCTGTGCTTAATCTGCAATTTAATTTTGTGTCTCCTCTTTATCTCCTGATATCTCTTGTATTTTAAATATAAACATCTTTTCAAGGGTTATGTGGAAAGATATCACAAACCTGTGTTCAGAAATGCCTTTGCTATGTGAGCCCAACCAAATTACCCCAAAAATCCAAGAAGAAAAGAAACTTTCTGCCATTAGCCTGTGGTTTTAATGAGCCTCCACAGCTGCATCCCTGCAGGCAGGGCTGTGCTCAGGACACCCCAAGTGTGGGGAGGAATCAAACAGGACAATCTGCACAAATTCCTTGGATCCAGGAGGATTTCAGAAACGTTCCCAAGGGTGGAATCAGTGAGTGAGGATCAGACAGGTCCAGCTGTGTGCAACCCCTGGAACTCCACCTCGTGCACACAGCAGGTTTTGTGCTGAGGGCACCCAGGTCAGGCACAGCTCTGCTGCTGAGGAGAGGGAAAAACCAAACCCAGGAAAAAAAATGGCAATTCAAAATTCATCATCTCTTAAGGAAGAGGTGAAATGTGTTATGAGCAGGAAATTTTCCCAAATGGGGATGGAGATTCAAGTGCAGTAGCCTGAGGTTCCAGACTTGTATTTGTTATGCAAAACTAACTAAAACTAACTAAAAACAGACCTGAAAAATCCTCATGATCACAAAGTCTGGAGTGGTTTTTATCTCCTAAACAGTTTTCCAGCTGTTGCACTTGTAATTAACAGCAGAACAGCTTTTTGCCTTTCTCACTTCTGCTTCCAGGGGAAGAAATGATAAATCAAGAAACGGAGAAAGGGAAGCTTTGCTGGACAATTAAGAACAGCCAAAGCAAACAAAACCCCTGCAAATTATTCCCAGCTTAAAATCTTGTCAGTGTCTCAGTGGCTTTTAATCCTATTCAGGTGATTAGTCAGTGCCACTGTCAGAAAGATTAAGAGATTGATCTTTGAGGAGGATTAGAGGAAGACTTTTAGTAATTTTTCTAAGCACAGCCACACTTTCAGTGGGAAGTTTCCCCTCCTCACCTGGCTGCTGTATCCCTGGGAACAATTCCCTTCCCTCTCTCCTCCCGTGGACGATCAGGTGACAGAGCCAAGATCCAGAGAGTTTGGGAAAGGTCTGGGATGAGCAGAGCCCCGTGGATGTGCTGGTGGTGGGGAAAGCAAGGAGGAGGAGCAGGCAGCTCTCCAGGAGCCACCATTTAGGGAGCTCTGTCTTGTGAAAAATGGAGAAAGATGATGAAAAAAGGATGAAGAAAGGGTGAAGCTTGTCCTGGTAAGGGGGGGCTGCTGCAGAAAGGGTAAGGGTGCATCCCAAATAACTCCAGGCTGCCAGCAGCCACCAGAAAGCACAAGTCCTGGGAATTATTTTCCATTCCTACTACTGATTTCACCTCATTTTGCTCACAGCAGCCTTGGCTGCTGCCCCTGGATCCCTGCAAGTGTCCCAGAGCAGGCTGGACAGGCTTTGGAGCAAGCTGGCACAGTGGAAGTTGTGGCACAGGTGGAATTAGGTGACCCTTAAGGTCCTTCCAACCTAAACCATTCAATTTAAAATTGCACCACCTCCAAAAAAGCAATTTAGGATGGGGAAAAAAAAGCCCTCTGTAGCTGCCAGGGCTGCAGTGAGTGCTGGGAGCTGAGAGCTCACACCCCAGAGCCAGCACACCCCAGAGCCAGCACACCCCAGAGCCAGCACACCCCAGAGCTGCCCAGGACACCCCAGAGCTGCCCAGCACACCCCAGAGCCAGCACACNAGCACACCCCAGAGCTCCCAGCACACCCCAGAGCTGCCCAGCACAGGGTGTGGATCAGCCTGGACCTTTCTGGAACAGCTCCTCAGCCATGGGGGGGTCAGACACCAGCAGAGCTCTGCTGCACTGACCCCTGTGTCAAACACAGCACCTGCAGAGCACGGGGCCCCTGGGACACCACCAGAGCCACAGGAACAGCTAAAACTCACAGAAGAAAAGGGGAAAATGATGAAGATTAAACTTCCCAAGCGCTGCTGATCCTTTAACAGAAGTTTCTGATCGCCAAACCTGTACAAAGGGATTTTTAATGGGCAGATTGGAGTAAGCTGAAGTGACAGGAGTGGGAATGAACTGTTGTTCGATAGGAAGTGACAGTGAGAACACCCAAGGGTTGCTGCTTTACTCACTTACTGTGATTAACAATGTTGTCCACAAAGATTGAAACTTAATTAACATTTTTAAATTGTGCTTTGACATTTTTAGCTCTTCCTATAAAAGCACTCGTGCAGCTGTGCAGTTACAACAGAGCTTTAACTGTTTGAACCACTCACCCACTGGAGGCTGATTGTGTTTGACTTCTGCCAACAAAAACACTGAAATCCAGATGTAAGCAGCGTTTAAAGAAATGCCCCCAGCTCCTGGAGACACTCGGTGCCTGGGATCAGAGCCCTCCTCCTCAAACACGATTAAATCCCTCACAAAATGTTCCATTAACTTTGGTAAAAGAGTTTTGCTCAAATGGGATCTTGGAGCAGAGGATTACAGTAAGCTTGACCCTGGTGAGTTGATAACACAGCTATCTTTGGGTGGAAAAAATCAGAAATTCAGGTTTCTGGAAGAATTTTTTGTTCCCTGCTCCCACTGAATTTCCAAAGTGAGCTGCCCCATTAAAGCAGGAGCACCAAAGGAGATGGAATGGGATGGAATTATTGACTTTCCTTGTGAAAGGGCAGGGCCTGCAGGAGGAAACTCAGTGTTATATTTTACTTTGGGGTGCTGAAGCCAGAGTTCAGACATTCCCAGTCTCCCAAAAGTTTTCCCTCTTTTCCAGGTCACTCCTTGGCTGTTTCACAGGTTTGACCCAAGGACAATCAGTATTTCTCTTTGAGTATTAAAAAAAACAGGACAGGAGGACTCTGGAAAAGAAGGAAATGCAATTTTCTGAGGACAGAATTATGATTCTGTTAAATCTGTAAAAGAAAAGATAAAACTCCTATATAAAATACGTGGAAAGGTGGGGAAAGAAGGAAAATTTTTTCTGAGTTCTGACAGGAAATCCACAGCCCCTTGGAGTGTCCCCCATGCACCAGAGAACAAGTCTCATCTTTGGAGTGGGAACACAATGGATTTAATAAATTCACTCTGCTGGGCAAAGAAATGTGAATATCTGGAGTTATATAAACACTGCAGCAGGGCAGTGTGGACATGCCCAGCCAAGCCAGGCTGCAGTAAACAACTCAGGGAATATTTAACAGCTTCATTTAGAGAGCAGAGCCCTTCCACCTTCTCTATGTGCACCAGGTGTCAAGACACAACCACATATCAATCTATCCAAATCAACCCCAAACCAGAGCCTCTTACAGAAAAACACAATGCAATTAGAAGGAAATGGTCAGCTCAATATTGGCCCACTAATGAGAACTGCCTCGATGAAATGACTATATTCATTTAATTAAAAAGCCCATTATGGCCCCCATTCAAAGTGCTGCTCACTGAACTCTTTCATATCAATCTCATTTGTGTTTGCAGCATGTTTGGGGCCTTGTGTTGATTTGTGCAAGCAGGTCCTGGAGAACAAAGTCTTGGGGAAAAAGCACTTGGCCCCTCATGAAAGGGTTTTATGAGAGATAAATGTACATACAGATGAACAGGAGCACTAATGGTTATTTTCTAAACTACCTGCAGCTCAGGTTCAGGAGTAGGAGGGATGGAGCAATTCCCAACCCCAGTACAGCTCAACTCCACGTGCTGCAGTCGCTGAATCACCACAAATTCCACTCAGATGGTTTTAAAAGCATCAATCCCCCCCTGGAGGAGGGGGGAACCTGGAGGGGGGAGCCCCTGCCAATAAATCCCCAGGGGAGCTGCCTTCCTCACCCTCACCCAGGAATCAGGGGGAAGGCAGCAGGGCAGAATTAAGGCTGGATCCAACAGGAAAAGACATTTTCCAGCAGTTGCATGCACAGATTTCGGCCTCCACTGAACAAATGGGAGTCGAAGCTGAAAGCTGCTGGAGGATATCACCCACTGCTGTGTGAAAACTTGAGGGAAAAGCACTGCAGCTTTTTCAGAGCGAGTGAAAAAGCTTGTAATCAGCCAGATGCACAACTCCTGCTTTGACAAGGCACTACAAGGATAAGCAGTTGGGTTTTTATCCCCTTCACCTCAGAGGCTTAAACACCACGGAGCAAAAACACCTTCAATATGCAGAATCACTGTTTGGACAGACAAATTTCAAAAGATAACCCCAGCACCAGGCAGAGCTGCAAAATATTTGCATGTTCAGCTCAACCCCATCCCCGAGCTGACCCAGCTGCGAGAAATTCGCTGCAACCTGGGAAATTATTTGGAATCTTGGAGATTATGACACAAATCCTTGCTTATCACAGGCACAGCCCTGTGTGTGGAGTGATAACAATCCAATCTCTTCCCCCCACCAGGCCCCCAGGAACACCAGTGGAGCAGAAGTGGTGAAGCAGGAAGAAAAATCTGATTTGCACATCTGGTTTTCTGCAGCTTCTCAGGGCTTTTGGGGGCAAATATGAGTCTAAAAATGCCAGGGATCTGTGTTTGGATAACATCTCAGCAGAGCACGGGATTGGGAATGGCCTGTGGGTTAAATGGGGGCTCAGCTCCAGGGCTGGGGTTGGAATATTCAGTTCCAGGGCTGGAATACTCAGCTCCAGGGCTGGGGTTGGAATATTCAGTTCCAGGGCTGGGGGGCTCAAGGCCAGGGCTGGAATAATTCCAGGGTCGAGGGGCTTGATTCTAGGGCTGGGATTCTTAGCTCCAGGAGTGAAATACTGAGTTCCAGGGCTGAAGGGATCAATTCTGGGGCTGAAATGCTCAATTCTGGATCTGAAATTCTCCATTCTAGGGCTGAGTGTCTCAATTCCAGGGCTGAAATCCTCAATCCTGGATCTGAAATCCTTAGCTCCAGGAGTGAAACACTTTGGCTTTTTAACTTCTTGGTTATTTTAACCAATTCACCTCAGCCCTTTTTAATAACTCAGAGCAACTCGGTTTCCTCTCTTTGTGCACCAGGAAAAAAAAAAATTTAAAATTGCACCAAGCATTTTCAGGGGGCTGTTCAGAGGCAAAGAGCTGCTTGGCTCGCAGCTGCACTCTGGAGGGAGCAAAATTTGACTCCAAAATCCACCTTGGCTCGAGCACTCCTGGGATCAACACGAAACCCTCGCTGCCTCCAGGGCAGCCCGCACTTCAAAGGTTTCTAAAAGCAGCAAACACTGAGAATTATTGAAGAAAGAGGGACGGCAGAGAGCTCTGCACAGCCCTGCCTGCCCAGAAACTGCACACAGCATGCAAAGCCAGCCAGGGGACACAGCCCTGCCCCTGGAGAATCGCAGTGCCCGGCCAGGAGCAGCATTCCCGGGATTCTGCACATCCAAAACCCACCGGGGAGGGAGGAAAACGCTGCCAAGTGAGCCCAGAATCTCCAGTTTGGTGCTGAGTGACTTGGTGCTGGCTGCCTCTTCTCCAGGAGGTTCAAAGCCTGGGATGCAAAAATCCCCATCAGGAGTTTTGGCACAATGCTGAGCAGCCAAGATGAATGTGTGTCAATAGTTTTGACAGAAAAGTGATTATCTGCATTATATAAACCACGGGATTTCATGACTATCCCTCAGCATTTCATTAAAATACATTGACATTTCGATTTAAGTCATGCTGGATGTTGCAGTGACTCTCCCTTCCACTGCTGCTCATCCTAAAAGGGGGTGTAGAGCAAGGGGGGGCCCTGAGCTGCTGGGGTGCAATTTGTGGGCAGCTCCTGGAAAATTCAGGGAAAATCTGCTTCTCAACAATGGAGTGTGCTGCTTTCCCTCTGGAGAGAGGAGGTGGCAGAAGGGGAGTGTGGGGGATAAGAACAGGAGCAGAGGATGCTGCCCCTGTGCCCGAGTCCCAGGGCTGGTGCTGTCACCAGCTGCAGGCCACTGGGTTTTCTGTGCTGCTCCCCAGAGCTTCACTGCTGCCACCTCTGCCTGTAAATCTGGTGGAAAAATGCGTTTTCCTGAGCTGCAGCTATGGCAACGAGCAGCTCGATATGGAGCTTGGTTGCAGGGGGTGATAGCCGAAGGATTTGGGGTGTTTGGGGTTAATTAACTTGTGGAATAATTAATTGGAAAATCCGGGACAATTAGAACTGCTGGCCACGGGTTTATTTAGTGTGGATGTGGTTCATACTCTGCGGTGTTGCCTGGTAAAAACTCAATTTTTGGAAGTTTTGTTTCTCAGAGCTACTTTTTATTGAAAAAAAAAAAAATGAAAATAAGAACCCCAACTGACTCGCCCCAAACTTCAAGTTCTGAATTTTCGTTCAGCAAGATTTCTGAAAATCTCTGATTTCACCACGGGCCCTAAAGTTTCCAGCTCTTCCAGAAACGAGACACCTGATTCCACAACATTTGGAATTTGGGGATACCTATAACTGCCTGTTCTTTTGACATCCTTTTGGACACCATTTGCCAGCTGCTCCTGAACCACAGCAAAGAGGAGGATAAAGATTTAGTCCTTAAACCTGTGCCTTTAATAAACAGAGCTCGGAAAATGGCTATTTTGGGATGAAGTATTTGAAATGTTCAAATGAGGCACCAACGTTTCAATTAACCACGGCCTTGGTATCGCCTGCTCTCGTATTCTTAGGGTGTTGTCATCTGAATTTATCACTTTATGGGGAAATCAGTCATTTTTGTGCTACTTTAAGAGACAAATTTAAGCAATGCCACAAATTAGGAGTAGGTGTTACTTGGCCGAGGAGGCACATTTGATGTTCATGGCTAAAATCAAATCAATCCATGCCTCAATGTCTTTAAAAAAAAATAAATTAAAGGATGATGCTTTAGTTGTGAAATACTTTGAGATTCTTCAGCAAAAGGTGGATGTTACTGGCAATATCCAGCTGGATCCTGAATCCCATGAAATAATTGAGGAACCATCTGCATACAAATGCCTGAATCATGGACTCCAAATCCTTGGCTTCCCTTTGATTTACTCCCAGCTCTCCTGCAGAAAGTGCAGCCTCTCCCTGCTGGTGTCAAGCGCTCTTTTCCTCTGCCCCAGCCTCTGTTTGCCCTCGGTTGTCGCCACAGCTGCTGGGGATGTCGTTATCAAAGGAGCAGCTCGCCTAAATTATTAAGAAAACGGCACAATTGATGTTTCTCTAATTCACAGAATTCCCCATCCGAGCCTTGAAATAAATTATGGAAAGCATCGGGCTCCTCTGTCTGCCTTCGGAGCCGTTTCAAGACGCAGTTTTACCCTCGTTTGTTCCAGTGTTATAATTGGAATTGACTTTGATGGAGCACGAAGGTTCTGTCTCGCCTCTGCTCCCCTTTGCAGGGCATTCCGCCCCTTTCCCCTCTCTTTTATTTTTTATTGCAGTGGAGCTGCTTATTTCCAAGGTATCCTCTGTAGTTTCCCTCCCTTTTCCCCTTTTATTCTCTTTATTTTGGGGCTAGTCTTGCTTAGGTTTCTTTTCCCGCTTACAAAGTCCTCACTCCGTGTTGGAATCACAGCCAGACCAGGAGGTGCTCACCTGCTGGGCACCGGCTTGTTGAATTTTGGGCAGGATTCCTCATTCCCTTCTCCAGATCGCCACAGTCATTGGAATTCTCCGCAAACTGATCACCTCTTTGAAATCGGGAGGTGCCTGAGATGAATTCGGTGTCTTAAATGCAAAGCGTCCGAAGTGCCAGCTCATCACTGGGAGCTCCACGCCCTGATCCATGTCAGGACACAAAGAGGCTGAAGAGCTGAAAACAGGGCTCCAAAACTCTGGCATGCCTGGGAAGGCTTTTGTCCCCCTTGGATTCTGCCCAGGGCTGGACAAAAATGACAATTTCGTGCCGTGAGGAGGGTGTGCTAAAAGCATCCCGCCTCGCAAAGGTGAAAGAGCTGTAAGATTCCGAAACGGTGTCGAGTGTCCCTGATTTCAGCGTTTCCATGGCAAGAGGAGAGAGGAGCATCCTCAGGGATCAGGCACGGGTCCGTGTCGGGCTGTCAGCAGCAGGGGGAGAGGACGGGCGAATACTGAAGGGTCTTGCCTGACCCTTCCCTTGAATCTCAGCTCTGAGGACAGCTCACATCACCTCTGTCCCCCTCCCCAACGCCATCCAAGCCCGTTTCCATCGCTCTGGCTGGAAAAGTGTGGATTAGAGCACTGGACAGTGAAAGCAAAGCCCTTTTCCAGCAGAGAACAAGGCACACGAACCTCCTGAACCCTGACAGGACCCGCGGGGTTTCACCACCTGCCCTGCAAAACGTTTCCTTTCACCTGGATGAGCAGCAGGAGTCCCAGAAGGCTCCTGATTCCAGCGGCTGCTGGCCCTGGCTGCCTCACTCTGCCAGGAATTCGGGCACGGAATTCCAGCTCAACCCTGGGGCTGTCTGTGCGTGGCCAGGAGCTCAGGCAGGGACCAGCACCCTGCCCACGCCATCCCAAACCAATTAAATCTGTCAGACCCCAGCAGGGGAGGCGGAATTTCACCAGAGGAGAGGAGGGCAGGGCAGGTGTGCAGGGTTTGAGGGGTCTGCAGGTGTGGAAAAGGCGAGGTTGGAGCCCCAAACTGGGCTGGTGTGGTGCTGACAGAGCTGGAGTTTGGGATGAATATTGTTTCACTTCCCTAGAAGCCAGTCCTTGTGCTGGCTGCTGCTGGGAACACACCCTGGGATCAGGGCAGGTTTAAAGCCATTATCACTCGGGCAGAAAGTCCATTATCCATTCAGCCATTGGGGCCCACTCTTTTTCCCTTTCTTTTCCCCTTCCCTGCACATCAGCTGACGGTATTGACTCATCCTCCTGCAAAAATAAACATTCTTGGATGTTGAAAGAATATTTGAAATCAATTCTTGACTCGCTACAGATATCCAGGTCCTTGGGCTCGTTTGGCTTCTTCCTGAACTGGAAGGCAGAGCGCTCGTTAGAGACAAATTGCTCCCATAAATAAAACAAATCCCTGAGACCCTGCAAGGTCCTGCAGAGGGATTTTCCTTCAGAATGGTCAAAGCACTGGACAAGAAAAGCCAATATTGGGTTATTTTGTCAGGATTTCACGCAGCAGCTTGCTGAAAGAGCTGGCAGGAATTGAAGAGGCACAGGCAGAAACGGGGAATGGGTTTATCTGAGGAGAAAGAGGGGTGTGAAATATAAATCCTGAGTTCCTCCTCAAGCCTTACTCCTGTTTGGAGACCCGGAATTACACGGCTGAGACGCCCAGCTTTGTGCTGCAATGGACAGAGGGGTTTGGAAAATTGGGATGAATACACCAAGATAGCCAAAAATGAGTGGTAGGCTTGGAAAAAACCTCCTTCAGCACGAGGTTTTAAATCCTCAGTCTATTTACGCCATCGCAGAAGTGTGAGCAGCTTATCCTGTGTACATAACTCCTGAGGAAGCAAATAGTACCAAAGAGAGTTTTAAAATCCAAATTTGAAGAAGTTTAAAATGTAAGAAGGAACAGCAGCCAGGCAAGAAATCCCAGTGGCAAAAAGGAGGAGTCAGCGTTAATTCAGTTATTTCGGTGCTGAGGGGAGGGGAGGCACCTTTGTTTTCTGGGTGCCCCAATCAAGCCTGAATGGCTTCATTTTGAAATTAATTAATTGGACAGGAGCGAGGGGAAGCTGACACCTCCTTCAAGCGGGTTTTTCTAACCCAGCAAGCGTTTTAAACTTTTAATGGATCTCTGTCCGCTGCAGCCTGGGGGAGCGAACACCGCAGGGAATTTGGAATCTGTAATTGGGGCATTAACCCCTGATAGGTAAATGGACCAAACCTAGAACTGTGTGAAAAACTGGTGACCATTGTCCACCTTGGTGTAGCCTCTGGGAGGCCTTTGACTGCCCAAGGTGTATCTGTTGTAGGGCTGTAATTAATATTCACTTTATTCTCTTAATCTTGTCTCTTTGTTCCTGGGGGACAAAGGGATTTGTTCCAAGGCACCGAGGGGTTTGTGCTTGGTGCCAGGGCAGCGCCTTGGCTGGCACCACCATGGAAATTTCATCTTTGAATTAACCCCAAACGACCCCAAAGGAACCACTCGCCTGACTAACGAGCTGCTCCAGGCGATCCCAGGGATTTGAGAACAATTCCTTCCCTGTGCAGCCTCTGCAGGGCTCGGCACTGTCGCTATTGCAGCAAGATCACCGTTCCACAGTCACATCCCCAGCCCAGGAGTGCAATCTGCACCTGAATAGCTAAAAATTAGAAGAACATTCCCACCTGTACAAGTTTGCAAAGCGAGCGTTGTGTCCCAGTTATTCCGAGGAAAGAGGAGCACTGCGAAAATTATCAGAGCTTTGCCCTCCTTGTTATTAACATTCCTTGATAAAATGCGAGCAGGATCATGTTAAAACTATTACATTAATATTCCTCAGGGATCTGGGCTATAATTTTAGCTTCTCTTTCTCACTCTCCCTCGTTTTGCCCTGTGAGTCAACATCGGAGGATGGCTGGCAATCAGCTCCTGCAATTATCCTTCTCCCTGGATTGGAATTGTTAACTGTGCCTTCCACTAATAGAACTGCAAATGAAAAGGATCCTCTGCGCTGGGGTTCACCGGCTGAGCGCTCTGCTCGCTGCCTCTGGAGCTCCAGGCACGGCCTGGAAAGGGCTCAAACCCCAGCAGTGCCCCCCTGCCAGGGCAGGGACAGCTCCAGCTGCTCCAGGGGATCCAGCCCGGCCTTGGGCACTGCCAGAAATCCAGGGAAACCACAGCTGCTCCGGGAATTCCAGCCCAGCCCCTCCCCACCCTCCCAGCCAGGAATTCCTGCCCAGGATCCCAACTAAATCTCCCCTTTCCCGGTGTGAAGGCATTCCCTGTGTCCTGTCCCTCCATCCCTGTGTCCTGACCCTCCATCCCTGTGTCCAGTCCCTCCATCCCTGTTCCTGTCCCTCCATCCCTGTATCCTGTCCTTCCATCCTTGTGTCCAGTCCCTCCATCCCTGTTCCTGTTCCTCCATCCCTGTATCCTCTCCCTCCATCCCTGCTCCTCTCCCTCCATCCCTGTGTCCAGTCCCTCCATCCCTGTGTCCTGTGCCTCCATCCCTGTTCCTGTCCCCCCATTCCCTGTTCCTGTCCCCCCATTCCCTGTTCCTGTCCCTCCATCCCTGTGTCCTGTCCCTCCATCCCTGTTCCAATCCCTCCATCCCTGTCCCTCTCCTGGAGCCCCTCCTCTGACATCTTGGGAATTTTAAATCTACCTAGGGAACAATTTGGGTTGAAAGCCCATGAGAACTGCTGGACACTTTTTTAATAAAGGAGATTTTTTTATGTTTCCCCCCCCCAGAGAGTTTTAATGGAAATAGAATCAGAGGGACCCATTTGGGAGGGGCTTTTTGAGGGATCAGTGGAGCCGGGTGGAAAACTCCCACTTCTCTTTTACATCATCCATTAGAATTCCTCAGCACTTGTAATTAATCTTTATTTTTGCTCCTGAAAAAAATTCCTGCATAAACCACGCCAAAAATCTGTGTGGGATCTCTGCGTGTTCCTGCCACGCGAAAACCAAATAAAAGCAGAATAAATCTAAATATTGGGAGGCTCCACCCACAACCTCTGGGCTTTTTGTGGGAAAGGGGAGGGGAAAATGGGGAGAGGCAGAGGAGAGGAGCTGGGCTGGGGCTGGCTGGGCACAGCTGGATTCAGGAATGACACAGCACAGCTGGATTGGGAAGGGAAGGTTTGGGAAGGTTTGGGAAGGGAAGGTTTGGGAAGGTTTGGGAAGGTTTGGGAAGGTTTGGGAAGGTTTGGGAAGGTTTGGGAAGGGAAGGGAAGGGAAGGTTTGGGAAGGTTTGGGAAGGGAAGGGAAGGGAAGGGAAGGGAAGGGAAGGGAAGGGAACCCAAGGTGCATTTCTGCATCCAAAAGAGCCTGGAAAGGGATTGCTGCNAGGGAAGGGAAGGGAAGGGAAGGGAAGGGAAGGGAAGGGAAGGGAAGGGAATCTTTCAGCCTCCAGGTGATCCGGAGCTTCCTAGGAATGCTCTGGGCCAGCATTCCATGGGAAATGCTCTCTCTGCAGCATAATGCACACATCAAACCTCTCGAGGCAGGGAAGGAAGTGTTCCCTTTTCTATGTCAAAATTTGTATTTATCCTGCTCGTTCAGGAAGGAGAGGCAAATCCCTCAGACCTGGTGATATTTAGAGCAGGGATTTTGTCGGAGTTGGAATTTTAACATCTTTCCATGAGGGTTCTCAGGGAGAAGGGGGCAGGCAGTGACCTGTGACGCTGCAAATAAACAGAAATTATGACAATTTTACACTCCAGGTGCCACACAAAGGAACCTGGGGGCTGTAGCACCATTTGTGAGCAGGAAAATGGGAATTGCAATGAGCTGAGCAGCACTGATGGGCTGGAGATGGAACCGAGTTCTCCAAGGCTGGGTTTTCCAATTCCTGCTCCAGTCAGACACAGCCTCCGAGCAAATCAAGCTGTTTTCCCTGGAAAATGGGTTATTATTTTCCCATCATCTCCCAGGTGCTCGAACACTCCAACTTTTGATGTTATGGAGATATTTGCATTCCATCCCAATCCCATCTGTCTGCGATTTCCCGCACTCCCTCACCTGCACAGGATCTGTCTCCCATGGAAACATCACTCAGGGGATCATGGAAACGACTCCCCAGACTCCCTGGGCTCCAAGAATTCCAGGCAGGAGCAAAAAGGAGTTGTCTGAGGATCTGAAAGTCCTGGAAATTGCAAAACCCTCCCTCCTTTTCCAGCCCCTCCAGGGACACCTCCCCCTGTGCCAGGTGTGGGACAGGATCCCAGGGTCACCTTGGGAAATTGGGGGTTTCTGTTGTGCTCTGTGCTGCAAAAGCCCTAAAAATCTCTTGGCTTGCACTAAAATCCTGTCCAAGGGCAGTCCATTTATTTTATTCACCATCCTCACTCAAGAGACGTCTCCCCAAATTAATTTTGCTCATTTTGCTCAAAAATTCTTCATTTTGCGCCCCAAATTCCTATTTTTACTATTCAAATAGCACTAATTGTAACCAACTGTTAGTCTTTTTACCATTAGTAAAAAGAAATTAGTATTTTTACCATTGTTATGAATGTTGTTTCTGTATGTTGGTCAGGGGGACTCTTCCAGCTCTGCTGGTACTCCCAAATCCTGCCCCAATCCTGACTTTCCTGCCCCAAATCTTGAGTTTCCTGCCCCAATCTTGAGTTTCCTGCCCCAATCTTGACTTTCCTGCCCCAAATCCTGACATTCCTGCTCCAAATCCTGACATTCCTGCCCCAAATCCTGACTTTCCTGCCCAAATCTTGACTTTCCTGCCCCAATCTTGATTTTCCTGCCCCAAATCCTGACTTTCCTGCCCACATCCTGACTTTCCTGCCCCAATCTTGATTTTCCTGCCCCAATCCTGACTTTCCTGCCCCAATCCTGACTTTCCTGCCCCAANCTTTCCTGCCCCAATCTTGACTTTCCTGCCCAAATCCTGACTTTCCTGCCCCAATCCTGACTTTCCTGCCCCAAATCCTGACTTTCCTGCCCCAAATCTTGATTTTCCTGCCCCAAATCCTGAGTTTCCTGTCCTAATCCTGACTTTCCTGCCCCAAATCCTGACTTTCCTGCCCCAATCCTTGCTGCAGCTCCGCCCTGGAGCCTCCTGTGCCGTTTCCCTGCTCGGGGCCAGGGGTGCAGCCTCTCCCAGTTCCCCCCAATTCCCAGCGTGTCCCAGTGAGGCCGTGCCCCCCTCCCCAGGCACCTCTGGAACATCCATTCCCCCCCATTTCTCAGGGCAGCCCTCAAACAGGATTCCCTGGATCATTTCCATGAAAATCCCTCCACACCTCGCCCAGTTTCCCCACCCCAACCCCCCCGGGCTCGCTCAGAGCAGCCCAGAAATTCAGCACCACCCTAAAGAGGAGCGACTCCCTCAGCTGCTCCCCGAAAACTCAGGCTTGCCCTAAGAAATCTTGGCTTTTCAAAAGACTTCCCGAAACTTTTCTGTGCGAAAAGCACTTTGAACTCCCAGCTGGAAGGTCCTGGGAGGATTTCTGCCATCCCTGTCTCCCTGCAGAAGCTGATTAGGTGACATTAATACCTCGCAAAGGATCTTCCCCCCCAAAGCTTCTCTGTGCTGCCAGAAAGTGCCAACGTCAAGCATTTCATTTTCCCACTAATAACATTTCCCTATTATGGCTTCAAAAAAGAAATCCCAATCTGTTTAGCACTTGCTGCATTTCAGGCCTCCCATCACTCCTCTGCTTCTCATGTGTGAAGAGGGAAAGGGGAAAAAAAAAAAAACCCAACCAAAAAACCCCAAACCTCCCTGGAGTCACCTTGAGAACGCGTTTGAAAATTTGGGAGAGTGAAAATTAAAGTCAGGGCTGTGAAGGCGCCGCATTTTTAGGGTGTCCATCCGATCAATCAGCAACCAAGGGAGATTAAATCGCTTTAAATGCCTGGGGGAAGCGCCTTTGTTCTGTTTGTCTCCCCGAGTTTCCTGCACTCCACCTTCCCCGGCTGCTCCTGCTCGCTGGGGTCTCACCGGGCCGGGTCGGGCAATAATCGGAATTTCCCCCGGAGAATTGCGCTGTTGGGAGATTTACAGCAGCCCGGGGGGCCGGGAATGGCACAAAGATTCCAACTCTCGGAGTAAATTCCACTTTCCCTCGGTGACACGGAGCAGGGGGATTGTCGGGATAATTGTCGGGATAATTGTCGGGATAATTGTCGGGATCTTGGACAGGGTTTGCAACCCCCCTGCCAAAGCAGGGCTCTCAGGGGCTGCTCTTGTGGCGAATTCTTTGGCAAAGAGGGCGAAATTCCCCAGCAATGTTTGTTTTTAAAGCGCACATCAAACTCAGAGCATCTGACCATCAGCACTTCATGCGAGTTCAGCAACCGCCCCCTCGCTTATTTTTATTTGTTTGGTTTTCTTTCCTTTTTTTGGGTTTTGCCTCCTCAGATTTAAAAAAAAAAAAAAAAAAAAAAAAAGTCAAATACTACAAAAATGTACAGTCTTTATTAAAAATCCTAAACCCATTTCAAAATTCACGTCCCTCTCCCAGTACAGGTTTTTCTTACACTCCTGAGCTGGAAGAAACAGGAGATGCTCCAGGAAAATAAATCAGGATTTGGTTGTTTTGTGGCTTTTTTTTCCCCCTTTATTTTAATTTTTTTTTTTATTTTTTTTGGTTTGGTTTCCTTGAGGATTAGGAATATCAGTGCAGGGTGGGGAAAAAAGGGCAAATCTATGAAAAACCTCCCCTGCTTTTCTCATAGTTTTGAGTTTCCTGGCTGGCTGCAATCCCAAATCCTCCTGAGCAGGGACTCTCCAGTTGTGCCCAGGATATAATTCCAGGAGTTTTTGTTCTCTGGAGGTTTTAATTGTCCAACAAATAACAACACAAGCAGAAGAATGAGGAAATTTAACCCTCAAAGCAGAGTGAAATAATACAGCAGCTGCTGAGGTGGATTAGCACCATCCAAAGAGCTGCCAACAGGAGAGTGCCAGGCTAAGAGAGGCACTCAGGATAATCCCAGTCTCCTTGGAAAAAACCATCCAGAGATGAAAAAAATACTTCAAGGGAAAAAAAAAAATATTAACATGAGAAAAGACTTCAGGACTGAATTGTTCCACTTGATGCCACGTTAATTAGGGGACCCTTGGACAAGTTCTGTGGTCTTTTGATTCCTTCTCAGGCACAACATGACACAAAAAGAACTCCAGTTATTCCTTTCCTTCCTGGTTTTTTACTTTAAATGTTCATTTTCAGCTGCTCCAGCCTTGAGCTGGTTCGTTTCCAGCTTCCCCTCTCTGGGTATTATCTGCTTTCTTTTTTCTGCAGTTGCCATAAAAAATATGTGAGTCAGAAAAAAAATAAAAACGGCGATATTTTATATCAGCCTCCAGTACAAAATAATTATAGCATCCCCTGCTGAGTGATGGGCTCACACAAAAGCCTGGAGGTTTAATCCCATCTATTTCCAGGAGCTTCCTCACCACAGGTGCTGCTGTGTCCACCTCCAGCATTCCAGGGGTTCCCGTGGCCTGCAAGGACTGGTGCTGATCAGGGGGGGCTGAAAGCACCAGGATTTTAAGGATGCAGCTCATTTCACTGCAGGAGGCAGGGAGGAAAAGCAGGAAAAGCTGCTGCCCAGCACCAGGAAATCCTCTGGGATTTGGTCCCTCAATAATGGTTGCTTTTGTTTTTCGCACAAACCCAGAAAGAAACAGGTGCAGGTTAATAATTTATGGAATTCTGGGCTCCTGGAATGGTTTGGGGTGGGAGGGGCCTTAAATCCCACCCAGTGCCACCCCTGCCATGGGTAGGGACAGCTCCCACTGTGCCAGGGAGCTCCAACCTGGTCTGGGACACTGCCAGGGGCAGCCACAGCTGCTCTGGGAATTCCAGCCCAGCCAGGAATTCCTTCCCCAAACCCTGCCCAGACCAGCCCATGGAATCCTGGAGTGGTTTGGGGGAGAAGGGAATTTAAAGCTCATCCAGTCCCACCGTGGGTTCCACAGCTCCCCTGTCCCAGGGAATCCAGCCCGGCCTTGGGCACCTCCAGGGATCTCAGGTGCTCTGGGAATTCCAGCCCAGCCTCGGGTGAGAAACATCCACCAGCCCCTGGCTCCAGCTCCAGCTCCTTTCCCAGGCTGAGATGAGGATTGCTGCAACTTTAACCTCCTTAAATCATCCCAGCTTTCCTGGGCCCTTTCCCACTTGTCAGCATCACATCCACCCTGCACATTCCCCGTCTGAGCAGGGAATTTTCAGCAAGACGAATAAACCGGCTTTTTGTGCAAGTTTTATGCATATTCGAGTTTTCTCCCCCACCCTGAAAAGCCTTCATTCTTCTCCTGAAAGCGCTGCCAAACTTAGGTGCTATTTCTGGTGAGCAATTAGCAAAAGAATCAGTCCCAAAAATACTGCGGTTACCAGGCAGCAGGCTTTGGGAGAGGGGAGAAAAAGCAAGGGGAAAAAATTTGAAAAAAAAAAAAAAAAGGAACACATGCTGGAACCCAATAGCATCTGATATTCCTGGGGAGCATGGGCAGGGTTTCACATCCCAGACTGGGCTTTAATTGGAGGATTCTCTTTAATTGGGGGGCTCTTTTCCCTCTGCACACCCTCCTGTCTCGCCGTGTCCCCTCCCAGCCCCTGGCACATCCAGCCACCTGCAGCTGCCTCCAGCTGAGCCGTGGGGGGATGAAATGTCTCCTCCTAAAGTTCAGCTGCCTGTCTGTGCCTCGCCTGATGGGAGGGGTGGGAATTCTTCCCGGCTCCGAGGCGCAGGTACAGCCCATCACTGTCACTGTCATCGTTATCCCACTCCAGCAGCACTTCGGGAGGAAAATAATCCCCGCGGTGGGGTCAGGGGCTCAGACACACCGGGAGCCTGCAGTCCATCATCCCTCCACCCCCAGCGGGAGGGGCGGCCCTCGCTGTGCTGCCCGCACCCAGCCCTGGTTCCAGGGAATGCTGGAACAGCCAACACACCTGTGCCTGCTTCCCTGGAGAGCCAGGAGCCCCTGGGAGCTGGGGGGGAGTGTGCAGGAGGCAGGAGCAGCCCTGCTGCCCCTGAAAGTGAACCTTCTGCTTTGTCTGGGTGTGATGGGGTCAGTGCTCAGGGATTGGGAGATAAACCAGGATCCTGTTTGCATTCCTGGGTGAGAAGATCTCCCCTGCTGGACTCCTGCAGTGAGCAGTGGGGATGGAGAGGTGGGAACTGCTCTGTGCAATCCCTGTCACTGTGCAGACCCTGAGAGACACGAGGGCAGCAATGAACTGCAGAGTTCTTTTCTGCTCTCCTGAACCCTGCTGGGTGTGCTGTGTTCCCTCCGTACATCACAGTGCCCCAGCCCAGCAGCTCTCCCTGCCCTGGCTGCTCTGCCCGAGGCCACAGCAGGGCAGAATCCCTTCCCAGAGTGTGGTGTCACTCTGGGATTCAGCCTCCTCATTTTCACGTTTTATATACATAAAATACATAATACATGAACATGATTACAGTTTACACCGCTGTAGTGCAAATTCCCATGGATTGTAACATAAACAGGATTGCTTTCCACATTCCTCTCTGAGAGATGTCATTTGATTGACTTCTGGTTTGGCCAGGGGGGTTGGAGAGGTGCAACCCCATCCTCCAATCCCTGGTCACGGTCCAAAATCTACAAATAATGAAAGCAAGAAATAAACTGCCCTTCTTTATGCCCTGACACTGAACTGTGCCAGTGTCACTCTTCCTGTGTCCTGTAACAGCATTCTGGCACTCAGGGACGGGGAGCATCAGGGAGAGCTGGTCCCACCTCCTTCACTTCACACCCTCTCAGCACCCAAAAAACTCCTCAAACACTCTTTGCCTTCTCTGACAGTGACCCAGTTAATTATTGCCGAGGGGCCCGGCGTCTGGCACTGCCTCCCACGCTGCCAGCCAGCCCCACAGCCCCCAGCCTCCTCAGGGAGGGTTTGCTCAGCCCCCAGCCCCTCCAGAGCATCTCCCGTGCTCAGAGGGGTTGGGCTGCACCTCAGTACCGGGGTAAATGAGGATGGAGCTGATAGATATTTTTAAATCGATAATATTTATGTATTATTTATTATTTCTATAATGAAATTTAAATTTAAATTGATAAAGGATGTAAATCGACCTCTTTCACATAAACTCATACAGTGACACCATGTAACACCAGAGTTACTCTGTAGGAAAACCTAAAAACCTCCTGACACAGAGAGGATTCACTGGAGATGTGTCAGACACAGGGAGAATGCAGAGATAATTCATGTAGGATCCACTCTGAGCTCCACAACGGGAAAAATTGAAGTGGGGAATTGTGCCTGGACTCCTCGGGCTCAGCAGTGGAGCAGAGTGGGCTGACACAGAGAAATATTCCCAGCACAAACAGAGTCTCTTCTAGACAGGTTCTGGCAGGAATTTGGGGTTGAACTCTGGGGTTTGCTGCCTGGTTGGGAGCGTGAAGTGTTCCCAGCACACAAATTCAGGACAAACAGGATTGTGCCTCCATGTCTGCCCAGAGCTCCAGGGTGGGAACTGGGATGCTCTGAATGAGTGTCAGGACAGAGACCAGAACACACTTCCAACCTGCTGCTGCTCTGGTGCTGTGCCTCATCTGGCATTTCCCAGGTCAGAATGAACCAGAATTAGCCTGATGAACACCACATTTAATCACAGATTTCAACTGCAGGGAGCTCAGGAGAGTTTCCCAAGAACTGCACCAGCAGAGAACACCCAGGGAGCTCCAGAACCCAGCAGGGGTTGGAAAAGATGCCCAAAATTCCTTCTTGAGGCCACCAGAAGTCCCAGCCAGCCTTCAACTCCAGCACCAACCCCTTCAGCTCCTCCTCACGTTTCCAGCTGTTCCTCCAGAGGAATGATTCCCAGCCTTGGGAGCTCAGCAGAAACGGGAGCCACAGGGGCTTTTCCAGCTCCCTCAGGTGGAAAAGGACTGCAGAAAGCAGAGGGTGGGGAGAGGCAGAGCCTGGGATCTGCCAGGCAGTGTAATTTTAGTTGTTTTGCTGGAGAAAGGGGGGGCTGGGGGGAAAGAGAATTAATTTAAAGGCTGATATTTCGGGCTGCACATGGATGTGAGTGCAGCCCTCTAAAAATAAGCCTGTGCAGAAGGAATGAAAAGAACAAAAAGTGAGGTTGGAGGTGTGCTGGAGTGACTAAAGCTCTACAATAAGTGAGCAGTTCAGTGCCCTCAGAGCATGTTGGGATATTATTTTTGAGAGCCCAGGCCCAGTTATTCCTTTGGGGCTCAAAACCTGGCTTTGTTCAGGGGTTTTACTTTGGTTTTGTTGCCAGTGTCATGGTGAGCATAAATTATTGTTTATTATCTTATATCCATCAAGGAGTCCTAGCTCAGAGCCCTGCCAATGTTTATTTAATGAATAAAATCGATGTCCCTGGAGTCTGGGTGCACTGGAAGGTTCTCCAACCCAAATCACTCTGGAATTCCATGGTTTTGGGACAACAAGTTTTGGGAGCTCCCCCAATCTGTTTTTGGTCCCTTGTTTCCTTTATAGTAGTTATTTACTATTAGTATTTTCAAATCCTTGCATTAAAGGTATCAAAGTGGAGTTAAAATATTTCAAAAGAGGCAGTGGATGGGAGTGTTATTAAAAAATAATAATTGTTATTATTTCTGTCGGTCCTGGCTGTGCCAAAGCTGCCAGGTGAGCCTGATCCAGGTGAATCATTTGGCACCAGGATGGGTTAACCCTCAAATAATTCCCTTTAACTCAGTGGTTCAAAGCTGTATGGATTTAAAACACTTTGTGCTTTATCTCCACCTTGTCCACAGGGAAGGTGAAAGGAGTGCAGGGAGAAAATGGGACTGAAACTTAACCCAGGCTTGTGCAAACCACAGCTGAGAAACCACTCCCAGCACGAAACACACCTGAAGTGGGCTAGAAAGGGGTTTGGGTTAAAATTTACTGATTATTGTTCTTTTGTGAGGCGTCCTGACCTCCCAGACTTCAGCCTTGGCCGCTCAGTTTATGCCCTTGAACTTCTGATTTTGCATCCCCACCGAAAATCTCTGAATAATAACCCTGGAAATGCTCATTAATCTCAAACCTGTCCTTTGAAAATCCATTTTTCACCCCTTGGTGCTCTGGGTCTCGGAGCCATCTTGGAGTCCTGAGCTCCAAAAATGACTTTATGTTACGTAAGCTGAAAAAAATCTTTTGTCTTAAACGTTCCCTGTCAGCTCCTCGAAAGGTTCCATTATTCCCTGGGCTTTGAAGTGAAATCTGAGTTCTCTGGCTGCTTTCCCTGCCCTCCTTGGCTTGCAGGGAGTTGTCCTGAATCCCGAGCATCCCGAGTTCCCTGCCGGCCCCTTCGTGTGAGACCCGACCCGTTCTCCTTTTTAAAGCCAATCCCAGCCTGCAGAGCCTCCCTGGAGCTGTCTGGACTCTCTGCCCGCTCTGTGCTGTTGCATAAACGATGGAACACAATTTCCATGTGGAATTTGTTAAATATTCCACGGGCCGGGAGCGGGAGCTGTTCTGGTGACTGCCGAAGGTACAGCAAAGCCTCATATTTAATTTATTGCTGACTAGGAATGGCTTTGTGTGCTGGACTGGAAACGAGCAAATCCCCTCATTCCCGAGCTCCAGGCACACGGAACAACTCCTTGTTTTTTAAATATTTATTTTGGGGGGAAGCCACAGCTGGTTTTGCCCCAGACATTCCCCCTGCTGCTGTTCCCGTGTTCCAGGAATGATCCCTTCCCAGCCCTCCCTGAAGGGACAAACCTCGGCAACGGAGTGGAAAGAATTAACTTCAATAATCAGATTATTTCCCCCCAGGCTCTGTCTGAAGCCAGACACAACTCCAGGTCCGGTCTAAAAAGCTCCAGGTAATTTATTTAAATAACTTAACGAGGGAAAGGGGGAAAAAAATCCTCTTTGATGAAGGGTTTTGAAGAAGTCACAGAGATTCCCGCAGTCCCATTCCCTGCTCATTCACAGGGAATTATCTCCTCAGCTCCTTTCGGTGTCTCGGGAATCAGCAGCAATCCCTGTGCTGCAGCACCCGGGGCTCTCGGTGCTCCTCACCTGTGGAATGCCAGGGAAGCTGTCCTGGAGGGGATTTTGGGTTTCACAACTTCCATTTCTCCTCGGGAGGAATGGTTTATCCACAAACAGCTCCGGCAGCAATCCTGCCCCCACAGTTCTGCACACTGAACATAGAATGTCATGTAATATGTAGGATATATGCTGAAATATATATCATTTCATATCTACGTGATAAAATATAATTTCATATGTATAATATATATATATTCCTGCATTTTATATCTAAATCTATTGGCTAAATGCAAGTATTTGCTCCACTGCCTCCTGTCCTATAAATGCAACCAGGCCAGGAATCTCCCTGGGCATTTTCCCTCTGGATACCCACGTGAGTGAATTCCAGGACACAGCTCCTCGTGAAACCTCAATCCCCTTCCAGAGGCAAATCTAAAATGCATTTGGTTTTGCTTCCCTCTGCATCCCTCCAAACTCTGAGATGCTTATATGGGATCTCCTTCAAATGGTTGTTTTGCCAAGGGCTACATCACTCCAGCTGGAATTTCAAAGCTAAAAGGAGATTTAAATATCAGATGGAGGGCTCTGTGGATGTTTGTGTGCGGGGTCAGGAGCAGGTGAGGGCAGAAATCCTACAGGGAAACTTNGGGCACTGCTCCCACTCCATGGTTTTCTCTTTATTTCCCAGAAATTCCAGGCAATCAAACCGGAGATCAGGGGCTCACCAGGAGCATCGGGGAAGGGATGAGGACTGAAGGCCTGAGAGAAAATTCTCTTTTCAAATGTAACTTATTCACCCTCCAAAACAAAAACCTGACATTGAAAAATCCCAACCCAGACATTGCCTTGGGAACAACGACTTTGGATCATTTTATACCCCAGCACTTGGGTATAAAATTCAGATTCAAACAAGGAGCAAGCAGCAAAATTGCAATTTGGACAAAAGGATTCCTTGCTGTAGTTGCATAAACACAAATCAGACAACATCTGCCCCAGAGCATTTTGAAGTGAGTGACTCCATAAATTGCATTTTCATACCTGCATTCCATTATTTCTCTACTAGGAAGGAAAGAGATTTTTCTTTGATTTTCCCCTGCAGTTGAGCCCAAAAGTGACTTAATTGCAGCTACATCTGCACAGCTGAGACATAATTGGGTTTTTTTTGGTTTCCTGCCTTTTCTCCAGAGCAATTCCATGTTCACCACCAACAGTTTCTGGCTGTGTCTTGGAATTTGTTCATCTGATCCAATTCACCAGTGAATAAATAAAGAAATCCCAATAAAAATGCTCTGTTTGATTCCTGAAGTCAACAGATGGAATTCCCATGTGGGATCTCTGACCCATCTGGAACGGATCCTCTCCCACTGACATCAACCCCAGCTTTTATTTCAATTCTCTTCGCTCTTCCCATGCAAAAAGCAAATTGTATTAATTGGGTTTAATTAGCTGGAGGTTGGTAAGTCCAAGTTTTTGGATGCAGCACCTGTGGAAGCAGAGTGATCATAACAGAGCTTTTAAATTCATTATGGGAGTGACAGAAATCATGTTTACACCTGCTCTGGATTGAAACTCATCTCATTTCTGCTTCCCCAGTTTAATTCAGAAATCAGGGAATGTCACTGCCAGAGGAAATTGTAGCCTGGGTGGTTTTTTATTTTTTTGTTCCAATTGCAAAGAGTCTGTGCTCGTATTTCAGCTGCTTTTCACAGGTGGGAAAGATGCAAAAGGTTAATTCTGCTTCAGAGCTCACCAAACCCTTCCTCCACCTCCTCAAATCTCTGGGCCCTTTGCTGAGACCGAGAAAATCCTGAGGGTGTGCAGGGAGAGCCCTCAAAACGTGACACCAAGCAGAGGCAACTTCACATCTGGGAGTTCTGTTGATTTTAAATGGCTTGGGGGATTTTATGGGCTGTGTGTAAACACATAAACTCTGAATTTTGGGATCAATCCCCACTGTATTCACTCAGCCTTGGGAGGTGCAAAATTCACCCGTTAATTCCGAGTTAATTGATGGAATGGCATGGTTCCCTGAGGGATGTTCTCATGAAATGGATGTTCAGGTGAATTTGGGATGTTCAGGTGAATTTGGGATGTTCAGATTAATTTGGATTTTCAGATGATTTGGGATGTTCAGATTATTTGGGATTTTCAGATGATTTGGGATGTTCAGATGATTTGGGATGTTCAGATTATTTGGGATTTTCAGATGATTTGGATGTTCAGATGAATTTGGATGTTCAGATGAATTTGGATGTTCAGATTAATTTGGATTTTCAGATGATTTGGGATTTTCGGATGAATTGGGATTTTCAGATGAATTTGGATGTTCAGATTAATTGGCATGTNCAAACTTTCCCACCTGGAGTGAACCTGCTGAGGGTGGTGAGGGTGTCCTGGGAGCCACTGCCGCTGGAATCTGCTCCGGGGGCTGCAGGAAAACCACAGCAAAAGGGAAAACGAGGGGGGAAATCGAGGGGGATGAAAAATCCCCTGGGTTTTTCAGCAGTGATGGAAAAGTGATGCCAAGCAGAGCTGTCCAAGCTGCTCCTCCTCCTCCTCNGGGTTTTTTTTGGTTTCCTGCCTTTTCTCCAGAGCAATTCCATGTTCACCACCAACAGTTTCTGGCTGTGTCTTGGAATTTGTTCATCTGATCCAATTCACCAGTGAATAAATAAAGAAATCCCAATAAAAATGCTCTGTTTGATTCCTGAAGTCAACAGATGGAATTCCCATGTGGGATCTCTGACCCATCTGGAACGGATCCTCTCCCACTGACATCAACCCCAGCTTTTATTTCAATTCTCTTCGCTCTTCCCATGCAAAAAGCAAATTGTATTAATTGGGTTTAATTAGCTGGAGGTTGGTAAGTCCAAGTTTTTGGATGCAGCACCTGTGGAAGCAGAGTGATCATAACAGAGCTTTTAAATTCATTATGGGAGTGACAGAAATCATGTTTACACCTGCTCTGGATTGAAACTCATCTCATTTCTGCTTCCCCAGTTTAATTCAGAAATCAGGGAATGTCACTGCCAGAGGAAATTGTAGCCTGGGTGGTTTTTTATTTTTTTGTTCCAATTGCAAAGAGTCTGTGCTCGTATTTCAGCTGCTTTTCACAGGTGGGAAAGATGCAAAAGGTTAATTCTGCTTCAGAGCTCACCAAACCCTTCCTCCACCTCCTCAAATCTCTGGGCCCTTTGCTGAGACCGAGAAAATCCTGAGGGTGTGCAGGGAGAGCCCTCAAAACGTGACACCAAGCAGAGGCAACTTCACATCTGGGAGTTCTGTTGATTTTAAATGGCTTGGGGGATTTTATGGGCTGTGTGTAAACACATAAACTCTGAATTTTGGGATCAATCCCCACTGTATTCACTCAGCCTTGGGAGGTGCAAAATTCACCCGTTAATTCCGAGTTAATTGATGGAATGGCATGGTTCCCTGAGGGATGTTCTCATGAAATGGATGTTCAGGTGAATTTGGGATGTTCAGGTGAATTTGGGATGTTCAGATTAATTTGGATTTTCAGATGATTTGGGATGTTCAGATTATTTGGGATTTTCAGATGATTTGGGATGTTCAGATGATTTGGGATGTTCAGATTATTTGGGATTTTCAGATGATTTGGATGTTCAGATGAATTTGGATGTTCAGATGAATTTGGATGTTCAGATTAATTTGGATTTTCAGATGATTTGGGATTTTCGGATGAATTGGGATTTTCAGATGAATTTGGATGTTCAGATTAATTGGCATGTTCAGATGAATTTGGATGTTCAGATGATTTGGGATGTTCAGATGATTTGGGATGTTCAGAATAATTGGGATTTTCAGATGATTTGGGATGATTCCTGGCAGTGTCCAGGGCCAGGTGGGAGCCCAGGGACAGTGACAGCCCTCGGTGCTCCAGAGCCTGGGAATTTTTCACTCTCCCTCCCTGCAAGCCCCCAATTCTCTGTGTAAGGGGTCTGTGGCTGACACAAACCCCAGCACTCCTTTTGTGCCCTGCCCAATGCCTGGAATCAGCCTGAAAAAGCTGGGAAAAGGCAATTCCCGACTCGCAGGGCTGGGGATGAGCCCGGAATTCCCAATCCCAACCCCAGCACTGCAGCTCAGCAAAATTTTCCATTTAAACACTTTTAGCCCTTTTGAGGAAGGTGACACTGCCACAGGGCAACCCCAAGATACAAACACTCTCCCATGTGCTGGGAGACATTCCCTGAATCACCACATTTCTTTCTGCGTGCCGTCAGAATTCCGGATTTTCCTTCTTTTTCAGCTCGAAGGAGGAGGCTCCTGCCTAAAGCAGAATTCCAGCTGTGGCCACAGCTGTTTGTCGGTGCCTCTGGTTTAACCGGAGCGCTCACTGGACGATCCCGCTGATCACCCTCGATGTCCCGCTCGGGACACTCCCGGATTTCTCTAATTGCTTCCTCTTGCTTAACTGCGTCTCCCGCCCCATCTTTTATCTCCATCATTAATTAAGGAGGGCTGAAAGCCGAGCTCTGCTCGGTGCGGTCAGGACTTGCTGGTGCTTTGATCCATGTGGAAAATTCCTTTGATGCTGCAGCTCTGGCACTGCTCTGCAGATCTTTCCAGGGAGCTCAGCAGCAGATCTCTTCCTTCCTGGGAGGCAGGAGCCGGAATAGAAACCTGCTCTGCCGCTGCTCAGATGGGTTTCTCCAGGGGTGAAGAGGGAAAGGTATTTCTGAGAGCTGATTTAATTCAATTCAGGCTTCAAAAGGACCTCAGGACCCCATGGGAAAAAAAAAAATGATTCCTTTGCTGTCCCGTAAATGGCATTAAATAAATCACTTTTAGGGCAGCGACGCCTCCTCCTGAATACTCAGTGACACAAAAGAGGCAGCTGGGTGTAAAAAAACCGAATTATATTTGACCTAAAGTAGATTGAGGAACAAAGCCCCGAAATTTCCAGTGTTGTGGGAGCTTGGATATTCCCAATTAACTGTGATAAATCCTCTTCCCATTTCCAGAGCCTGCCTGAGTCAGAACATATGGAAAACTCAGCCCATGGAGCTGGAGGATGGTACTAAACAGATTTCTCCCAAACCTGTCTGAGGGTTTCTTTTCCTCATCCCCACCAGAGCAGAGCTGTGAGGAGGGAAATCTCTGGCAGGAGTGATGCTGCTGCTGTTCCAGAGCATCCCCAGGCTGGAGCTGCACATCTGCAGCTCCTGGGATGCAGCTTCTCCATTAGCTCAGATTTACACAGGGGCCTCTCTGGGCTTTTCTTAAAGAGAAAAGCAATTCTAAGTGTTCTCAGCAGGAATTTACAATTCATGTTCTTTTAACAGCTCTCCTCCCCCAGGCTGGGAGAAGGAACTAAATCCAGAGCCTGCACAAAACAATCTTCCCAACACCTTCTGCCTCTTCCCTCATGGAATTCCACTGCCTGCAAAGACCCTGGACTCCACCTGCAATGCTGATAATCCACAACATAAAATAATAGCTGCAGCAATTGTATCTGTAATAAACCACACATTTTTAACAAATTCTATTTTCGTGGGGGGTATTCCAGGGTGATTTGTCTGGTTTAACCCCAGAGCTCCAAGGTTCTTGGGGTCACCAAGGGTTGAGGGGAAGTTGGCCACGAGTGGCTCTGTTTCTGTCTCTGGGACATCTCTGAATTCTCCAGTATTTGGGTTCTTATTTTTCCCTTTGCCTTGTTTGTTTTTTAAAGGTGGCTGATGTGATTAAAATGAGATAATTTGGGTCAAGCTTAGAACCAAACTCTTATCAAAAAACCAGCACAAGATAGAAAAGAAAAGGGACCACCAAGGACATCAAGGGATTTAATCCCTCACAGCCACCCACACCCACCAAATCTGTGCTCCAGAGTTCTGCTTAATTAGCAACTGAGAGAATTAAAATATCTGGGGCCGAAATCCTGCAGCCTCTCTCCCCAAACCCTGGGGGATTTTGGCCTCTGCACTCAGCTGAGGTGAAGCTTTGGCTGCAGTCCCTGCTGCCACAGAGGAGCAGCCACTCAGATAATATCTTATTTATTTATTTATTTTATTCATGTTATTCATTGCCCTCAGCCTGGGAGCTGGGGAAAACAGGATGTTCATCATTATCTTCCTGACAGAACACGAATTTCATGCCTCTTTTTGTCCTGTGTAAAGGGCTGCACTCAGAGCTGAGGAAAACAAGGGCTGTGTCCTCTCCCAGATGAGTCTGAGTGGTTTCAGGGGGACAGGGCAGTGGCAGAGCTCTGACACCCAGACCTGAGAGAGGCACCACAAATTCTGGTCAAGGAACAGCAGGAAAAGACAGGAGAAGGGAAAGGCAAGCAGATACTGCTAAAAAAAATCGTTGTGTACCTTCTCAGTCTTTTAAAGTCTAAATAAATTCCCTCAGAGCGGGTTTTGAACTTGGGGTTTTGATGTGGATTAAAGAAACCCGAGTCAGGAGTGAGTGTTAATGACAAGCACTGGAACATAAATAATTAACGACTCTGCAGGAGGAGCCCCTCATCTCCCTCTGCCCACAGCAGCTGCTCCCACAGTCAGGGAGCAGCTCTCCCAGTTTGCTGTGAGGGGGAATTCTTGGGAATGAGCTAAAGGAAAAGGACAGGGTGGACACAGGGATGAGCCAGAAGCTCAGGAAACTTCCAGGTTGAGCTCACAACGTGGGAATTCCAACCCCTGGACACCTCCCACTGTCCCAGGCTGCTCCAAGCCCCTTCCAACCTGGCTTTGGACACTTCCAGGGATGGGGCAGCTCCTCTGGGAATTCCCTCCTACCACCACCCCCGGGGCAGAATTCCTTCCCAGATTTCCACCTACTCCTTCAGGCTGAACCCATTCCCCCCGTCCTGCTCTGTGCGTGCTCAAGTCTCCCGAGTTCTGCTGCTGGAAACAACTCCAGGGTTATTTTTGTGTTCTGTGATTCAATCTGAGGCAGAGCCCTGCAATGTTAATGCAATATCTGCCATAATTTCCCACACAGCAAATGAGAGTCAGCCCAGCTCTCAGCGAGACAAATCTCTTTTGTTGTTGTCACGCACATTATTTGACTCTCTCCCACTTAAGACAGATGCTTTTGTGCTGGTTTGTGCTCCGGGTTTGTAAATGCTCATCTTTTTAGTGATGTTTGCCTGATAACAACGATGGAATAAAACAGAATCTGCAATGAAATCAATGGGATGTGAGCTCCAACAGGCTCAGGCACATGCAGAAATGATGCTCTGGCCAATAGCTCCAGTCAGCAATGAGGGATTGTATCCAGCACACATTTGGGGAGGTAAACATGTTAACTTGCTCCTCCAGCTCCCCAAATGTAGCTCATTTATCTTCGGAGCAGCTCCAGAGTTTTGACGTTGGCACTCTGGGACTCTCCATGCAAATGATGATTTATATCCCCAGCCATGGGCTGCTCCAGTGCCACTTTCTGAGCAGCTTTCAGGGAAATAAAAGAAACTTTTGTGCCTCTTCATCTAAAAGAGGTAAACACAGCTGAACTCACCCCACAGGTATTGGCTGCTGCTTCAAAACCAGCAAGAATTCTCTCCGAGTCGAGGACAGGCAGGAAATCAATTCCCTTCCACATAAATTCCCTTCACGGAATTCCCTGCTGGACTCTTGCTGTTCCTCTGCTCACTTCAAATGGAATCCTGGCTCCCTTCAAACCAGCAGCCAAACTTCTTGGGTGCCTGATTTCCACTCACCCCTGGCTCCTCCATCCCCAGGAAACACACCCAGGCAAAGCTTTCAAAGGGAAGGAGCTTCTGCTCCCAATCCCGACATGAAAGCAGGGAGAGAGGGGGGTGAGGGAGGAGAACAACCTCCTCCAGGAGCAACAGGAGCACTGGAAAGGGAAATCTGAGCTGCAGCCCGAGGAGAGCCAGCAGGGATGCAGGTACAGCCTTGGTGTCAGCTTAACCTGCTCCTGATGTGGGGATTATTGGAGACATCAATCCAGGGAAATCTCTGCCTGAAACGTGCAGGCAAAACTCCCCATGAAATCCTTAATGCTGGGCAAGAGCTCCCAGCTCACCAAATCCAGGGGTGAATCAGCCAGACACAAACCCAGGGGTGACCCACAGTGCTGAGGAAACACAAAAAAGCAGCTTTTACCCCACCAGGCTCCCCAAAATCAGGGAGCAGCCAGGGCAGAGGGGACAGAAGCACTGACAGACCCTCTGGGGCTGCAAGGGTCCCTCACAGCATCCCTGAGGGAGCATCTGCTCCTTCACAGCCAGGAAATCTCTATCCACAAGGAACCATCAAACCTTGGAGCAGCAGGTGCATCCAGCCCCTCTTTCTCCACAAATGAGTTCATTTTCCAGCTTATTTCCCAACAAGCTCTGCCTGCATTGGGTGGGAGCAGAGAGGATTCCAGCAATAATTGTGCCCCTGGGAAAATGAGTCTGCCATTTATTTATTTATTTTTTTTTTGCCATTTTTTTGCTCCTTTGTGCAGCCAGGGGGGCTCAGGCTCGAGTTCCCCTCCATCCCTGCTCCGTGCACAGGGGATCTCCCAGGATAATTTCAAGGCATTTGGGAGTTTAGAGGCCAAGCTCTGGAATTTAAATGGAAATTGGAAATTAGACATCCAGTCCAGAGCACTGAGTGCCACACCCAGATGTTCCTTGGATGTTTTGGGAATGGCACTCCAAACCTTCCTGGACAGCTTCTGCCAACCCTTCCATGAAGAAATTCCTCCTGGTGGCCAACCTGACCCCTTAAATTTAATTGGCAAGAAGGAAATAATCATTCCTGATCTTGGAATATCGAGGCACCACCCTGACATGTGACAGGCAGGAGGAGACATCACCCTGTGAGGGGGAATTCTTGGGAATGAGCTAAAGGAAAAGGACAGGGTGGACACAGGGATGAGCCAGAAGCTCAGGAAACTTCCAGGTTGAGCTCTCAGGTACTGGGAAGAGCCACAGCATCAAGCTCTGGGATTTCTCCTATCCATGTAAATATTTGGGTGTTTTAGTGAAGAAAATGTTTATTTAAAACTTATTTCAATGCCCTTTAACAACGTTTACAGAAGGGTTTAAATAAACACATTAAAAGATTGAATCAATCCAGTTTCAGGGCCTGAAATTCAAGAGGGGTCTCTCTCCCCAGACACAACAAGGTTTTGAACAGGATTAATCTCCTGCTGTGCTTTCTGTCTCTCCCCACCACAAATTCCAGTAAAACTCCGAGCTCCACCCACTTAAGCACTGTCTAAAAATGTGAAAATTTTTCTGTTTCCAAGCAATTTATAAGCTCAGTAATCAAAACCAGGCAGGGGATGGAAATAAGGAGAGAAAAACGAGTTCTGCTACTGCTCACTCGAAGTTTTTAATGTAAGGGTTAAAAAATTGGAAGAGAACCAGACTCAAAAGAATCCCCAAACTCAGGAATTACAGACATCCCAAATTCCATCTACTTAGAGACATTAACTTAATATTTCAGTAGGACAGGATAGAAAAAAACCCCAAAAAGCCTGGATGTGATGTTCTCCTTTTTTTCCCCTGTAATTCAGGGCGCTGCCACGAATTTTCTTCAAAAGCCCAGCTTTTTCAGGAGCTCTCATTAGTGCCCATGCCAGTTGTGTATAATGGGGAATTTCCATATCTACAAAGAGGAACGAGCACGATCCCTCTCATCTCTCTGCCAGGGAAATGAAACAGCATCCCTTGCTTTAATTCAGCTTTGTCAGGAGCAGCCTTTTGTGACAATCCCCAGGAACGTTTTGGGGCTGCTCCTGCAAGTGGGAGAAAGGAGCCAGGCATCCCTGTGTACAGGAGAATCTGTTTGTTTTTTTTTTAATTTGTCATTAATTAGCAGCCACTCGGGTTTGATGGCTCCAAGGAGCACAGAACCACTACAAAGTGAATTTAGGTTTAGACAGGCCTGGACAGTCTGGGGCTCAGATCTCCAATATCCCATTCCCTGGGAAATTTGGCATCAGGTCATAAACTGTGCTCAATCCTAAAAATATTTATCAATTGACCAATCATTTGTTAGGCTTTGGTTGTCAGGGAAACAGGCATTTAGGAACATCATCTCCAGGGACACGGAGCCAGAGCAGCTGGGACTGGGTTGCAGGAGAGTGATGCCTTTTTGGGACTACCTAAAAACAGAGCCCAGACAGAAAAAAGGGAATAAAAAGCAGGGATATTTATTGAAAGGCTTTCAGGTACATTTAGGGCAGACAAAACTCACCCAGAATGGACAGTGGGTCACAGATTTTCACACTTTGATCACACACCGGGGTCGATGTCCCAGTCCCACCCCCAGGTGATGCAGTCAGTCACCCCCAGGGCGCTGCCCAGCTCACTGCTGTGCCCACCCCTCAGCCCTGGGGCACTGAGGGGCCCTGGAGTGCCAGGGCTGGCCAGGAATTGTTGTGTCTGACCCTGTGTGGGGTCTGGAGTGACACACTGAAGAGCTGCAGGCTCACAGACATGGAAAATACAAAAGCTGGAATCCTCAGGGATCAAGAGCAGCAGGGCAGCTCCAGGGCAGGAGTGACCCCAGCCCAGCTGGAGCCTCTGGGGGTGTCCCTCAGTGACCCCCACTCCATTCCTGTCACTGTGACACTCAGAGGGCACACAGCACACACACCACAGGGGTTCAGGCAGAGAGGAAGAAAAGAACTCTCCAGTTTATTGCTGATTTTGTATATATAAGATTTTGGACAGTGATTGGGGATTGGATAGAGAAGTTACAACTACTCTATCCCACTGGTCACTTGAGAAATCCATCAGGTGATGTCTTTTCACAAAGGAATGTAGAACACGAGCTTTGTTTCTCTCACAATTCATGACTCCATTATACTAAAGCAAATCCGAAGGTTTATCTTTACAGGCAACACGTTGCCACTCCTGTGACATCACCTCACATCCCCCAAGGCCCGGGGGCTGATTTATCTGTCTCAGTGCTTGGGTTTTGGAGTCCAACCTCACTCTTTGGGCCACCAAACAGCAAATTTTCCAGCCCCAACCCCCAGAGAAACTGGCCAGAAGATGCCCTGGCTCTGAGTGATGGGATTAGAACCAAAGGATTGTAAAAGCACAGGATGGTTTGGGCTGGAAGGGGCCTTGAAGCCCCTGCAGTTCCAGCCCCTTGCCATGAGCAAGGGGATCCCACATTCCTTGGGCTGGGGGAAGGAAACTACCCAGGCACTGGGCTGTTGCCCCAGACTGACTCCATGCACAAAGCCACTTTCAGGACTAATCAACACCTTTTCCCTTGGAAATCCTTTGAAGATCAGCCAGCCAAGCCCACCTGAAGGGGCTGAACACCGACCCTGCAGCTGGGTCAGACAATTTTTAACCTGAGACACGAGCACCCTCCTATAATCTCCTCAGCAAAACCCTTTAACAGCTCTTTATTTTTTAACTGGAACACCATCAAAACCACTACAAGCACCAGTCCTGGGAAGCCCATCCCTGGCAGGTGTTTCTAAACCCCCCACTTTTGACAATAAGTGGCATTTTGTGACGCCCCAGCCCCGGGTTGCCGTGGTTACCTGCAGGATGCTGTGCCCACCCTGGTGCTCCCAGAGCTTCCCCAGACTAACAGGCTGCTTTTAGCCCATATTTGTATTTTCACCTCCTCTTCTTTAAAAGAGAGGAGCAGAAATGGCAGGGGAAGGAAGGAGAGACTTCCCTGCAGCTCTTCCCCTCAGCCTTCTGCTCCATCTGCGGCCGCCCCGGGAGGTGACGGGGGAATTTTTAGAGTGTGGCTTTGAGCAGCAGACCAAAATCCGAGCAACTGTTAAGAAAAAGTGTGAATATGGCAGACAGGAGAGGAGTTCCATAAGGAATGTACTTCTAGGGGTGTTTTCTGTAAAGGGAGAGCCTCGATTCACCCAAGGGAACGTTTCGGATCCCTCGGACCAGTGTGGGCAGAGGCAGCAAGAGGAGGAAAAATTAATTTGCCAAATGAGAAAACCATCTTTTTTCTCATCATCTGAGGCTGGTTTAAAGTCAAAGGAGGAAATTTCATCTCATAAATCATCGTTTCATGGAGTGACTTGGGTAGGAAAGAACTTTAAAACCCTCTTGTGCCAAGCTCTGCCATGGGCAGGGAGGTGTGCACTGAAATCTGGGAATTGTTCTTGAAATATGCACAGACATTTCATAAAATATCTGCACATGTTCCAAAAAATATCTGGGCACGTTTTCTAAAATATCTTTACACATCTTGAAAGCATCACCCAATCCATTTTTAGTTGTTCCTGCCCAGTTTTCTTTAAAGCCAGGAAATCTCAGCCCGTGGACATCTCGTGACTGTGACTCCCCCAGATTTATTTCTCCCAATGAAGAAAAGTATTTTTGCCTGATTGTTTTTGCTTCCCATCTTTCAGTTCCACTATCCCCCAATCTCTGAGCAGTGAGACAGAGGAGAAGCTCCAAATAACTCTTGTTGAAATCAGCCATTATTGAGAATTCTTTAATCATGCCTCAGCTCAGCCGTCTCTTTTCCAAGATTAAACACTTCCAATCTCCCTCATGCTCCCAAAAGTGCTGGGAAAGCAGCAACAATTAAACAGCAAATCTGAATACAGAGACATTTGCAGAGGAAGCAGTGGCAGAGTGCACTTTCCTCCTGCTGTAAATATATTTATAGATAAATATCTCTCTATATAGATAGGTATCTATATGATATAGAGACATATATACAGGTTTTCATTAAATTAAATTTCAATACAACCACCCAGAATGGGTTTACTCAATCATGGGATTTGGGGTTTTTTATTCCTTTTTCCTGCATCCATTTCCCTTCCCACCACTTTCCCCCTTCCCTCGATAACAATTTCATAGGATTATTATTTTTTTTCACACCCTGTAAGAACATTCAACCACAAATTCACACACAGGGCAGGGGGAACCTAAAGGGGGGGACTTGACTCACCTGAGCCTGGAGATAATGAGATAAAAGTAGTCCCAAAATATGAACAGTCCCAAAATAAATATGTAATAGTCCCAAAATAAATAATAGCCCCAAAAGAAATAATAATCCCAGAATAAATAATAGTCCCAGAATAAATACTAGCCCCAAATTAACCAATAGCCCCAAACCAGCACTGGGGCCTGGGACTGGGTGATCTCCAAGGTCCCTCCCAATCCATTCAGGGATTCTGGGATCAAACAGAAGGAGAAACTGATGGCACAGAATCCCAAAACCACCTTTGACTCCCCCGGGGCTGAGGGGGGGAATATTCCACTCCTGGGAATATTTTGCAAACAGATTCATGATGGGAAAGGGGTGGGGGGGGGGAAGGGAAATGTGTCAGATAAATTCTTCTCAATGAATAATTCCTCCAGCTCTGATAGCAATGCATAATTACAGCCCCTGCCAGCCTATTATGTATTAGTTGGGGGTACTAATTAGTTAATGTTTGTACAGCTCCTGCAAGATGGAATGTGCTCAGGCATTATCATTAACTAAGCAGAGCATTCAGGTTGGAATTCTTTTTGCCAGAACTCAGAGCAGGCTCACCTACACCCTTTCAGATGAGTGGAACGTGGCACCCACTGATCTCATCAGGGAGGGAAATTCCCAAATTAGGGCCTTGGGGGAAGCACTGAGAGCTCCTGGCTGCTGAGCAGATGAAAAGCAGAGGATTTGTTGCTGCTTTAGAAGCTCCTGCTCTGGATCCGAGGCAGGGCTGGCACGCTCAGGTGGCAGCAGCTGAGGTTTACCAGGTGAGATCAGGCAGCTCCTTGATTTGACAGAAAATCAGAAGCTTCTCTGGGCTTCAGAGCGATGCTCAGCCCCTCTGAACACAGAGTCCTGACGCTGTGCAGGGCCTTAAATCAATATTAATTAGCCCAGAGGAGCCAAAGCCCCTGGGAACATCTGTGCTTGCCCAAACCTGATCACCTCGGTGCCTCACTACTGCAGAAAGGAAGAGAAACGCCCCAAACCCCCAGAATTTGATATTCAAAGCTTCAGTATGAGAAAGAGAGCATTCTGAGAAGGGCTTTTAATTAATCCCATCTCCACTCTGCACTGCAGTGGCCAAGCTCCAAAGCCTTGCTCTGTTTGTCCCTCAGCTGGGAGGGCACTGCTGGGAATTTCCCCTCATTTGGAACAAAAGTAAAATAATTAAACCTGAGCACACCATATCTGCAGCGAGGGTTATTTTATAGAAAAGCAGAGGCCAGCAAACAGACCACTGGAATTTTTAAACACATTTTTTCAGTGTTTTCTAACTAACTTGAGTTATACCCTGAGCCAGCTTTGGCACTTGTGGAATTATGTGGTTTTGTTGACATGAATCTCCTGACTGGCTGCATTTTCTTTATTTTGGGTTGGACTCGATGATCCTAAAGGTGTCTTCCAACCTAATGATTCTGTGGAAGGCAGAGTGTTGGGATTTGGAGCTGTCAGGCAGCCCAAAGGACACTAATGCCCCCAAAACCATCTGCATTTTTATGCCCAAAGAAAGGAGGATTATTCATCACAACCCACCCGGGTTGCTTTTGAAACTTCCAACATTTGCATTCTTTAATAGTTCTGGGCTGCAGGTAAATGATCCATGAAAGAGGATGTAGAGCACGTCCTTTTTCTACAAAATCCATGGAAAATCCTTGTGGGGCTGCAAGGGCCAAGGTGGGGCTGCTGCCTCTGGACCCTCCCCAGGGGCTGCATCTCACAGGAGCCTTTGCCACACGTGAGGAACTCAAGGAAATGTTCAATAAAAGCACATTACACGTGTTTTACACCTAATGCTTTGCTAAAAGCCCCCGCAGTGGTTTTTATTCCGTGTTTCTGAAGGCAGCAGCAGACTCAGCCTCCAGCTGCACTCACCCAGCTCCTGACAGTTTATTTGTGGCCAGCCCGACACCCAGAGCAGCCTGGAAATGAAAACCAAGTATTTTAGGCTGCGTTGAGTCAGTGCTGATCATCTCCTGTGTCTGGAGTCTTCTGGGACTCCACGAACCCTCCCGGGGAGGGATTTTAGCCGTGTGTGAAGGGGAGGGCAGGTTGTGCTCTGTCCCAGGAGGGAACAACCCCAAAAAAACCCTCAAAACAGCTTTTGGAACACCCTGGTCTGCTGGGAGCTGTCCCTGCCTGGGCTGCAGCTGGATGGTTTCTGAAGCCCTTTGTAACCCATGTAGGAATAAACTGATTTATTAAATTATTAGTTTATAAATTCATTTCTATCCGGGTCATTTTAAGCCACCAGGATGAGCTTCAGAGTCGAAATTGCTCCTTTTGCTTGGCCAGACTCAGCAGAGCCTGTGTGCACCACCCTCCAATAAATAAAAACGATTGGTGTGGGAAGTGAAAGCAGGAGGAAAGCGATGATCAGACCTTTTACCAATAAAGGGATTTTCTGCTCCGAAATTTAAAATCGCCTCGTAAAAACACAAAGAGGGAAATACCACTTCAAAGTGCCTTTGGAAAAGATAAAAATGGACAGCACCAGAGCAGCAGCCTTTGTAAGGAGCCTTCCTGCAGAGAAACCTGGCAAGTTCAAGGACCTTCCCTGAAGACATCAGCTGAGGCTCAGAGGTGGGGAAAAAACACACACACAAAAAAATAATCTGCCAATGAAACAGAGGGGAGGGAGGCAAGAAAAGCTTCAGCTAAAGCACCAAATGGATGGAGGGATGGAAGTGCATGGAATAAAAAGATGAGAATTGCCCATTGGCAGGGAGGCAGGAGGCACGGAGGGCTCTGTTTGATGTTCCTGCTGCTGCCTGCTCCCAAGCTGAGCAGGAAGCAGAGCCAGGCAAAGGCTTTCCAGAGGAGACAAAGCAATCCTGGCAGCCACACAACCAGGAATTAGCACAAGGAGAGGGGACAGAAGAGGCCCACCTGAAGGAAGGGGAATATTGCAGGAGCCAAGGCAGAGGAGATCCCAGTGCATCCACAGGGAGGGAAAACACAGAGGAGAGAGGAGTTTCTCTTCCTGGCCCTCCTTTTGGAAGATTTGCAAAGACTCTGCGTGGTGGGGCATGTCATCTGGGAGCAGCACACCCTGACACAGCCCCAGGGACTCCTCTGGAACTGCCAGCTGGGAATTTTGGGGTCACTCCTCCACCTGCACTGCTGCTGCCCCCCAGGGAAACACCCCCGAGGTTTGGGGCAGCACTGGGGGCTCCAGGCTCTCCCATTCCCTGTCCTTCCCCCATGGAAATCCAGGCTCCTACACTTGCCTCCTGTGAACAATGAGTGTCCCCGGTGGAATTTAAAAATGTTTAATAAAGAAATTAGAAATAGTAAAGCAAAGAAATGTGGCTGGGTGCCTTGGGGCTCTGCCAAGAGCACACCTGGAACCCCCCCTGTTTATCCACGGATTTATGCACAGTCACTTTTCCAGGAGCTGCTCTGCATGGGCACTCCTTGGCTCTGTCAAGCTCAATTCCACTTTTATTTGGTTCTTATCATTTTTTAATTTGGGTTTGGGTCTCTTTTTCACAGGCAGTGAGTGCTGAGAGTCACTTGGGCCTCTTCTGGAAGTGATCTATTCAGGCAGCTGAAACACACTGCACCTAAATTCCAAACTACAGCAAAAAAACCCCCCATTATACATCAATTCAGGCAGTTAAAACACACTACACCTAAATTGTAAACTACAGCAAAGAAAAAGCTCCATTATGTATCAATTCAGGCAGTTAAAACACACTCAAAACTACAGAAATAAACATTATATTTATAACATTCATTCTAACATTTGCAAAAAGCCAACACCAAATCTGCATTTATAACCCCTCCCCTATGCAGATTTATGAACTCTGCCAGGGTTCTGGGCAAAGAACAAGAAGTTACCCCTGGATTTCAATGTGGGTTGCACAGGGTGAGGCTCTGCCAGCCCAGGCTCCCCCTCCTCTCCTCTCCAGCACCAAGGAGGAATTCACAGAGTGGGAATTCAGCCGTGTGTCCACGCACAGGGATCCCTCCTGTGGCTGCTCTGACCTCAGGGAAACTCCAACCACAGCAGTGTCAAAAAAATCAGGGATAACACGGAGCCAGAGGAGACCTTGCTGCACTGCAGCTTCCCAGAGGTGCCTCCCTCCATCTCAGCCCCCCAGGGTCCCTCCACCCCAGCTCTGTGCCCTGGGTGGCCCCTCCTGATGGCCCTGGGGCAGGGAATCATTTCTGTGCAGTTCCCCCTCCTCTTCTGAGAGCTTTATTTGCTTTCTGGCTGCAGCCAGTTCATAAACAGCTCTCCAGAATGAATAAAAAATTAATACACGCTGTTAGAAATGATCAGAAATCACATGTGACCTCTTATTTATGTGCTTATCCCGCTTTAAAATTCATCAATGTTTAACCAGTGCTTCTTAAACCACTTACAAAATGTACACACAGCCACTAATTAATTGCTGCTGTAAGTTTGAATTGAGGCCAGCCCCTACCTTGTCTTACCTGGCCACTGGGTCAGGATGAAAAATAACAGCTGGAGGTGGACTGTTAAAGTAATAAAATTACAAAAAAAAAGGGTAGGGGAAAGGTTATGGGGTTTGTATGAGTTTTGTTTATCATCTGTTTTATTTCCTTTCACCTGAATTCAGCTGTGTGCTGCTAATTTGGGTTAATACTGATGATTTCTTAAAACAGTGAATAGTTAAATCACTCAAAGGCTTTTCCTTTTTTTTGAATATTAAAGATTAAACCTGTCCTGCCACCCCCCTGCCCCCAGTGAAGGGGAGATTTAACACTTGCTGGGAATGAAGAGAAACCCATTCCATTTTTTTATTTTTTTTTTTTGCCTGACACATTTTCAAAGGGAATAATATTTTTTTTCTCTTTTTGGATCTTGGTTTTTCTCCTTCGTGGAGATTTAACCTGCTGTTCTAGCTGAAACTAAAAGGTAAATTTTCAGGTGAAGTTTTATTTTATGATAACATTCTGTTCTCTGAAGGATCCATCCCCAGGAGAAGGAATTTTATCCACAGCTGGGAGGAACTCAGCATTTCCAGCTGCCTCTTTAGCAGCCCGGGCTAAACCATGGATTTATTCAAAGTGGGAAAAGCATTTCCTGGTCAGAAATGACCCACAGGACTCATCCAGCCGTGGGAAGCCCCAGGGCTGGGTGGGTTTTCCTGGGAGCAAACAGCTGCAGTCTGGGGTTTGCTGGGGCTGTGCCTGGAAGAGGAGATGCTCTCAGAGCAGGATGGCTTTTTGTGGCCGGCAGTGATAACAAATCCCCTCGGTCTTCTGACAACAGCTTCAGCTTGCAGCAGTTTCTCACCCCAAATTAAAGGGGAAACAGAGCTGGAGGGATTGCTGCACTCCTCAGGGGTCTTTTGGTTAATTCTGCAGGACAGGGCAGGCTCGGGGCTTTGACAAACATCTTCATTTTTCCCTCACTCAACTGCCAAAATCCTAAATTTACAGAAGCTCTTGAATTGCCATACTCCAGAATAAACCTGATCCTTCCAGAGCCTGTTTTTTTATGGACACAGAATTAAATCATCATCATTATTTAATCATCATTACATCCCCACTGGAGCAGGAGGCTAAAAGCAAAACTACAAAATTCCGTGTGAATTCCAAAATTCATCATGGCTGAAACCTCCCCACGTTTGGTGGTGAAAAAGTCTTTTCTTCAGGCTGTTTCTGGAGAGCTGATATTTAATAATTTGTTAAATTGCTCTGAATGAGAAAGGAAACAACTTTGAGAATTCCCACCAGTCTGAGAATGTAATGCTGAGCTTGGTTTACAGTGATTTATGCATGCACGAGGCTTTTGGTGACTTCCAACTTGATGGGAACAGGGATTGCACCACTTTAAATGGGATTTAAATGGTGTTTGACCTTAAATGGTATTTCACAGCATGGAAAAACATCCTTATTTTAATGCTACCCCCTCAAGATGATGCTGAGTGTTCCATGGAGAGAAATGTGGAGATGCCATGGAACAAAGGGTTCCTTCTTTTGGTCTTGGAGAGCTGGAAGAGAAATCCATGAAGGGAAAACCTGGGAGCAGGACTGAGCCACAGACTGGGTCAAAACAGGGGGAAAGGAGCAGAAATCGAGCCAAGCTGGGAATTTCTTATAAATATCAATTTCCCTGGGATGATTCCATTAAAATGGGATTTTTTGAGGAGCTGTTTCCAGGGGGAAATCTCCACATGGGTTTGGGAAGAGGCACAGCTCTCCTGAGAATCAAACCCCACATTCATCCTCCTCCCACACGAGCTCAGTGCCGGGCTGGAGCAAGGGATGATTTTAGCAGCTGGACAAGTGATTCCGTGCTGTGCAGGTTATTAACCTTTGGAACAAATTATCAGGGAAGTGGAGCTTGCTCTGTGAGTCCTCGAGTGACTCTCTGGAGGCACCTTTAGTGCAGAGAAATGACTGGTGCTGGAAACAGTGAAATTTGTCCAGCTGGGTGGCCCTAGATGGACAAGGTGGCAAAGCAGGTGGGGAAGAGCCTCTGCCCCACTTCCATTTTTTGTGTAGAAACAGAAAATCCTGGGTTGATTTGGGTTTAAAGCCCAAAGTGCCATTGCCTTGACACAGGCAGGGGCACCTGCGCTACAAATTTATGAGAATCAGGGCAAAACACCAGGGAAATATGAAATTTTCCCCTACTTTTCCCTATCACCTCCATGGAAAACTCATTGAGGCAACATCAGCTCCAGTCCCTCACCTTTCACAGCAAAGCAAAGGCATCCAGACCTCACTCTCGAAAATTAATAGAATAAATTCGGGAGCTAATCATAAATAGAGGGAGGTTAATCAATTCCTCAGATTGTCGAGGAGTTTATACTCACTGGGACCCTTAATATATTCAACAAAGCAATAGCACCAAAGGAAATACCCATAGATTTTGTTTTCAAATAAAAATTTCTCATAATTCAAAATCGCCGGTGGGCTTCTTCCTTTCCTGATTTGCACAATTCGTGTTCCCACTGCAGAGAAGCCTTGCTCTGCCTTCATTTGCCTTCACAAGTGACATTGATGTGGCTTTTAAAGCCAGCAGCCTAACGTGTGATTTAGAGGCTCCGAGAAAGAAAATTATAACTCTGGGGGAAGAAATGGCTGCAAAATTTCCATTGAAATCGTTCGATTTCACTCCGGGGACGAGGCAGCACCTGAGTGGCTGTAAGTCAGTCTGTGGCATCTGAATCCAGGATGGAGTTTTAAAAGCACTAAACAGCCTGGTGCTAATGCCTCCCCAAGACAAAGCAGAGCTCTTCAGCCCGGCTTTGATGGCAGGGACAAAACAGGCGCGGCTGGAGGCTCCAGACAATGCTCTGCGCTTTGATGCTGAACCCCGACCCTGCCCCGGAGCCCCCCCAGAGGCAGCGGAGAAAGGCAGCGCACCCCAGTAAGTGGAGGGGAGGGCAGGGCCAGCGCCACGGGAGGCATTTTCAAAGGCTCAAGGGCTGGTTTCGGTGCTCAGGCTCTGATCAAAGTCAACGGGACCTTGCTTCGCTTTCTTCTTTCGAAGCGCGACAGTTCGCGATGCGGAGATGCTCGCGGTAAATCGCGGAGTTTGCGGCGTGCCCGGATCCTCCCGCTGCCAAATCCGCAGCAAAGAGGGGCGACCCCCAGCCTTGGGAGGGAGGGGAGTTCCTGCGGACACACTTGCTCTTTCAGGTGGAATATTGGGGGAAATTTCTTCCCCCAAAGGGTTTTCAGGCGTTGAACAAGAGTCTGCATCCCCAGCGGGATTTAAAATCCGTGTGGATGTGGCACTGGAGGATGTGACCAGTGGGCTCAATGATTTTAGAGAGTTTTTCCAACCTAAGCGATTCCATTTCAATTTCTAACCTTTTTAATTCCACAGTTGTGTCCATCCTTGAGCCTTGCAGAGCCCTGGGCTGTGCCAGGACACGTCCCAGCAAACCAGAGCTCAAGGAGCTGGCGTGGTTTCCTCGGATAACTGGAAGGGGATGGAGGAGCCAGAGCAGCAGACCAAGTTCTAGCCTGAGGTTCTTCTGCAAACTGGGGCTGTAAAGAAGCTGCAGACCCACATTAAAGGGGAGCAGAGCCTGATTGCCCGGTGGGATCGTGCCTGATGCCATCCACAGGGTGTTCCCATTCCCACCTTCCTGCCTCATCCCTCCAGGCAGAGCTGCCCTGAAGCTGGGGAAGAGCAGACAGATGGGTACAAAGTCTTGGGCAGCTTCAGCGTTTGTAGCATTTTCTTTTCCGTCCTCTGAACTGTAGCTGGAATTTGTTTCCAGACCAGGGGTTATCCCAGCTGGTTGTTCTGCCTTCCTGCAGTGACTGCTCGGCAAAGCTGGAGCCGCCCCGTGGTTTAAATCGCCTTTAGTGGCTCTGAAGGGAAGAGCTGGATGGGATATCAGGAAGAAATTCCTCCCTGGGAGGGCGTGGAGGGGCTGGGATGGAATTCCCAGAGGAGCTGCGGCTGCTCCATCCCTGGCAGTGTCCAAGCCAGGCTGGACAGGGCTGGGAGCCCTGGGACAGTGGGAGCTGTCCCTGCCCATGGCAGGGGTGACACTGGGTGGGATTTAAGGTCCCTTCCACCCCAAACCGTGCCAGGATACCACGAGCTCAGCGGAGGAAAACGACGTTCAGGACACCGAGACTTCTATTTCCGCAAAATCTTGAGCGAGACAGGATAGATGGAGATAAAGTGATGGCTAAAATGTGTCAGTGTCGATTCAGAGCGTCCTGTCACGAGTGTGTCCACGGAACCTCTGCCCCCAGCTCCGGAGAGCCTGACCTCCCAGCCCGCTGAATTAACGGGATAATGATGAAAAGCACTCCTCTCCTTGTCCCGTAATGTGAGAAGTGCCTGGCAATTAAGCAGCCTTTGAGGATGACACTGCTGATTATTTCAGGACCATCAAGTCAGGGCAGAGAAATGGGGTTGGAATGGGCAGAGCAGTGTCAGAGGCACGGTTTAACAATGGCTGGTTTGCCCGTCATTGCCACCAATTACTGCAGGAGGGGGAGAAGGAAAACTATTTATAACCTGTCAGTCTCCAGAAACCACAATTATGATGATTTAATTAACACATGGAGAGGCTTTAGGCAATCACATCGTTCTAAATTTAAGAAGCAGCACATTTCAGGCCCAAGATGATTTAGAACATTAACAAATGCTGGTTGAACCGGGGCAGGAATTTGATGGCCTTGTTGGTTCCTTCTGAAGCATCCATCACGGCCAGGAGATAATCCAGCTGGCTGTGGCAGTGAAGGATGGGAGCGGGCAGGAACCAGCGGGGCTTGCAGAGCCCGTCACACACAGGAGAAGCTGATTTTTAATGAGGACTGGCTGAGAACGAGCAAAACCACGCAACTGAAGTCTTTTCATCAGAGATACCCTCGGTGCGTTGGAAAAGCCTGGAAAATCGGGGTTTGGGTGCGAGACACGGGGAGTGAGCCTGACTTTCCCAGGGACAGCCAGAGCTGCGCTCAGTGCCGAGCTGGTCCTTCCTGCTGAGCTTAGGCTCGGCCCAGCCTTGGGCTGAACTCCTCCATCCCTGGGCTGAGAGCATCCGAGCCCAAGATATCGCCAAAGGATTCCCAAATCCCGGGCTGCCCCACTCCCTGGCCAGCTCCTCCAAGGAAATCACTCTCAGGTCTCATTTCCTCTTTCTGGCTCGGCTTGTTTGCTGGGTCCTCTTCTCCCAGGCACAAAAATGCCTCTTTGCTTTGCCATACAGTGATTAAACCCAGGAGGTGTCAGCTGCTGCCCAAACACAAATCATTCTTATCTCCCTTCACCATCTATTGTTTTTTTAAATTGGATTAACGCCCAAGTAACAGAAAGGAAAATCCCACTCACCATCAACTGCTTCTTGATTGAATCAACACCCAAGTAACAGAAAGGAAAATCCCTCTTCTTCCACAAGAGAAGAGAAACCCTGACCAGAGTTTACACGGGAGGAAATACAAATTGCAAAGAACCTCCCGCTCTGTAAGGGGTCCTTTCATTCCCTGCCTGTCAAAGCCGGGAGATGCTGATTGCTTTTCCCACCCGTGTGTTTATTCCAGCAGCAGCTGGAAGCGCTGCCCCCAAAGCTTTGCACCCCACTGCAGCCCTGCTGCTGCCACATTCCCTCCACATTTCACACCCAGTGGCTTCACAGCCAGCTCATTCCTCTCCTGACTCAACCCTTCTGCAGCTGAGACGCTCAGGCAGGAAATATTCCGTGGCTTTATTCGACAAAAGGACTCGCGAATCTCAGGATAAAAATCGAGGATAAAATCAGTGTTCTCCACGAACAAAATAGACACCTGTAAAAGGACACGACATCAGAGGAGCCCTTGGTCAAATTGATCATGTTGGTATTCTGCACAGCCTAAACCCACAAATAATATTTTTCTTTTTGTTATTGTTCATTTCAGAGGGAACAGAATAAAAATGTGTTGGTGAAAGAGCAGGAGAAAAAAAGGAACGTTCAGAGCAAAGAGATTTTGCTTAAGATCACCAAGCATGTGATGTAGGGACTGAAAATCAGGAGAATGTTCCTTATCTCGTGAGTTTTGAGAACTTAAAGTACGAATGGAAAGAAAGTCCCACACAGGATAGAAAACGAGCAGAGAAGCCCCAGCATCCTCACAAAGCCTTTTTGTAGGAAGTTGCCCAGGGATGGAGACACAGCCCTGGACCACAGAGCTTTGAGGAGGCTCTGCCTTGCCAGCACCCAGGAACTGCTCCTGCTCCAGCCAATTTTCTTCAAATGCATCTAAAGGACCCCAAAATAAATCTGTATTTGAGCTAAGAAAGAAAGGGGGAGTTTCGCTGTAGCTGGACACGCACAGAAGGTGAGAAATCAGAATAATCAGCATTTTCCTGCCTTCTCCTTGGAATTCCCAACCCATTGCCCATGGCAACACCATGACTGATCCATCTGCCAGGAAAAGATTCCTATTTCCTTGTAAATTAAAAAGGCAAAGGCAGAACAAATCCTCCAGGACGAGAAGCCGATGTTGCCAGCAGCCTCTCATGTCATCCCTTCCCTGTGTGCCACAGCTCCAACAAACGGAGTTCTGCAGCCTGGGAGGGAGCTGGCACCTCCCTGGAAAACCCAGGGATGGAGGCACTCGTCTTTTCGTGGAGTGGGAAGATCCTGAGCTCGTTTGCTGCCCCGGAGGCAGAGGTGATAAAAGCTGAGCAGTGTCAGAGATGTTTGTGGCCACAGCCGTGCCCAGGGGGGGAAACACCTGCCTGGGAATGACAGTGGAGGGAGTGCTGGGAACACGAGCACGGGTAACAGCCTGCAGGGATGCACAGTTCCGAGGGCTGGGAATTCCAAAGGTACCAGGAGCATCTCCAGGGAAAGCTGGGGCCTGAGCCACCATCCCAAGGGGTTTGGAACCCTTGTGGGTGTCTCCTGACAGGGGCAGATGGTCCAAAGGAATGTCCAGGAGCAGAGCAAACCACAAACACAGCCCTGGTTATTCCCAGCCACTGGATTTCAGGGAAAATTCCCAATATCCAGGCTCAAATCAGCTCTGTTATGCAGGAGAAGAGTCTCAGGAACATTTCCAGCAGCATGACATTTCCTAAGAGAATTGTTTGCCCCTCCCAGTGTGAGCCTTGTATTTTGCACGTGTTTGATCCTAAAACCCACAACTGAACAGATTCCTTCCCCAATTCCATCAGTGTTATCCCTGCTGGCATGAGTTCCACTAAAATCTATTCTTTTCTCCTCCTCAAAACACTGGCAGCACATCACAGAGTGCAAGTGAAGGCGTGGGAAGTGGGGAGAGCAAGGAAAAGGGAGCTGGAGAGGGGAAAGGGCGCCTGTCACCATTCCAGGAGTGCAGGAATCCCTCCCAAGGAATGTAATGGGAACAACAAGTGTCCTCCTCTCTTGGGCAAAGCTCTCCAGTGCAGCAGCCTCTCCATCTAAGCACCATCACCGGGCATAACTCGAACCATGAGGGTTCTGGAAAGTGGCAACATTTGGGGGAGTAGGGAAAAAAGTGAAGAGGAAGCAGAGGGAGAATAATCCCAGCTGGACATTGTGCCTAAGGCTGGGAATCCACGGTGCAATCCCAGAGCTCTGTTAATGAGCTGTCAGCCTCAAATCCAGACCTCATGGAGCAAAGCAATGCCTGGAATCTGCTCAGGGAAGTTCCCAAGCTCAGGAGAATTTGGGACAGGGGGGTTCAGCCCCTTCCTTTGCCCTGAGCCCTGCACCATCCCAGAGCAACCCACTGCCAAGGTCTCAGCAGCACCTGTATCCCAAACCCAAATTCCTGATGAGCTCCTCTCTCAGCCAGGCACCAGAGGAAGCACCGAGTAAGAGTTTCAGAAGTGTTCCACATCCTCCTGCATTTCCTTTCCAAATTTGCAGCCCTCAATTGCTGCAGGAGGCACAGCTGGCTCAGCTCCGCCGGAAACACGGCCAGTCAATTTTGGGAACATCTCTGGGAACTCTCACACTTTACAAGTGCTGAGCCCAGGGAAATTTTGCCCCTGTGCATTTCTTGCTGCATCACTGGTGTCTCTCCAGCTCAGCTGCCCTTAGGCTGGGGTTGTATTTGCAATGCCAAGGGCAGATAAAGGCTCTGAGTGGTAAATCTGCTCCATCCCTGGAATGTCCAAGGCTTGGAGCAGCCCAGGGCTCTGGAATGTGTCCCTGCCCATGGCAGGGGGTGGCACTGGGTGATTGAAAAGGTTCCTTCCATCCAGACCATTTTATGATTCAATGATTTCTAGCATGTGCCCTCTCTGAGCTGCTCCTCCCATGGGCAGAGCTCTGAGGAGCAGCACTGTCACCTTCCCCTTTCCTGCCCCACAAACCCAGGGCTCAGGACACTCTGGGGGGCTGAGCCACCCTCAGGACACTCTGGGGGGCTGAGCCACCCTCAGCTTACAGGCCAACACAAATTCAGGCTGCACAGTCACCGAGGGCTGGGGGAAGGAGCCACAGCACAGGAGGGAGCAGAGAAGTTCAGCTGACAGTGCCCACCCTGCTGTCCCGGGAGAGTCATGGCAAAGGAACCCCAGTGCTTTGGCCCTGCGGTGAGCACAGAGGGTTAATGAAGAGTTTCTGCCCCCATTCTCCTCACCTCCCTGCTCTTGGCACTGTCCCAGCCCTGGGGTCTCTCCCTTTCCATTCCCCCAGGCTCAGCCCTTGCTCAGCATTCCTCACAACCCCTCAGGCTGATGAACAAGGGAAATGCAACCACTGCTCTTAAAAATATTTCAAAAAAGTAAAATTCAGGCAGTCCTTGAGTGACTTCTCCCACGAGGTCACAACATCTCCTGAGCTCAGGCTAAGCCCCCTGGGCACCCCTCTCAGTGCTGAGCTACAGAACTGGGACCTCACTCCAAACCCTCCCTGGAGATGGAATTATTCTGGTTTATCCTCTTTGCTTCTTGTCCCAAGCAGCAGCACGGTGTTTAACAGATAAATAATAAAACCAGCATGTCAACATCTCCCTCTAAATCAGGCTCAGAAGAAGGACTGCAGCAGCTCACCAAGGCTGCAATATGTTTAATTCCTTTATCAATGCTCTTCCTCCCAGTGGAAAGAGGGGAAGGAGCAGAATTCCAGGTGAAGGAGATTCTGTGGGTCTGATTGCAAACGTGTGAACACAAGTGACAACCAGCTCTGTTTTCACTCCTGTGGCAAACACAGCAGAGCTGTCCCTGCCTGTGAACAGGTGGCTGTTTATCCACAGGGTATGGCCAGACATGGAGAAGGAGAGGTGTAAAAAGCGACCTCACAGTGCTCAGTTCACACAAAAAGCTGTTCACCTGTCTGCCTCTTGTTTGTTTTGTCCCTGCCAGCCTGGGAAAGGGGACAGCAATGACCTTCCAGGAGACAGAAACATTTCCCTTCTGCCCACAGCACCTTTCCAACGAGCCATCCCCAGGTATTCTGTGAGTGTGATATGCACGAAATACAGAATACTATAGCTGGCTTTATGAAATCCCTTTTTACAGCTTCCAGATCTCTAGCAAATGTACAAATAAATGGGAAAGTGAGAGGGAGGGAGATGCACAATGCAAATCCCAGGCTGAGGGAGCAGCACTCTGCTAACTGGATGGCCAGAGCCAAAATTGGGAGCATCCAGTTATTTTAGCAAGCCTTGCCAAGAGACTAAATAGAGGAGCACAGGCCAGGTGTCAGTGATTATAATCCCACTGCTGCCAAAGTCGCTCCCATTTGCAGCCAGCCTGCCTTTGGCTCTCTCTCCCCAGAAAAAGGAATAATTCCTGAAGCAGGGACTGGGGGAAAGCAGCCCCACAAAGCTGCACCTGCCCTGCTCCAGGGCAGCTCCCACCTGGGGGTCTCTGCTGAATGCTCAAAGCCTCGTGGAATTTTAAACCATCCCTGGAGCTGCTGTGGAGAAAAGAACCTGTGGGAATAGCTCAGCACATTATCCCCTAGCCAGTTCTGCCATGGAAAATGGGTGGTTTGTGGGTGAGATGAGCTGGATGATCCAAAGAGATCCCTGTGAAGGTACCAGCTCTGCTCACCTGACCTCCAAAGCCACCCCACCACCCTCAGGAGAGTGGGCAGCAGTGCTCTGGCATCTCTTTCCTCTCCCAGTTCAAATGGGACTGATCCATCCCCCTTTCCCAAACCCACACCAGTTTTGGACCCTCAGCTGCCCCAGGCATGTGGAAGCAGACAATGCTTTGGAAAATATCGCTCAAAGAACTAAAATCAATCAGCTGCTGAGCAATGAGTCCTGGAGGCTGCCTGCCCTCTCACAGGTGTCCAGGCTCTCCTCTACCCTCTGAGGGTTTCTTTTTTTGGGAGAAACCTCAGGCTGAGCACAGGGAATGAGCCAGGCAGCCCCGGGGAGGATGGGCCTGAGCTGCCTCACACCTGCACAAAATAATAGCTTTCCACAAGTACGGGTAAATTAGGAAATAAAGAGAGGTTCCATTTCCTATTTATTTTTTTTCACCAAACACAAACCCTTTCCACTGCTGAAGACTCCACAAGGGGTTTTTTTTTACCATTTTTAAGTGCTGTACAGTGAGTATCTCTCCTTTTACAAGAGGAACCTTGTAGCTATGGAGACGCAGAATGTCAAATCCAAGCTGAAGACAGGATTTCAGTGGGGGCTTTGGGTTGCTACATGTGCCTTCAATTATCTGCTTTCCATCTCCTGAAGTCTTTATTATTCTCTATTATTTATTAGTCTCTAGCAGTGTGCAAAGAGCCTCTGGATGCTCAGCAAGGACACGAACCCAGGGTGCCCTGGCAGACCCAGCCCTGCACATCCTGCCCAGGCTGAGTGGCACCAGGGGCACCACAAAGCCCCCCTCGGTCCTGCAGAGCTGTCCTCAGTTGAATTTGACCCAAATGAAGCTGTTCTGGTGCTGCCACAGCCCCTGGAGCCCAGGTGAGCTGGGGTCCCCTGGTGTTTACTGCTGTGTGTAACAGGGGGGAGTTTCACCACGCTGCCCTCCTGTTTCTGCACCCAGGAGGGCTCTTGAACCTGCTGCAAGCTGAATTATCCCAATTCCAGTCTCCCAGACATCACCCCTGTCTTCTGTGATCCCAAATGCATCGGGGATGATGGTGTAATTCCATTTCCTGGGTGCCCAATTATCACATTCATCAGCCAGTTCATTACCTGGGTGCCCAATTATCACGTGCACATTCATCAGCCTGTTTAACACCACGGAATAAATGAAACAACATTTCAGCCAAGAAACTTCAGCGGTGCTAAACCTGAGCATGAAGGGGACAGAGTCTTCCAGGCAAGGTTTGTGACAGCCAGGGGAAATTCAGAATAACCTGAGCATCACTCATTTACTTGTGCTGGAAACAGCGAATGAACCAAACCTGACCCCTCCATTCTGCACTTCCCTGGAGCGACCACAGGGACATGGCAGCTGGGTTTCTGTTCTGAAGACAACCAGAGAAAGCAACCCCAAACCACTGCATTTAAACCCCTTCCACTCAACTCCACAGCCCAAAACCATCTGGGCATTTCAGGTGCCAAATATGAAACCTCTCAAAGGCTCCCTATTGTCAGAGAGGGAAAACTTTGGGGTTTGAACCATCCCCATGGCAGCACTGCAGATCCCACTCTGCTCACCTGCCCCACACCTCCCACAGCACCTGGGTGCCAAAGCCAGGGCTCAGAATTCCCACAGCCCAGCCCACCCCGCACAGAGGGGTGGGAATAAACTCCAACAGGCACAGGAAACACTCTCAGGTAGAACAGCCACAACCAGGGCAGCAGAGCCCACCTGGTGCCACATCCCAAGCAGGATTGAGTGACCAGGACTGCAGTGGAATTGGGCAAATCCTCCTTTGCCAGCTCTAAATAAGCAGCAGCATTCCAAACAAACCCCTCCCCTGCATCCACAGCAGTGGAGTCATTGGCAGGAGAGCAACAAAACAATTTGGAATTTCCTTGCAAAGCTGGGCAGCAGAAGAGAAGCGCTGAGAGCTTTTCCTGATCGTGTTCCCAATGTTGCTGAGTCAAATCCCGACACGGCCTGGAGATTGTGGAAATCAGCTCCAGCAGGGCTGTCTAAGCCTCCACTGATCACTGAAATGAAATTAAACCCTCCAAGAATCCCCTTCTCCCAACCCAGACATTTGCAAATGTGCTGTTTGACCAGGGCTCGTGTCCAGAGGAGCCTCTGTGCCCCTGCTGCTCCAGGAAAACAGCTCCAAGATCCTGCTGCAGTCCTGGTTTGTCCCCTGGTTTGCTCCTGAACCAGGTGAAAAATGCAGGAAATCTTTGGCATTATCATTAAATAGGCCATAAACCCCTCAAGGTTTGATGTGGGGTCTGGAGAAAAGAGGCTTCCATATTTAGTTTTAAAACCAGAAAAGGCTCTTAAGCTCCTCTGTATCTACCAGTCCATTAAAAATAGGATTCTGTTGTAGCCACAGCTCATCAAATGGGTGCAAACAGGAGGAGAACAACACTCCAGATGCCTTTATCACAGTTGTTGACTCCAACTTAATCACTTTTTTAATAAGTCTTAATTATTCAAAATAATCACCATCCCTTCCCTGCCTGTTGTCATTTAACACAAGAGAACCTTCTACAGAGCAAACACCGAAGCAGGAAAAAAAAAAAACCAAAATTACAAAGAACAAAAAAATCTCACGAATCTTTCTAATATTTAGAGACACCTCAAGAGCTTCGAACATTTACCTCTCCTTGCCAGCAGCTGAAATGGTTTTAGGAGGATCATGGTTCATACCTCGCATTCCCTGGAGCCAGAGATGGTGTAGGTGCAGGGCCCAGATCCATTAACGGATACATCCATGGTCTCAGAGTTTGTTGGCTTGTAGTCCACGTAATATTCCTGCAAAGGGGAGTTCATTTGCCTCTCCGACTCCCGCGCCTTTTTCCTGCGCCTCTTCATCAGCGTGTGCTGCTGCAGCTGCTTCATGCTGGCAGGGTAACGCTTCCAGGACACGTAGATGACCAGCAGGATCATGGCCACGGACAGGAAGAGCGCCACGCTGCCCGCGATGATCTTGTGGAAGGACACGTGCTCGTACTCCGGCTCCAGCGCCGGCGTCGCGACGTCGGCGGACGGGCTGGGCGCGGCGGAGCTGGGCTGCTGGTGGCTTTCCAGTTTGGAGACGGTGGGTTTGGGGATGAACACGGGTCTCTGGGGGGTGAGGGGAGCCTGGTAGGACCTCTCGGTGGCCACCACCTGGATTTCCGCGCAGATGTTGTAGGTTTCCACGGCGTCGCTCACCTTCTCGCCCTGGATGTGCTTGGGCCCCGCGCAGATCATGGTGCTCTCCTTATTGCCCTTGAAATTCTTAAGCCAATTAAACAGGGGGCAAATGCTTCGAGTACATTCCCACATATTCCCGGAGAGGGTGATGGAGATGAGTGAGATCCAAGTGTTGATGGTCTCCTGGGAGATGTTGGTGAGTTTGTTGGAATCCAGGTTCAGCTTCTGCAGGTTGGGCAGGCACTGGAAGGTGCCGGGCTCTACCCCCGCGATGTCGTTGCCCGATAAATCCAAGTTGTGCAAGGAACTCCAGGTCCACGTCAAGCCCTGGCTGATGGAGCGGATCCGATTCCACTGCAAGTAAATGGAGCGGAGGTTGAAGAGCCGCGGGAAGTGGGCAAAGTTGATCTTAGAAAACTGGTTGTGCTCCAAGTGGAGCTCTGTCAGCTTCAACAGGCCGGCGAAGGCGTTGCGGGACAGGCTCCGCAGGCGGTTGTAGCCCAGATCCAGGAAGTCGAGGTTGCGGCAGTCCTGGAAGACGCGGATGGGCACGGTTTTCAGCGAGTTGGACCTCAGGTGCAGGATCAGCAGCTTGCGCAGGCCCTTGAACTGCTCCACCTGCAGCACCTGCAGCTTGTTGTAGGACAGGTCCAGGTTGCGGAGGTTGGGCACGGGGTGGAAGGTCTTGTTGTGCAGGTGGGTGATTTTGTTGGAGCTCAGGATCAGCTCCTTCAGCCGGCGGATGCCCTGGAAGGCGTCCTCGTCCACGGAGCTGATGTAGTTGTGGTCGAGGTAAAGCCAGATGAGCTGGTTGAGGCCGGCGAACTGGTGGGATTTCAGCCTCTGGATGCTGTTGTAGCGCAGGGACAGGCCCTGGGAGCCGCCGGAGATGTTGTGGGGGATGTCTCGGAAGGCGTGCGACTCGCAGTACACGATCTTGCCGTCGCAGCGGCAGTTCCTGGGGCAGGCTCGCTGCGCTCCCGCCAGCCCCGCCAGCAGCAGCAGCAGCCCCAGCAGCACCCCCGAGCCTCCCCGCCGCTTGGCTGCAGGGACACCTGCAACACCCAAAAGGAGAAAAGGGCCGTTGGAAAGGCTGGCGGATAAATCACCCGATGGCCGCGTCGCCGGGGGCTCGGGCGCGGCCGGAGCTGGTGGGGGATTGGGGGGATTTGGGAGGCAACCTGTTCGCCTTCTGCCTGGGCTCTTTGTGCTGCAAATCACCGTCCTTGGAGGGCCTGCCTGGCCATCCCTGCTGCCCCCAGCAGGCTCCTCTGGTGGGGCTGGGGGTCCCCCGGGAGCCCCTGCCCTCCCAGCTGCGCTCCTGCCGCCCGGCTCTCAGAGGAGCTGGGGTGTCCTTAGCGCTCCGTGCCGGGATTTGAACAATAAACATATTTGTCAAGTCACTGTGCTGGATGCTCCATAGTGCTGGAGAGGAAATGAGCCAGAGCTTCTGCTCCTACGTGCTGCTCAACGTGTTCCTCAAGGAAAGCAACTGCAAGTCCAATCCCCCCCAAAATTACCCCAGCAAGAGAGAAATCTGCTTCTCCTGAAGTTTCAGCTGTCTTTATAATGTGTATTTATTGTAAAATGAGGCACTAAGTAAAGGTTTTACTTTTTTGCACTGAGTGATTCGGGTTTAAGAGGAGGTTTAAGTAAAACTCATGGGTTTTATGTACCTAAAATACAGAAATAGATGCAGAGAAACAAAGTTCATCCCTACAGAGAAGTGTACCAGGACTGCTGGAACGGAACCCCAAAGGCAAGAGACATATTCCTGTCAAATGAACCTCTGCCTTAACCCATGTTCATTTAAACTGGTCCACACATGGCTGTGAATACCTAAACAGTCATTAATTCGAATTAATCTAGTAGGTGATGAAAATACCCACCACAACGCTTCAGACAACAGCAAATCCAGAAAGTTTAAAGGGGGATATTTGTCTTTCAATTCCCCTCTCCTGATTGATTTTAAGGGTTTGCCTTTAAGATGTCATGTTTGTCACGCAGCAGCAACGCTGGATGTGAGGACACATGTAATAATTGAATATATAGAATCCTGAATAATTATGAGAGGGCGTGGAGGGGGTGTCAGAACCCCCAACCCCCATCTGCACACCTGGAATAACGTTGCTGCCCAGAGTTACAGCCTTGCTGAGAATGAAAATGCATTCTTCCAACAGGAAATATTTCAAGGGCTCATATCTCCTTGATAAATAATCACTTTATTATTTGCCACACACACAAAACCAACCCAGTGCTGCAGGTCTTTAGTCCGATTTTAAACCAACGGGCAATCTGCAAAAATAATTCCTGATCTAGAATGCCCCTGCCTTCCACTGTAATGGGTAGATTCGCGATTTAAATTCTCATTTTTTTTTTGCTCCGTTCTCTTTGCCAGCAGCAGCCAGCTAGAAATATGTTCTGGCTGTTACAGACTCGGGGGCTGGGGAGGGGGGAAAGGAAGGAGGGGAATAAACCTGTCACACTCGGAAAAAAACCCGGCTGGCAAATGACTGCTGGAAATGTAGCGGCGGTACCAGGGGCATCTTTTCAGCCTCTTCAAACCCACCTATGCAAGAAACAACTCCCCCCTCCCTCCGCTGTGCTTCCCACATCCTGCCAAGTGTTAACGCCGGCCCGAAAGGTGCCGGGCCATGGGCAGGAGGCGCCGGCAGCGATTTTGGGGTTCGGGCGCACCCGCAGCTCCCGGTGCGGGCGTGGGCGGCACGGGGGGCTTCGCTCGGGGCAGGAATTCACCCTGCGGGAGGAAAGGTGTGTGTGTGCGTGTGCCTGGAGGGGGGGACGAGGGCTAAAAATACAATGGCAAGTACAGTGAGTCACCTGGCAGCGGAACGCGCCGCTGCCTCCCGCTGCCCCCCCGCCACCGGCGGATAATCCAGCTGCAAAATCCACCCCACAGCTGCAGCTGTGCCAGCCAACAGACCACAAAAGTTCACTCACCCATCCTTTTGTCATCAATAACGTCTTCCTTCGCCTCCCTCCAGCTGTTTTCTCCCCTCTCTTCCTTTTTTTTTTTTT
>VXBS01005871.1:68852-86282 GCA_013400255.1 Sitta europaea
TGCTTTGCCCTCGCCTCTCTCTGTCTCCCTTTTTCCAAACCGGTTCCTTTGGTTTAAACCATCAGCATCTTCATGTCACAGCCCGGCTGCCGCTCGCCCCGCCGCCATCCAGCGTGCCAGCCAGGAACCCCACAAAGTTCCCCCCGGAGGAACCAGCGAGAATTTTGGGGATGAGGAAGGGAAAGGATAGGGAAGGGGTTGGGGGTGGGGAAGACAGGACGAAGGATGGGGGGAGTGTGGGGGGGTAGGGAGGGACTCTAAGCTCTGAGAGCCATTGTGGAAGTCATCAGAGAACCGGCGGCGTGAAGCGGCAATCGGCGAGAAAAGCCGGAGCAGGCGGTGGAGGCGACCCAAGTTCTCCGGGAGGAAGGAGCGGAGCTCAGGCGGCGCCTGGCATCATCCCTCATTCCGCTGCCTTGTGCCATGGCCGGGCACCGCGATCCATCGTGCCCGGGCACGCAGGCAGCCCGTGGCCGGCTCAGCAGCCCCGCTGGCTCGGTTTATCCATTTAGCTGGTCGGGTTTGAAGTGTTTTGTAGCTGTGCTGAGAGGCAGCTCTGGTCTAATTCCGAGGCTTTCCGGAGAGCGGTGATGCTCCGGAGCTGGCTGGTGCCGAGGCTGGAGTTTGTGGAACACCGAGTGCCCTCCACTGGAGAAAACCCAGCGCGCATTAAGGGCTGAACAAGTGAGGCTGTCATGGCTCTGCAGACTTCGCTTCCCTCGGAAAAGAAAATTAAAGACACAGCATTGCCTTGCCCACCGTCCTCCCCTGCCTGACCCCTCCGCCTCTGCGGGATTATGGAATGTTTGTGGTGGGGGATTTTCGGGCAGAGGCACCAAACAAAACACCTGCTCCCCTTGGGATTTGCCGACCTGTGCTTCCTCTAATCCACCTGACTATTTGGCTTGGGCAAATTCTAAACAGTTCTTTTTTTTTTTTTTTTTCCCTGTATTCCCAGGGGAGGATAGGGGGACAGAAAAGGAATGTTTGCAGGTTAAAAGTGAGAGCCTTGGTGCAGGGTCGAGGGGCAGGGGCTGTGATCACCCTGATCATCCCCACAAAAGGCAGTTGTTTTGACAGCAGGCAGATGCAGGCAGCAACTCCAAATGTAAACACTCCGTGTCCCGCTGTGGCTGGGACAGGGTTAATGCCCTGCCTCATAGGTTGTAATTCTTTTCTTTTTGAATCTAAGTGCCTGTTAGTCAGAAAAGCAGTGACTTTGATAAACAAGGCAGAAGTGAAGCTGCAGAATCCGTGCCACCTCCTTTCCTGCCGAGCTCTCCGGTGGCTCTGGAGGAGCCAGGATGCTGCAGAGCATCCCCGGCCCCAGGGCGGCCCCAGGGCCACCAGGGCTGGGGAATTCATTCCCAGATCCCCGGGCAGGAGTGACAGGGCTGTGGGACAGGGGCAGCAGGAGCCCCCCGAGCTGCTTCTGGGAGCCTCTTGAGGCAGGAGCTGCAAGGAGCTGAATGCTCAGGGCAGGTCCAGGGGCCCGCAGGGACCATTTCTGGCTCAGGCACCCCCGGGATGCTCGGAGGGCACTCTGAACAGCCCCCAAAACTTGGATCTTTGTGCCATTTCCATCCCTCCCCGTGCTAAACACCCCCACCAGTGATTTGGGGAACAGCTCCCTGCCCAAATCCCGCTCCAGTTGCCAAAATGGTGGCAGTGCTTTATAGTCACTCATGAGCCAAGCATGGCGTGTTATTTAATTTTTAAATATTTAAAATATTTCCCACCGTGGCCCAGGAAGTCCCTGCTCAGCATTGCACAGCCTGGGTCTCTGAGGGTGTCCGTGTGCCCCTGGTGACCCCACCCTGTACCAAAACTGCAAACTGCACAGATCTCAGGTCACGTTCCAGCCCTTCCATCCTAATTCCTCACTCCTGGCTCGCTGCTTGCCCCTGCAATCCAACCTAGGTGGAGCTACCCCTGGCCAGCCCCAGGATCCAGCCCTCTGAAGGAGCAGGAGAAAGATTGGGACTCAGGATGGGCCAAGAGTTCAACTCCATTCCAAAAAATAAATGATTTTCCACAAAACAATCCCTAGAAACCAACCTGTCCTCCCCTATATCTGCATCCAGACTGCATCTGCACCCACACTGCATAAATATTCACTCCTGAATAAAAACCCTTGCTTGGTTTGTTCTGTTATGACAATTTGTCGCTACCTATAGATCAGATATTCATTTGCATATGAAAAATATCATCATTAATCACTATTTTTATTCCGGATTGGACAGCAGCACACACAACTCCCTCAACCAAGATTCAGAACTTAATTATCATAAGTGATGTTGAAAATACCTTTCCCCTACCTCAGTTAACCCCGTCTGCATCCCAGCCAGGAGCACTGGAGCAGGAATTCATATTTATTGCTCCCAGTAAATGCTGAAGTGTGCAGTGCTTTGTTCCATCCTGGGCTGCTCATTCTCCAGGATGGGTCCATTTGGAGCTCTGCCAGCTCTGGGAGTCAGCAGAGCAGCGTCCTCCCGAGCCGCCCCCATTTCCAGGGAATTCTTTTCCCAGCTCCTTGGATGCCACAGGAGCAGAGGCAGAGCAGCCGGGGCTCTCCCTGTGCCACGGGCCCCACGATCCCCCAGCCCACCAGAGGCAGGCGAGACTTTGCTGCCTTAAAAATCCTGTCACGCTCTGATTGGGAAGTTCATCAATTCTGAGGCACAAAACTTGAGGAGCTGAGCTGAACCAAGGCAGCTTCCACTCTGCTGCACAAATGCCACCCCCTCCTATTTTTATTTTTTTTTTTAATAATTTTACATTTTCTGATGGAATGGAAAACAAACCCACTTGAACGTTTGCCAGAGGAGAAGAAATGGGGAAGTTTTAATCAGCCTAAATCAGGGACTCTGAGCTTGAACACACATGGGAAGGGAAATGGGTCTGGACAGGGCTCTGTTGGATTTTGAGTTGTGATTATTTTATATAAATAAAAATGTGTGCGTATATTTATGCACATTAGTTATCCATTTAATTTTATATATTGCCACAAATATTATATATATGCACAAACATTATATGTAATTTTTTATATTTGTATTTTTATGTATTATGTTCTATGTCATATATTTATCTGATATATATTTATAAATTTATCTAGTTATATATTTATTATATCTAGATTAGTATATGTATATATTATATATACATTGTATATATTGTATATCTATAGTCAATAATTTATAGTAATAATATTTTACATATACATGATTATATATAAATATATGCATCAATAAATCTATAAATATACACACACAGCTGTGCAGCTTTGTCCCGAGGGCTGCACATCTCACACCTTGGGTTTTCCTTTCTGCCCTGTCCCCACGGCCGGTAAATGATGAATAAATTAACAATTCGTGTGTAATGGCTGGAGCAGCTTCATTAATGCCCCGTCAGGGCAAGCTCGCTACAACTGCTGACACTGAGGCTCTAATGTCCTGTGAATTATTGATGGGAGCTCCCAGCCCAGTTCTTCTCTCCAGCCCTTCCTGTGCTAAGTGTTTAATTGTCAACAATTCATGACCAGGGCCTTGGGCTGGGGGATTAAAACCCCTCTGGATTCCCGGCTGTGCTCGTGGCAGTTTGAAAGCAAACCAGTGGAGATCCCAGAAATGCAATTTAATAGGAAGATAAAAATAAATGCAATAATAATAATAACAGAAACACGGTCAGAGTCCAGCCTGCTGCTCGGGGCAGTGCCAGCAATCCCAGTAAATGGTGCTAAAATCCCAGTAAATGGTGCTGCACTCCCAGTAAATGGTGCTGCAATCCCAGTATATGGTGCTGCAACCCCAGTAAATGGTGCTAAAATCCCAGTAAATGGTGCTGCACTCCCAGTCAATGGTGCTGCAATCCCAGTAAATGGTGCTAAAATCCCAGTAAATGGTGCTGCACTCCCAGTCAATGGTGCTGCAATCCCAGTAAATGGTGCTAAAATCCCAGTAAATGGTGCTGCACTCCCAGTAAATGGTGCTGGTCCCACTGGAGTGACAGCTGTGAGCCTGTAGAAGGGTGTGAAGTTCCCCTGCAGGTCCGGGGGTGGTTTTGGAGCTCCTGTCCTCTGGGAATTCAGTGGATGAGGCAGCTCAAGGTGTTCCAAACCTCAGATCACACCCAGGTAGGAACGCCTGGCTCCTCCCCCTGCATGGGGAAATTTTTGACAGCAATTTTTTTGACAGTGGGTTGGGTGGGGGAGATGCTGGGAGCAGCTCCTCTTCAGCTTCGGGCCCCGGTGAAACACTCAGGGGTGCAGATTTCCACTCCTGATCCCTGCCCGTGTCCAGTGGGGGCATATCCCCTGCCAGGAGCCAGCCTGGTGTTTGTGGCAGGACAAACAGATTGGACAAGGCAGCTCCAGCCCCTTAGAGTTCATTGGACTCTTTCAGGATGAAACATAAAAAGGGTCTGCAGAAAGAAACAGGGCAAAAGGCTAAAGAAAGGGAAATTACCCGAAGTAGCTGTTAAATGATTAAATAAAGGAAATCCAAGCCGTCGAAAAATATAAGAGAATGGGAAAATGGGGATAATGACATTGAAAAAATAAACCACTTTATCCAGAAAAACAGTGATGCCCGTCCCAGTGCTCTCCATGGAGGAAATCCCTGTCATCCCAGACTGGAGAATTTGCTGTATAATGGCACCTCCAGGACTCAGCCACCCAGCCCAGCTCGTTCAGAAATGGATTGGAGCCGAAAAATTCTGTCCCTTCAGGATTCTGCTGCGTTTGGGATAAAACCAAACAATGCCACAGCCTGAGGGCCTGGCACTGCTGACCCCTGACGCAGCCGTTTAGCAGAAACCACAAACGAACGCAAAAATAAAAGTAATTTATTTAATTTTCAGCTTGCAGGGTGCTAAATAAGCTCTGAGGGCAACAAAGAATTGAAGTGGCTGCAAATCCTGCCAGGCACCTTCCCTTGGCCTCCACCTGCCCTCCTTTGCATGATAATTTCAGCCTTTTCCCACTTGGAAACCCAAGGCAGGGAGCTGGGATGATTATGGGATAATTCGTGTTTGCCAGAGCAGACAAAATCAATCGCAATTGTTTAGGCACGGGCGGGTTCAATGGGCGTGAACAGGAATTTGATGGACTTTTCCAAAGTTTTTTTTAATCCTTGATGGTGCTGGATGATGACAAATCCCTCAGGAATTGTGCAGCTCTCCCAGGGGAAGGCAGGGAGCTGCTGGATCCGCTGCAGGTGGAGCCAAACTGGGTTTGGACAACGCTCAAAAGCCACCAGCAAAGACCCAGACCAACCTGAGAGAGAGACCAAAATTGATTGGTTCAGGAAGTCAATCGAATTCTGTGTTATAACAGATTAAATACAGAATTACTCAATTAACTTCACATTAATTATGCCTTTCAGGTAAACACAGCGATCATCATCTTGGCTAACAGGAGGCAGGGACTCTGACAGGGCACACAACAACTTCAGCAGGGCTGTGAATGCCCAAATCTTTCCTTTTCCACACATCCCAAACCTTCAGCAGGGCTGTGAACGCCCAAATCTTTCCTTTTCCACCCCTCCCAAACCTCCCCCACTGCCAGGATACCCAATCCCCAATTCCTATCCTGGATCTTTTCCCAAGAGCTCTGCATTCCCAGGGAGAGCTGGGGAGGGAGAACCAAGTCCTTGTTCAGGTTTTAGCTACAGACCAGGTTAATTTTAATTTTTCCTCTCTGCTTGAGACTGGAAATGTGGCTAGAGCATGAGATGGAACCAGGAGCACATCAGGCAAGGAGAGGTGGGATAACTGGGCATCAGGAAGAGGAGGATCCAGGGAATCTCATCCAAGCAGCTGCTTGGAAGGAGCAGAGATGTGTAAGCCAGACCCCCTGAGCCCCCCAGAGCCAGGGCAGGAGGGGATGGGCACACACTGAGACCTGGAAATGGTTTTTAAACTGAAATAAAAGCTCTTGGTTGTGAGGGAGCTCAAGCAAAGAGGCTGTGGAGACTCCATCCTTCGAAATATTTGGGAGTCAGGAGGACACTGGGCTCCTAACACTGCCTGGATCAGGAACTGGATGCTCCAACTGCAGATATTCCCATTTCAATGGGAGAGTGTTGGGAATCAGCCCAAGACATTCCAGGGAGGGTTCAGGTGCAGCTCAGGCTTTGGGAATCTCCCAGCCATTCCCAGGGAAGGTTCCAGTGCTGCTCTGCCTTTGGGAATCTCCCAGCCATTCCCAGGGAAGGTTCCAGTGCTGCTCTGCCTTTGGGAATCTCCCAGACCTTCCAGGAAGGTTCCAGTGCTGCTCAGCCTTTGGGAATCTCCCAGACATTCCAGGGAGGGTTCAGGTGCAGCTCAGGCTTTGGGAATCTCCCAGACATTCCAGGGAAGATTCCAGTGCTGCTCAGCCTTTGGGAATCTCCCAGCCATTCCCAGGGAAGGTTCCAGTGCTGCTCTGCCTTTGGGAATCTCCCAGACATTCCAGGAAGGTTCCAGTGCTGCTCTGCCTTTGGGAATCTCCCAGATATTCCAGGGAGGGTTCAGGTGCAGCTCAGGCTTTGGGAATCTCCCAGACATTCCAGGGAAGATTCCAGTGCTGCTCAGCCTTTGGGAATCTCCCAGACATTCCCAGGGAAGATTCCAGTGCAGCTCTGCCCTTGGGAATCTCCCAGACATTCCCAGGGAAGATTCCAGGGCAGCTCTGCCCTTGGGAATCTCCCATCACACAAATGGTGCAGATAATGAAGGGCCTGGAGGTGCCTGAGGAAGGGGAGTGATCAAAGTTCCCCACTAATGTGTCTGGGGTTAATTATTGATGGGGATGCTTGATGGTCTCATTACCGGGTCAGCCATGACCCCTGGGCAGTGTCTTCATCTTTCCAGATTAATAAATTATCGTGACACAAACAACTCTGGCAATTACTCCTTTAGTGCCACAGAAATATCTGGTTTTTAGCTGAGGAGAAAGGTTGATTTTAACACAAGCAAATGTCCTTTAGAAACAGACTGTATTTATACTCTAGAGGCCAATTACTGATTTTCAGTCATTTTTTTAAATCCTGGTTTCTGCTTTGTAAGACCTGGGCAAGTTGTGAGGGGTTATCTTGACTGAGGCCCTTTCTATGGTGTTCAAAAAATGTGTAAAGGGAATTTTAACATGTAAAAAACTTGCCAGACTGTTGGAAAATGTATCAGGCAGCACCTATTTATAATTCTAACTTGATAAATGGAAATATTTTCTTATTTATCTGCAGAACTCCTGCATTCTCTCCAAGGACAGGTGGATTACAGGATGTCACATCCCAGCAGGTTTTTGTCCAGCTCATTATTTGGGATTAAATTCTCCCATGGAATGAGAAAGATCCAAGATTATTCTCAGCAAGAAAGGCCTTGAAGGGAAAAAAATCAAGGCTCCACTATAGGGAATTATCCTTAAATATTGGCTATTGATATTCAGCTGTGATTATGAACACCCTAAAAATGCTGACCTACCCTAATCTGGAAAAAAATAATCAGGAAATAATGGGTGGGAAAACACACAGTGAAAGATAAAATCCCTCAGCAGAGAGCAAGGGATGAAGCTGGAAATTGAGGTGACAAATCCCCTGCCCTGTCTGCTCTCCCCTGGCTCCTCCTGGCACCAGGATTTCCCTGGGCTGGGTTTGGGTCCTGGCAGGGTGGGAGCCCTGGGAGATGCTCCCAGCAGGAGGAAGTGGCACCAGACCCCTGTGATCCTCTGGCCCCTGGAAATGCTGGTTTATCAGTGACATCCTTGGGTTTAATCAAAGCAAACACAGAATTGTAGTGAGAAATGTCTAACCTGGGTCTTCTCCTCATGTGGAACTAAATCCAGCAGCACTGCAGAAAAAAATCCAGGAAAAAGCTCCTTGGCAGTGAACAAAATCCAGTAAGTAAATAATGTTTTCACACATTTATAAAAATTTTTATTTATTCTATTGAGAAGGCTGCTTTAGTCTGTTATTCAAGTGTCATTACAGGTGCTCCAGAGCTGGCAAAAAGGAAATATTTCCCGTTCCCACATTTATTTACATGAGAGGTTGGATGAGTGTCCTGTCCCACACGGCTCCCAGAGCACAGGATTTCTTAGGGCATGGCTGTAAAAACACCAGCAAGACCTGCAGAGCTGACAGCAGCCAGGAACTCGTTCCTGCCAGGACCCAGCCAGCTCAGCAGTGGGGCTGGATTAATTAGGTTTGCTGAGAGACACAACTAATGAGCCTGTGCACGATGTGGACACAGCTCAGGAGGCTGAAGGCAGCACGGTGAGAACTTTGGGAGGGACTCCACGGCTCTGTCTTGGTGTGAAAAGGGCACTGGTGGCCAATGGCAGCAGGTGAGGGAAGAGAAGTGGCCCCAGAGGAATTACCTGTGGATAACTGCAATTCCAGGCTTTGGAATTCCAGGTGGGTGCAGCCTGGTTCTCCTCTCCCCCTGCCTGCTCCTGCTGCTTGGGTGAGGCTGGAGCTGCTTGGCTGGACACATGAAAGCTTCATTTACATGCCTGGAGCAGCTGGAGTGGAATTAATATTGGGCTCATTATCTCGGCTCAGGATGGAGAAGCCCCCGGGTTTGCAGTGCATACTGATGCACGACAGAGAGGGGGAAAAGGCAAAAAAAAAAATCTGCTGTTTTCACAGGGCAAAGAGCTGAGGAAATCTCAGAAAGGAGAGAGTTAATCTGGAGTAATCCCCTGGAAGTTAATGGCACCTAATGCCATTTATTAAAGGAAGGTGTTGGAGCACACAGCCCACGCCACAGTGCTTTTAATTAAAAGGTGGAAGGAAAGTGAAATCATTTATCCAAATCACCCTGCTTAAAGTTAGGGCCCAGTTTTGAAATATCCATTTCCATACATCCCCAGCCTGGGCATTAGCAATGCCAAGATTTAAAAATTCAAGAGACTATTAAAAAAGGGATTTATTGGCTGCTGCAGCTTAATGAGGTGGCAGGATTCACCCAGGTCAGCTGTGACAAACCTTTGTCCTGCAGCCACACGGAACCAAATCGCTGTCCTGGGGCAGGGCTCTAATGGCAGCAGGAAGTTTGGATCTCCAGAAAGTGATGGAATCTTAGGAAAGTTCTCCACAAAGTCAGGGAGGGCATCCTGCCCCTGAGCCCTGCCCAGGTGAGACCTCACCTGCAGAGCTGCCCCAGCACAGGAGGGAGCTGGGGCTGCTGGGGAGAGTCCAGAGGGGGCACCAGGATGGTCAGAGGGATGGAGCAGCTCTGAAAACCAAACCTGTGTGACCCACTGTCCATTCTGGGTGCAGCCCCTGGGGGCTTTGTCATTCCCATAAATATCCCTGCCTTTTATTCCCTTAATTCTGTCTGGGCTCTGTTTTTAGGTAAACCAGAAAGGGCATCAGTTCAGCCTGGAGAAGAAAAGCTTCAAGGTGACCAAACTGTGGCTTTCCAAGGAAAGATGGAGACTTTGGAAAGGGGTCTGGAGTGCCAGGACACTGGGAATGGGTTCAAACTGCCAGAGGGCAGGGCTGGATGGGATATTGGGAAGGAATTCCTCCCTGTGAGGGTGGGATGGAATTCCCAGAGCAGCTGGGGCTGCCCTGAATCCCCGGGAGTGCCCAAGGCCAGGTTGGAGCCCCTGGGACAGTGGGAGGATGAAGGAGGGGCTTTATGGTCCCTTCCAACCCAATCCCACCTGGAATTCTCTGAGGACAGACAGGAGGGGAGGGCTTTGCTCACAGACCCCCCTGGTTCCCATGGATCCAGCCCAATCCCACCAGCCTGCTGTGAAACACAGAACAAATAAGGATTCAAAGCTGGCTCCACAACGAAGAACTGGACCAATTGTTTAATGATTGATGAGGGAAATGTCAGGCGAATTATTTGCCAAATGATACTGGTCCATCTGCTGCAGGATTTTGCGTGTAATGACAGAAAGAAATTAATTCTGTCTCATTCAGAGATAGAAACATCCTAAATTGTGAATCTCAGCTCTTCATAAACAAGTCCAGCAGCATTATCTCCATCACCCAGGCACAAAAACGGGAGCATCAGTGGACAAAGAGCCACAAGCCTGGACTTGAGAGGGAGGAGGAGCCTAAACCCACAGAAAGAGCTCCAGAGGCGACCTGCCTGCTTTCCCAGGGGCTGGGACTCACAGAGGGACCTCCTCATCTCCAGGTGATTGCCCCTGAGATTCACTGAGGTGAGGGCCCCAAAATGACCAGGACACCAGGCAGCACCAGCAGAATCCAGGGCTGGGAGTCCCTCCCTCCTTCCCTTCCTCCTTCCCTCGTTCCCTCCTTCCCTTCCTTCCCTCCTTCCCTCCTTCCCTCTTTCCCTTCCTTCTTCTCTCCTTCCCTTCCTCCTTCCCTTCCTCCTTCCCTCCTTCCCTTCCTTCTTCTCTCCTTCCCTCGTTCCCTCCTTCCCTTCCTTCTTCCCTTCCTTCTTCTCTCCTTCCCTTCTTCTCTCCTTCCCTCCTTCCCTTCCTTCTTCCCTCCTTCCCTCCTTCCCTTTTTCCCTTCCTCCCTCTCTCCTTCCCTCCTTCCCTTCCCTCTTTCCCTCCCTCCCTCCCTCCCTCCCTCCCCAGCTCTACCTCGGCCACTGATTTTCCATGCAGCTCCAGTGGCCTCAATTCCCAATTCCACTGGTGTCTTACATCAAAGGCAGTTGGATTTAACACCATTCAGATTTCGGGAGCCTTGGAACCGCAGCATTTAATACTTTGAAACTCACAGTTAACTCTTTGCTCGCCCCCGTCTTCTTTGAGAGGATACTGAGCACACAAAGTTTTCCACTCCATTTCACACCATGTGCCCCAAACATATGGATCTCCCAATCCTTTCATCTATTGGGAGTTCTCAAACTAAGAATGTTTTGACATTAGGAGGAAAAAAAAAATCTTGCAACAGGAGGAGCATCCCTGTGGCACAGAGAGTCACACTCTGGCTGGTGCCACATATTGACAGTGACTGCGAGGTGCCAAGAGGTAAAATATAAACATTTAACCTCCTTTTAGTTTAGTTTGGGAACAAAAATTTCATCCTGAGCCCTATTCAGCCCTGATTTTCAGTTAAAACCATATTTTACCCCTGACATCCCACGTGGGGAGGGATCTGCTCATCTCTGTGCTACACTCAGGTTTAGAGATCTTTACAGTCAGGTTCCTCCAGGCGGTCTCAGCCAAATTTCTTTGCTGTATTTCACATTTCTACACAAATAAAACCCCCAAAACAGCAACTTGACCTATTATAACCCAACTCTGCTCACTCCTCATTTTTAATTCATCTTTTTCCTTTGACTCCAGAAGACAATCCTTCTTTACAGGCCATGAAAAATTCAGGAGATGTAGAAAAGGGAGATTGAGAGCAGCCCAGTAAAGAACCAGCTGGCAAAGCCAGGGTTTAGTCCAGGACTGAGGATGGCACTGGGCAAGTCTACAAGTGCTAAGGCAGGCAAGAATAAATCAAAATTTGCAGCTCCTGGGAGGTTTGAGCATTTAGAAAAATATAGAGATTTGTTCCCAATTGTGAATGGTGAACATTTAGAAAAATATAGAGATTTGAACATTTAGAAATGAGGGTTTAGAAAAATACAGAGATTTGTTTCCAATTGTCCAGGCACGGTCAGAAGGCTCTGGGTTTAGATCAGGAAATCCAGACCAAAAAATATCAGACGAATTAAAGTGCCAATTAATGTCAGATGAAATAAATCTCACTCACTGAAGATGCCAGAAAAGGGGCAATTCCAGAATTTACAGATTTGATCATGAGGTCTGGAAAGGTTTCTACTTTACCAGGAGCAAAGATGAACTCTTAAACCCTCAGACAAAGCAGAGTTCATCCTGATGTGCTCCTCCTCAGCACATCTCCCCAGACACACCCTGCCAGCCTCACCAGTGCTGCTAAAAGGGAATGTTCTAGAATTCAGGGATTTGTCTTGCCTCCAGATCACCTCAAGTTGGCTAAAAAACGCAAAGATTATTTACAGACATGGCTGGGTACATTAAAATGATACAGAACTGGCACCTGGGCTTTCTGTCAGGAGGGAGGAAAGTTTCTCGAGGTCTGACTCTTTATGACAGCAAAGCACTTGGAAGTGTCTTTCCCAAAAGACATTAGTGGAAAATATGCTGAAAATTGGCAGAAAAAAGTTTAATAGAGGATTTTAGACAACTTAGAAACAAACAAAAAATTATAACAGAGGAGTGAGCCCACTGTAAAGGAAAATTACAGGACTGATTATAGAAGAAGTTAGGGGTTTTCAATAAATATTTCTATTCTGTGTTCTACTTTTCAGGTGTAAGGCCTGGTGTTATGAAAGTCAGTAGTTTTTCTGTGTACAGTGGTATCTACAAATAGCCTCAGTATCTGTAGAGTCAGGTGGTTTGCACACAAGTGTGTAAAACAGCTGGCTTGGAAAGTTTTCTGGTTCTGCCAGCACCAGGAGCAGAGGTGAACTGTTAAACCCTCAGATTAAACACCTGAGTCCAGCTCCTGCCACAAATCCTTCTGCTCCTTCCCCAGCCCTGTCACTGTGACCCAGAGGAACACAGCACACCCAGCAGGGTTCAGGCAGAGAACAAGAAAAGAACTCTGCAGTTCATTGCTGCCCTCGTGTCTCTCAGTGTCTGCACAGTGACAGGGATTGCACAGAGCAGTTCCCACCTCTCCATCCCCACTGCTCACTGCAGGAGTCCAGCAGGGGAGATCTTCTCACCCAGGAATGCAAACAGGATCCTGGTTTATCTCCCAATCCCTGAGCACTGACCCCATCACACCCAGACAAAGCAGATTCATTTTTAAGGACGACACAGCCCCACCACAAAGGTCAGGTGCCATCACCTGTGGGCCAGGTGAGCCTGTGCTGGAAGCAAAGATCCCCAGCTGGGAAACGCCTGCAAGAGGTGGGGGTCAGGGAATTTGTATAAATCCATAAAATACTCCCGTGCAGTTGGAATTGGGGGCCTGCAGTGATTTGGGTGGCGCTGCCAGCCTCGGGGCACAGATTGGGGTTTGGCTTTGGAGAAAGGGATGAGGAGAGACACGAGGGGAAGAGAGGAGGAGCAGCAAGGAAGGAGGTGAGGGAGGCAAGAATGGCACTGTCTGCTCCTGAAATATTGAATCCAGGAGATGTAGCAGCACTGACAAAATACTGCTTTTGTCAACTCAGCTCACATCATCCGAGCAGCTCGGGGAGCCGTGCCAGCACAGAAAGTTTTGCTGGCATATGCTGAGGTTCTACAGGGAGGAGCTGCCAGCACGCCTTTGCAGAAATAATTACAAAAGCAAAGACGAGGCTCTGCTACCCTTCAGCTCCTGCCGGCGAGAGCTCACATATGTTCTCCCTGCTCCTTTCCCCATCACCTCCAAACACGGTCCCGCAGCCAGACCAGAGGGCGAGGGAAAGCTGAAGGCGTTTCCAAAGGATTAGTGGGTGTGAATGGGATTTAGCAGTGATGCCCAGGGGTTACAGGGCAGCAGGAGAGCCTCAGGCACCTCCCAGTCTCCAGCAGAAGCTGAGCATCACTAAAACCCTTTCCAGGAGAGCAGCTGGATGAGGAAATCTGCTTCGTTCCAGCACCCTTGTGCTCAGAGCAAGGCAGAGCCACACGGGACAGTCCCCTCATTAACAATGCCCCAAGTTATTGCCTCTTCCCATCCTGCAAATCTGTTGGAATAATTGTATTTTGGAAACATATTTAATAATACATCACCCTCAAAACCAAGACAGGATGATTGCTGCATTCTCATCTATTTTTTCCCCCCAGAAATCACAGAAATCTGTGTGTCAGTGCCGGGAATTCCAGCAGTTGGGAGAGCTGGCTGAGGTGCTCAGTGTGAGAGGTGCTGCGTGTAAAACAAACCCCGTTTGATTTCCAGAGCAGGGCACAGGGAGCAGACGAACAGAGCTCTTTGTTTATGAACTAATCCTGCTGCTGGTAATAGGATTAGCATCAAGAACAGCTGCAAAGCAATTGCCGGTGCCTCTCCCCCGGCCCCCGAGCTGTGCAGCTCCTGTGCAGTGCCAGGCAGGTGCAGGGATGTCTGCAGCTACCTGCAGCACGGGGGGACCCTCCCTTGCCGTGCCCACCCTGCGCCCAGCACACCCCACCCCAGGTGGGGCAGAGCATTGTCACACCTCAGTGCAGGACTGAACTGCTCCATCAGAAACGCTGCTGTTTTTGCAGAAAGGAAGCTTTTTGTTAAGGTGTTTTTTGGCCTGTGATGCTGGAGATAATGATGTCTCTGCAGTTAAAGCTGCAGGCAGGCACGTTTCCACCAGGGCAGGTTTAACTGCACCACCTCTGGCACCCTGGCTGCTCCCTCAGTCCTGCCTGTTCCAGGGGATGTGTCCACCAACAGAGCTCCAAACGCATTTCCAGGAAAACTACAGTCACAAAGGACAGAAATCATGAATTTCAGAGATCTGGGTTTGCCTCCTGCATGGCCACACCAGTCCAGCTCTCCCCCTGTAAATCCCCACTTCTCTGCTGTTGATTTAATCACCATTTAATTACCTGACACCCGGCCTGGGCTGGCTGACTGCTCAGGGCTGCCACGGGGCTTTGGTCAGGAAATGTGGCAGGACCCAAGCAGGAATTGATTCCAGAGGCACCAAGAGCTTTGCCTCAACTTTTGTGGCCCCAGAAATCCTGGCACTGCTGGCCCCTGGCCCAGGGAGGTGTCCCTGAGCTCCACAAGTGTCCCACCACAAAGGTCAGGCTCCATCTCTCCTCAGCCACACCAGAACAAGGAGCTCAAACAAAATTCTCTGTTCCAGGGGTCTGGAATGGCTCCAGCCCCTGCACCAGCTCTCATTGCCCGTGCCAGTCCATCCCAAATGAACCCAGGGGTCCCAGGGATGCTGGAATTGCCTCCCTGGGGAGGACACGAGGAAGCAAAGCCCAGCAAAGTGCCAGAAATCCTGGCACTGCCCCACCTTTGGTCCTCCAGTTCCAGCTGGAAAACTGCAGCAGGAAATTGAGGAGAAATAAAAGCTGAACTTCATGTTCCTGAAAGGAAGGAGCACAGAGCTGGAAGGGGAATTTCCTTTGGATAATCCACATTCTAATAAAAAATATCCTTCCAGTTTTGTCATCAGCCAGGAAGAGGGTGCAGAAAAACCCATTAATTTTGGTTCTTTAATTGAATCTCCCTTTTCACACCACAATGCCTGAGGAGGGTGAGGCAGCCAGACACGCTGTCAATAAGTGGGAATTGAGGTCAAGTTATCTCACAGGGAATTTGAGTTTTCATAGACAAATCCTGTAAGTTGGAACCACAAACTCAAGCTATTATCCATTTTCACAACAGAAGTAATAAATAATATTTGGTGTTTCCAGCATGCTCCTCAGTGAGCAAGCTCTGGGACACAATCAATGAATTTTAATTAATTTAGCCTTCCCTGGGCAGAGCATTGCACACATTTCATGACTTCACTCAGATTGACCATTGCTAATTACATTAAAGAACCTCCTCGAGGACCTCTCTGAAATCCAGGGCCAGGCCAGGGCAATAAGTGACAGACCTTGAAGAACCTGGAATTGAAATGCAAATAAAGAGGAAGAAAAGAGAACCCCCCTCTCCAATATTGCCCTTTTCTAGGGAGGGAGACCCGAAGTTATCAAATCATGGAATCAACAAGGTTGGAAGAGACCTCCAAGGGCATCAAGCCCAACCTTTGGCCAGATCCCACCTAAATTAAACCACATCCACTCGTTTTGGAACATCTCCAGGACCTGGGACTCCACCTCTGCCCTGGGCAGCCCCTTCCAGTGAAGGAATTTCCCCTAAAATCCAACCTGAACTTGCCTTGCTGTAACCTGAGACCGTTTCTCCTTGTCCCAGAGGGGAAAAGTTGCCAAGCTCTGGAAAAAAACCCATAAATTTTCCAAAAATAAATTCAGATAAATTTTCAAATTCATAAATTTCCACGCAAAGAGCAGAAATTTGAGTTTCTAACCCAGCATTTAGGTTGGAACAACTCAGAATTCCAAATGTGCTGAGCAAACAGCAAATTCCATCACCACCAAGGGCTTGCCAGCCCTGGAAACCAAGGCTGTGCATGCCACTCTTGCATGGCAGGGTTTGTTTGCCCATTTTCAGTGAAGAAATTTTCCCTAAAATCCAACCTGAACTTGCCTTGGTGCAACTTAAGACCATTTCTCCTTGTCCCAGAGGGGAAAAGTTGCCAAGCTCTGGAAAAACCCCACAAATTTCCATGCAAAGAGCAGAAATTTGAGATTCCAACCCTGAATTTAGGCTGTAACAAGCCACAATTCCAAATGTGCTGGGCAAACAGCAAATTCCATCACCACCAAGGGCTTGCCAGCCCTGGAAACCAAGGCTGTGCATGCCACTCTTGCATGGCAGGGTTTGTTTACCCATTTTCCTCCCCCAAACACCAGCTCTGAATCCTGGTGCTGCCAGTGGGGAAGGCTTGGGGGGACTGATCCCTCTCCCCTCCAGCCTCAGCCCCCCAAGGTGGATTTAATCCTCTTATTTCAGATTTTCCAACAATTCTGGAGCTGCTCAGGAGGAGCCAGCAAGGGCTGACCCACTGGAAATTCACCCAGCGCTTAATGGAGAATTTTTCATCTGCAAAACTCTGGCACAGCCTGGACCTTCCCCTGCTGTGGAGCCCTCCTTAAAATTCCAATCATTTTGTTGAAAAGCTTTGTGGGGAGTTTTGGCTTCTCCTGCTCTGGGATTCTTTGATTCAGAGCTGTGTGTTGCTCTCTGGAGGGATGCCACACGTGTTCATTTTTCAGTCATTAATTTCTGCTAACAGTTCAATCTCTGCAAGATCAAAGGTAGTTTTGCTATTTAGGTCAGCCATATTTTTCCTCAAATGAACCAAATGAAAAGTTTATGCACAGTGCTATTTGAAAATAATAATTAAAAAAAAAAAAAAAACGTAGAAATTAAGTATTTCAGCATGGTTGCATGCTCTGTAAGGAAAAAAAATGAGTAAAAATATCATTTATTACAAAACTTGTTGCAGTAAGAACCCAAGAAGGCAAAACCCAAAAGCAAAACAGCTTCCCATGGCCAGCAGGCAGGGATAAATGGGATTTTGGGAAGGGATTCTTTGCTGGGAGGGTAGGATGGAATTCCCAGAGCAGCTGTGGCTCCAGAGGCTCCTCCAGCCACACTTCCCATGGTTTTTTCCCCCATTTTCAGGCCAGTCCTTGTCAATATGCAGCAAACTCAACACTCAACCACAGCTTTTCTTTAATATTTCACAAGCAGCAGATTTACAAATTATTCCCATAAAAGTTCCACTGGATGGACTTTCTGATGTCGTAATTTATCATCTTGTCAAATTAATTAACAGCAGCTCGATGCCATGGAGTATTTAAGGGGAAAAAAAAACAAACCAGGCATGCATTTTCCCAGGGATTTTACATTCTGTGCCTATAGCTAAAAAAAAATGGGAATATGAGGGATGGATATGGATGAGGGAAGGGAAGGG
>VXBS01005871.1:86419-145497 GCA_013400255.1 Sitta europaea
AAGGGAAGGGAAGGGAAGGGAAGGGAAGGGAAGGGAAGGGGAAGCTGTTTTCAACAGGCTTTCCCATGTATTTCACTACAGCTCACACAAAAAAAATAGTTTCATCCCCTACCATTTCTCTTCCCCCACCATGAATACTTTCCCCCCAAGCATTCTCTCCATTTTCTGTTATTTTAATTAAGGACAATTCTCCTGTTGTCATCGCAGGAAGGAAAAGGCAGTGAGTGCTCCCAGAATTAGATAAGGGAGATATTTGCTTTATCTTCACATAAAAGAGGGAAGGATTCCTTCCCAGCATCCCACCTACATTTTCCCTCTTCATTTTCACCTTGAGAAATCCCGCATTTTCCTGGGGGCTGATCTGGTCCTGGGAGCACTGGGTGCCTCCCCCATCCCCTGCCCTGCCAGGGGAGCAGGAACAGTGAAAGGAGCAGAAAATCCCCGACACGGCCGGGCTGCTGCAGCTTTAAGGGCTCTGGCACAGAGGCAGAGCTGAGGCTGCTGAGCCAAATCTCACACAAGCTCCTTTTATTCACTCGCTGAGGGGGGAAGGAGAGCAACTGTGGCAGAAACAACGTGTGACATGAACACAAAACAAACGCCTGGATTGCGACTAAATTCCCCAAATTCACGGGACTTCAGCGCAGAGCGCAGAGAGAGGGACAGGAAGGGTTTGTGTGCCCCACAGGCAGAGGAGAGGGGCTGGGAGAGCAGCTCCAGAGCTTGCAGAGGCAATTCTGGTGGGGAATCCAGCCCGGAGTTCACTTCCATAAATGTGCATCCAGAGGGAATCCATTGCCAGGAGAATTGAGAATTTTTTTGGCGCAGGCAGAAGAAAGGGGCTGGGAGAGCAGCTCCACTGTTTTCAGCTGGAATTCTGGTGGGGAATCCAGCCCAGAGTTCTCTTCCATAAATGTGCATCCAGAGGGAATCCATTGCCAGGAGAATTGAGTGTCCAACCAGCAGCAGATCCCAAGGAACAAACGGGCCACTCTGCACTGGGAGCAAATCAGGCAAATCCTCATTTTAGCCCCCCAAAAGGGCTAAAGATTATCCAACCCTGCCAGTGTTACAGCATTTACTTGCTGAATCTGTTCCAAAATTCCAGCTGGGTTACTACAGATCCCTCTGGCACGTGCTGGGGTGTAGAACACCACTGACAGGTGATCATTGCTAAAAGCCTTAGCAATAATTGCTGAATCAAAGGAATATAAAGCATCCCACGCCCCCCTGCCTTTCCTCAGCCCGTTTTTCCCACATGGGATGGATTTGGCTGTGACCAGGTCACATCAGCTCACCACGGATTTGTAAAGGTTGGAAAAGCCCATTAAAACCAATAATTTTTTTTTTCAAAAGGATGGCAAAAATTCCGGCAGGGCGCAATATGAGAAAAACTCACCTGACAGCCCAAACCCTCATGAATGTTGTGCTCTGAAAATCGCCCAAACACAGGGCTTAGGCCAACCTGAAGTGAAGCAAAAGGTGCTTCCCTGACCCCATTTGCACTTTATAACACTTTGTAAAACACGTTTTATCAACCACAAAGGAATTTAGAAGTGACGCCCTTTCAACGGCAGATCAACCTGTCCTCTCGCTTATTTTTCTCAAACCCCGATTTTAAGATAAAACCTCTCAGGGTGTTCAGAACAGCTGGAAAAGGTATTGACATGGTGTCAGAGAAATGAAAAGCACATTTCTGTAATCTCTGAAGCCGCTGATCATTACAGACTTGTCATCTTATTACAAACCCAAATCAATGCTGGGTTTTTTGTGGTTTTTTTTTCTTGCTTTTACAGCATAATCTGTGCTGAAGAAGAATTCCACTGATTGCTTTGTCAATGGCTGATAGAGAACCAGACAGGGACTTCCACGGGGAGCAGCTCCCCCTTTCCCCTCCAAAACCTGTCAGACCCCAGATCTGATATTCAATTCTTCGGCTCCAGACTCCCTGGCTAGTGAGGATGAGCTCAAACAGCAACTCAGGAATAAAAGCAATTTTTGGATTTGATACAAAACAAGCAGGAATCTTTCTATGGATTTCTTTGTATGGATTTCCATGACAGTCTGTATTTTCAGCGTTGAGAAATTAGCTCCATCATGCTCACTTCTGTGAGCTACATGAGTAGGAAAATGTTTCAAGTGCTAAGTGTAAAAAATCCTTTTGCCGTTGTAGAAATGTCCTTCAGTACAAACCTGGGTCAGAGCTTGAACCTGAGGTGTCTGGAATGGATCTCCAAAGTGCAGCACTGTTGGTAAAAATCAATGAAAGTCAGCAGAGCCCTCAGAATTCACAGCCACAACCACAGCACCGACCCCAAGACTTCCAGAGGGACCTGAGTGAACACACCCAGCCTGGGTGAAAAGGGAGAGCAACGTCAGGAACTCTCAGGGACGTCACTTGTTAAAAAACCGTGGAGAAAAGACACGAGGAGATACCCAGGGGCCGAAAAATGGAGAATAAATCACATAATGTCATTGTGAGTGTGCACTGGTTTAGAAGGTTGGGTCTTCCCTCAGGTAGCACATCATCTTCCCTGAGTGCTGTGGGTTGTCTCACGTGGCACAGGATCAGGAACTGCTCAGTTTGGAGTACAAGCTGATTTAAAATTTAATTTTTAATTCCTAATTGATAAATGAAAAAAAAAATATTTAGCGAAAAAACACTTGTGTAGTACAGGTCAGATCCTGCACTTGAAAAGGGCAGCAGAGAGGAAAAACCATTCCTGTGCTGGGAAGGAGCACCAGTGACCTTCTGCAATGATTCCCATCTGAGCAGAATCCTTCTGCAGGCTCGAGACCCCCGGGCTCGACATAAATACAGCAGTCAGAAAGGATCATAATTATTGCTGGCTTTTAATGATTTTAATAAGCTGGGAGAATGAAAGGCAGGTTAACCATTCATCTGCACCTGACAGATTTCATTAAAAGCCCGGAGCCTCTCCCAGCTGAAAGGTCTCCTTTGACACATTTTGTCTGCAGGTCAGAACCAAACCCTTCCAGCTTTTCCAGCTGCAATCACGTTGCATTTGCAGGATCTCTGCTCTCCATAACAAAGGAAGGGTTTAAGAGGCAAACGCTGCCTGACAAATGAGCTTTAAGCCGGGCATTATCCCCGTGGCATCGCTGAGTTATTTGTTTCTCTCACTCTGGCATCAGTTGCTTGCACTGCACTGCTGGGGACAGGGAGGGTCCAAAGGGAGGGCAAAAAAAAAAATAAATCCATAAATAAAAATAATCAGCAATGAAACTGTTGTCCTCTTTGTTGTATTGGTAAAGCAGGGCAGTATAGAGTGATGCAATTTTATTATTTTATGTATTTTATAATTTTATTATGAAAAGAACTCCAAATGAACCAAACCCTCCCTCCCCAATAACCCAACTCGTTTCTAGCAATATCATGGAAATCAGACACCATGGAACGGTTTGGGTGGCAAGGGACCCCAAAGTCCAGGTGATGCCACCCCGTGCCATGGACAGGGACATCACCCTCAATCCCAGGGAGCTCCAAACCCCTCCAGCCTGGCCTTGGGCACTGCCAGGGCTCCAGGGGCAGCTGAGCTTTGGGCCACAGAGGAATCCATGAGGAATTCTGGGCAGAGAGCCGAGCAGCAGGTTCTGGAGGAGGTGCTCACAGCTGGGAAGGTCAGAAGTGACCCCAGTGGGGACCCCCAGCACTGGAATTGCAATGGGGGCCCAGGAATGCACTTCAGGGCTTTGGCAAATCCCTCCCCTACTCCAGTCCAGGATCTCCTTTCCTCCTTCAATCATTCCAGGTGCAGGAAGTTTGCTGGCGAAGCTGCAGGTTAATATTGACTGGGACAACACATTCCAGCTGGAAAGAACCTGATGGGCTGCAGGAGTGGGAGCAGGGCACTCCCAGGAGAGGCTGCCACCAGCAGAAGGTTTTGTTGGAGACGCCCTCCCAGACCTCAGCAGCTCCTTTTCCTTCCAGGAACACTCCCTGTTCCCTTTTTCAATTCCTGCTCACTAAACATTGGAATGGCAGGAGAATTCCGGGCAGCCAAATAAAGCTGATGGCAGGGAAGGGAACGAGCCCCGTGAAAGGGGATTAGCTGTGCTGAGTTAATAGGATCACCCATCAGGGCAAACCCTCTCCTTCCTCCCCTCCCAAGGCAGCTCCAGCCAGCCATACCCTTGGCATCTCCTCAGAATAAATGTGCCCATTCGAGGCTGCTAGGAAATAATGACTTGCACTAATTACTCTAATGAGGATTCTACTTTGACTTCCCTCTTGCTGGATTTCTTTTCTCCTCCACATAAAGCCACGCTGTTGGAAGAGCTGGGTTTAATGAGTTGCATGGTGTCAGTCCAGTTTCTCTTGGAGCAACCTCCAGAAGCACCAACCCAATCACACTAATGAGGCCCCTGGTTGCACTGTCTGCAGAAAAGCCAAGGACAGCAGGGATGTTAACCCAGCTCCTTTATGAGAGCAAGCTCAGAGCGATCCCCACAGATTTAAACAGAATTACACTTGCAGAGGGCCAGGGGGAAAAAAAATACACCGAGAGTCCTCACCTCAGGTTGAGGACAAATCAAATATTCTGAGGTTTGATGCCTCCCTGCCCAATGCAATTACAGCCCTGGTGAAGGTCGTTACATTGATCTGAGACAGGGGGAACCAGGGAAGATGGTCCTGCCCTGCTCAGGCAAAACTCTGAAGGAAAATCTCCCAAGCAATGCACGAGAGCACCTCCAGAAATGATTTTTAAAATTTTAAATCAGAGAAGAGAGGGTTTCTGCTGTCTCCAAGAGTGAATTTTCAGCATAGGGATGGGGCAGGGAAGGATAAATCAGCTTGGCAGAGTGGGAATGTGGGGCTGTTGAAGTCATTCCCTCTTGACCTTACTGCCTTCCTCACACTGGTCAGGAATGCTCAGGGAGGGAAGGAGAGAGCACAGAGCTTGATTAATGTCTAAATTATCTACAGGGATCTTGGGGAGAGATCAAGATTTGACCTTACCTGGTTTCAGCCACCCACAAATAAACACCATGGACAGCAAAGTGAGGACAGCTCCAAGTTCAAACCTCACTCCTGTGAATTATTCCAGGCTGGGCTGCCAAACCCAAAATAAAGCCCTGAGATCAGCAGCCCCTTCTGGAAGAGTCACCTCCCACTCCTCAGCTGCACTGATCATGGCAGGGAACCTCAAATCAATAGGACAACGACAGAGAGTCTTTGCATGCTTTGTGCCACCCCCTTTGCCTGAACACCCCAAAGAAATCCTGGGAGTTCCTAATACCACTGGAATTTTTGCTGCTTCCTTTACAATAATATTTAGAAGATGAAATGCAGGGGTAATATCGTGATTTAAATCCTGTTTTAAAGAATACTGGCTCTTACAAGGTCATGGAATTTGGAAAACATGCAAGAGGAGAGTTACACCGGGAGCAGGAGGGATCCTGGAGGATGAACCGGAGGCAGACACGTGCGTTTGCATTAATTAACAGCCAGCCCGTGATCAGCTCGTCTCTAGTTTTTAAACACCTCAGAAAGTGCCAGCAAACAGAGGGGCAGAGCCGAGCTGAGCAGCACCACAGGCACGTCCTGCCCTTGTTCCTCGTGTTCTCCTGGAGTCGCATCCCTGCCGCAAACACCGACAGCCCCGCAGGAATTCCGCGGGGACATCCCGGAGCTGTTCCCTGCTGGAGAACGGGGCGGGTGGGAATTGAGGGGCCAAAGGGTGGAAAACCTCTCCTGGTGCTTCTCTGCTACAAATCCCCCCGAAGTTTTCAAGGGCTTTGCAAGAAGAAAAGGAAGGTGAAGCAGGGAATGCCAGGAAGAGCAGAGCAGGGAGTGGTGGTCCATCAGCAGAGGTTAAAATCAACAAGGAAACACCCTGCTCAAGGGTATTTGCATTTTTGGGGTTGAATCTCCCTTTGAAGAAGCAGATTAAGCTCAGGACTTCTCTGCCTATGAAGGAACTGTGGGGAAAAACCCCTTGAAATGCGAGCATCCCCCTTGGTTTACGCTGTTTAAAACCGACCAGTTCTAATCTCCTTTCCGAAGATTTAGTTGGATTTAGACGGCAGAAGGCAGAGAAGGGAGCAGTGGGCACGGGAGGAGTGGAAAAAAAGGGAAAAATCTTTAAATTGCCATCGCTGATCAGAGGAAGGAGAGCAAAGGCTGCTGCCCCGGGGCAGGATTTGTCACGAATCCTTTTGGGAGCAGCAGCATCCTCTGGGGATTGCAGGGAGGGACGGAGCCCTTCGCCCTTTGGGGGTCCGGCTCAAATCCGGGGGGCTTTAAGCAGTCTCAGGGACAGGCTGGGAATTGATTTTCCCTCCTAAGCTCCAAGCACGGAGGGATCCGCTCCTGGCTGCACGGGGAGCTCCCCCTCCTGTCCTGCTCCTGGGCACAGCCCGTGGAGATTTGCAGGATGTTCCCAGGACAGAACCCGGCATCTCAGCCCTTGTACCGAACCACTCCTTAATGGGTTTTGTGGTATTTCCACCAGCGAAAAAAATTCCAGTTACTCTGGAATCTGCCATACAAAGCTAAGCCAAGAACAAAACAAAACCTGCTCGCTCCAATGGATGGATTTTCCATCAATTCTATGAATTATTGTGAAAGTTTTTTATGTGAAAGTTCTGCTCCTTTTCCCACTTCACAGGAAATTCTGATTATTCGCTATCATTTGGGACAGGAACTGTTTCAGGACACCAGTTTCCAATGGAAGAGATCTCCTCAGCTCAGCAGGGAGAGAGAGATGAATTAAGGAGTTGGTTCACAGAGGAAGAAAGAAGAAAAATCTGAGGGGCTTTTGTCCCAGCCACATCCCAGTGCAAGTATTTAGGAGCACACTGAGATCCTCAAAAGGCTCCTCTGCCACAGAAATCCCCAGAGCCCAGGCAGTGGTGGCTCCTTTTCATTCCTTAACAGGAACTTTTCCTGTTTTCATCCTCCAGGTAAAGAAAGATTTCCCTGAACCCTCGGAGTGAGGAATTCCAACCCCTCTGACTGCCAGCTGCAGGAGGATGCCCACATTCCTTTTTTTTTTTAGGCATTTCTATGCTGGAAGAACTCCTTGCAATTATTCAGCAAAACAAGTTTTCCCTGGTTTTCTTCACGCCCCTTCCCTGTTCTCCTTTGCTCCTGTGTGTTCTGGCAGCAGCAGAAGCTTTTCCAACACCATTTTTCCAGTTTATGTTGCATTTTATAAAAGGAGGAATTACCAAACATCCTCAAGAACGGCCCCTAGGGAATATTCTCTGCATGCTCTCATTAGAGCTGGCTCCAATTTTATTTTCATTTTGGTTGGGAGTATTTTTTCCAGTTAAAAAGCTCCTGTCCAATGGACCAAACAGGGTATGGAAGCATCCAAAGCTTCCCACATTTCACAGACACAAAGAGAAAGACAAAAGAGAGGAGGGAGATGGGACAAAGAAAGGAGAAAACACACAGAGAAACCAGGATTAACAAATTTAATCAAATCAAAAGCCCAGAAGGCAGCAGAGGATCAGATTTATTCACACAAAACCAGGATCTTCATCTCTTCAGCCACAGGTGGGGCGTGAATGAATAAAGAGCATTTTGCTGCTGTGGATTTTGAAGACATCCCTCCCTGCACGGCTGAAATTTCCAAGCAGGGACTTTATTAAGTGCAGATATTTCCCTGCCCCACCCCGAGCTGTGGCAGATAACAAGCACAGCTCACTTTTATCCCGTTTTCAGGCACTGAGCTCCCGTGGGGAACAGCACAAGGAGCTTCAGGGCATTCAGGCTGGCCCAGGGTGGGTGGGAAATTTAAATCCAGATTTTTTTCCGTGAGCATTCAAACGCAGCAGTTGCAGCCTGGCCCTGTGCTCTGATCACCAGGGTCTCCATTATCTCAGGGATCACTTTCTTAGCTCAGAAATAAGTTTGTTTTTCACGGGGAGAGCAACGCTCTGAGAATTCCTGAGCAGATTTATCACAGCTGCTCGTTTGCCTCCCAGGGCAGGGCAGGGGGGTCCCATCTCCCAGAACCCCGAACTGGAACATGCCCTGACCCCTGGAATGTGGGATGGACAGGGCAGGATGGACAGGGACTGGACAGAGGCTTGGGGATGTTCCTGACCACGGAGATAAGAGAAAGAAATCAGAGCTCAGGGTAGAGCCTGGGTAGGGGCACAGTTCCACAGGGGCAGATCTGAATTCTGCACACCAACATTCCCACAGAGGACTGCAGGGCTCCTGGGGGACAATCCACCCCCCAGCCCTGCCCTGAACTGTTCCCTGCTGCAAGAGCTGCTGAAACCCCAGCCACCCAAATCCTGATCCTTTTCTGGAGACCCTGCATTAATTCCCTGCTATCTGCACCGTTTCCTAGGACAGAGAGAATTCCTAATGATAGGCAAGGTCTGTTGAAGGCAGCAGCTCATTTAGGCCTGGCTCCCCTTAACAAACCAGGGCTCTTCATCTGTCCTTTTAAGTTATCCTCAAAAGATTTTATTTCAACAGTGCAGATGAAGACTGAGTCTTTTTAAGTAACTGCTTTATCCTCTTTGGGAGGCAATTAAAGAGTGCAAGAAATTACCACCTTCTGTTTCTATTCTTGTCAGGCCTGGATAATTGGTTTGTTTTAAGGGAGGGGAAAAACCAGTCAGATATTGCCAGCTTCAACATTTGGAGCTGCTTGGAGATGAGCAGGGCAACAACACCTCTGCCAAAGCCAAGGACTTTTGGGAGAGGTGCACTGAGTTTCCCTGAGGAAGAGCTCTGTCAGCTCTGGGATCATCTGGGTGTTCAGAAAAGCAAGGAATGCCCTCCTCACTGTCCTGCCAGCCCCTCTGTCCCCATCCTCCCTCTGGGACTCCCACAAACACTCAGAACACGCCCAGGTGAATTTTTGCACAGCCTGGCCCCAGGTGTGCAGTCTGAGGCTCCTGGGCCTGAGGTTTCTGAGTTTCTAGGCTCAGTTTCTTCCTGATGTTTTGGTTCAGGAAGAGCTGGTTCTCACAGGCTTGGCAGGAACATTGCAGGTGTTGGTGTGGCAAGAGAGATGTTTGGATTCTGTCTGTGGGATGGACTTCTCTCTGTATTTCAGTTTGGGCAATGGCATGAAGAGTTCTGGCTCTCTTCTGACAGTGACATGGCCTGCTCTGGGAGAAGGATAAAGGGGGTCAGGTCTGAATAAGGATTGGAGGCAGATGAAGTTTCCATGAACGAGGTTTGTGTCGTTTGTTCATCGCCCACAGCGACACCAGCTGAGCTCCTCCTGCCCTGCTGTGCTGCTTCCCTGCTCCCCCAGGGCTGGGAAATGCAAAATGAAACCCTGCAGACCCCTCTGGGTGCCAGACCCCCAAGGCACACGATTTCTCAGAGTTGGTCCTGCTGCTGGGAGTGTGCTGTGTTCCAGGGAAAGCTCAGGCTGCAATTAGCTGCTTGCCAATAATGCAGCTCCTTCAGCTGCTGCTCTTTAACTACAGGAATCAACTTCTGGAAAGACAAATCCATACAATCACTGAAATTGATCAAGGGTGGATGAGGGAACGACAGAAAGTTTCTGGGCTGGATGTACCCACAGTGCACACGCCTCCACTTGAAAGGTTTGAAATTCAATTACAGAAACTGAAATAAATGACCATAATGTTTTCTATTATCAGATACATACAAATCATCTTCCCTTCCTTGCCCTGCCCCAATAAAACAAATTTCAATTACTTTTTCATAATCAACAAGCTTGACCTTCTATCAAAGTCCTTTAGCAGAGCAGAAGTTTGGAAGTTAAATCATAGATCAGCAATTGGATGACACAGCAGCTTCCAAGGGAAGCATCTTCCTTAAAAAAACCCAAGGATCAAGTGCTTAAAATGCAGCTGGGGCAACCAGAGGAACAGCTGAGCATGGAACACCAAAACCCTGGAAAATTATTGGGTATATACAGAATTCCTCATGTTCATTCAGTCTTCTTGTGAGACTTTAAAACTCTGGGGTGTCCAGGAGAAACCCCCATCTTTGCCAGTCAGCTAAAAATTCATGGATGTGATTCCCCCTTGGAATCTGCAACCCTCAAAAAGGAAAAATATTTATCAGGTGGCTGAAGCCAAGGTTAAACCATGGCCTGAATGGAGTTAATTTTCCGTGGAGCAAGGGCTTGGTGCAGATATTGGAGTTGGTTTTAGGGCTGGTGCCATGAACCCCCTCGTGTTCAAATCAAAGAGATCCATTTACACTTCTCAGCAATCTGCAGCCAGAAATAGCAGAGCTAAAAATAAGATTTTTTTTTTTTCCCCTTTGCCATTCATGCCAACCTCTCAGCAATCAGTTTGCTGTGCCTGAGATGTGTGAGGGTGATTTTCTGGGGGTTCTGCAGGTTCCTCACACCCTGGAGGAGAAATTCCACCAGGAGTTTGTGTTTGGTATTCCCTGTGCCCAGGGGAAAAGGAGATTTGTCAGCAGGACCCTCCCCAGCTGCTCAAACCAGCCTTGTCACACAGTGGAATTGCTCTTGGAGGAAACCTTGGAATTTGGGCTCTTTTGGGGCTCTCTGCAACAAAACCTCCCAATGAACAGGAATTCTTCCACCCCACGTCCTGTGCTTGACCCATTTCTCTACTTTTGAGGAATTTTTGCTTTTCCAGGCTTCACCTCGATGTCATTTCCCCTGCTGTGGTGGAACTGTGAGGAGAGTCACACCCTTGGCTCACACCATCCAAGCTCATTTTCCAGGGGTCCTCTCCCATCTTCCCTGCTGGATTTATTCTGGGACACCTTCAGACCTTTCTGCTGCTGTCAGAGTGTGAAGGAACAGAATAAATGCTGATTACAGAGGACCAAGTGTCGTAAAAGATAAAAAAAAAAAAATCACAATTTCCTCCCAGAACTGAGGAATCTGAAGCAGCCACAGCAAACCTGGGCACCTCCTCCCCATTCCATGATTTTCTTTCGGGCACCACAAAGAGATCTGTGTCTTTTCTCAAATCTTCTGGCTGTTTGTTTCCTCCACTTTTACTCTTTTAGAAGTCCTTGCAGTGCCTTTGATGCTGAAAGAAATAAGAAAGCCAAGGATGTGCTGAGTGCTGGCCAGCGTTTGCTGTCAGGGGTTAAGGAACTGAGAGAGAGCAGGTCCTGGAACAAAGAAAATGTGAGAAATTCAGCGTCTGCTCCGCCTGGTGCCCACCCCTGCTCTGAAATTCCCATCTCCAGCCGTGATTCAGCACCCAGCTCCTGGATTCCTCTGACTCAGCTGCCTGGGAGAGAGAAAGTTGAAATTTGAAGCCTTTTTTCTGCCAAGTGAAGCTGTTGTTTTTTCTCATTTCCAGCTGCCTCTCGCAGTGCCACTCCTGTGATTTCTCTCTTTGGGTGGTGCTGGATAGCTGGGCACCTCTTCTCATTCCTCTCTTCTAATGTGTGCTCATTTCTGGAAAAACTTGGGGTTTTTTTTCCTGTTTAAATCACATATTAATCTCCATTGAACTCTCCAAAAATGAATTTCAATCTTCGTGGTAAAAAAAAAAAAAAAAAAAAAAAAAAAAAGGGAGAATCTTTTTTGATTCAAACCCTCCTTGATTTTCATCAATCAACCTCTGCTGCTCAAGTAGTGTTTAATCAAAAAAAAAAAAAAGACAAAAAAATCCCAGCTGGCTCCTAAGATTTATCACTAGAATGGAAAATGCTGAATCTCAGCTCCCACGTACAGTTGGTCCTGAGACCAACTTAACTAATCAAAAATACAGAAGAATAAATAAAAGCCCCACCAAAACAGGAAAAACCCCAACCCTGCCTCCTACCCGTGTGTGTGCCAGACTAGGGGATATTTCTATTTATCTGGGAGGATTTTATAGCGACCCCAGTGTGTCCAGCAGCAGCTCCCAGTTAAACCCGGGCTCACACATTGCTTTAAAAATGTCAGAACTGCCAATTCCAGGCCTTTCCCAGAGCTCAGTGTGGTCCTGGAGCTCTTCCCTCCCCAGGTGTGTGGGCTGAGCCAGCACAGAGCATCAGAAACCCAAAGTGGCAGCTGGGACATGCCCGGGGGATGTGGGCACTCAGCTGCCGTTAAATCTCCATTTAACCTGGATATTGGAGCTCCTGCTGGAAACTGTGACATTAAAGCCCAGAGCGAACCCAAAGAGACAACAAAGGAATGCCCAGATGGGGAATTCACAGAGCAGAGGAGAATTCCAGCACAGGGAAGGGAGGATGGGCAGGAATTCCCGGCTGGGATGGAATTCCCAGAGCAGCTGGAGCTGCCCCTGCATCCCTGGAGTGTCCAAGGCCAGGCTGGATCCCCTGGGACTGTCCCTGCCCATGGCAAAGTTGGAAAGAAATGATTTTTTTTTCTTTAATGTCCCTTCCCACCCAAAGCACCCGATAATTCCATGAGTTTATTCACGACTTGGAACAACTGGGATCGTTTCCAGTCCCTCACCTCCTGCAGAACCTCTGCAGCCAGAGGTGTGTCGTTGAAAAGTCCCTTTGTCCACATTTTCCTTGCAGTTTACCGCCGAAAATTCCAATTTAAAAATGAAAACCGTGTTACATTGACCTTTTGGGGACTCCAGGGAGGAGGCACACGAGCTCCTGGTGGCTGAGGGACACACAAATCCCGGGATTCACACTCAGCCTCCTCCAGGTTTGATCAATAATTCGGTCCTTGACCACATCAAACATTTTTACAGAGATTTAGCTCCTCTTTTCCCGAGGGTTTCCCCAGGGCCAGGGGGTTTGTGTCACTCTCTCCATTAATGTGCAAATTCCCCGGGCCAGCCTGGGCAGTCAGCCCCTGCATTCCCAATATTTCATCTCATTCCTGCCATGGCCTGCCCCTGGACAGGGCTGCCCAGGGTGATTGTCACCAGCAGCTCAGCCCTGGGGCTGGAAGTGGAAGAAAAAGCAGCAGCACTTGTGCAGCTCCAACTCCATAAAGCCTTGGGGCAGCCCTAAAAAAAAATCCAGGATGAAATCCACGACCAAAACAAAAGCAGGAGCTTTGTGGCTTTGCACAAACCTGGGAGAAAATCCAGGAAAATTCTCTTTCCTCTCCCCAGTCAGGGCACCCTGGTGGCAGCAGCCACTTCAGATGTTTTCCTAAAAAAAAAAAAAAAAAAAAAAAAATAATTAAAATTTGTAGCTTTGTCTCCTTCCTGGTGTGCCCCAGAAAATCCTCCCAAATTTGCATGTGCCCAGCTCAGAGCTCTTAGAGCCCATCTCATTAAGTGATATGAAATAAAGAATTCCATTATCAGCACCACGTTCCAGCAGGAGAGAGGAGAGAGGAGAACTGTGAACCCTGACCACAAGGAAGCCTTGAGATTATTGGTGCTGATTAATTTAGAGGGAAAATGACTGAAGCAAGACACGATAATTACCTTTAAATATGAAAAAGATTTCTGCAAGGAGAAGGAGAATTTATTCTCCAGCACAAGTTTATATTGAATTAATGGAGATGTAAATGAGGCACTGGGAAAAAAAAAAAAACAAAACACTTTTAATTGCTCTGAGAGTGGCACTGAAATAACCCCTGGATGGAATGCTGGGGACACAGTGAGCACTCAGCTCCATGAGGAGTGTCAGCAAGAGCACGTGGACCCCAGGGATGCCAGGATCAGGGCATTCCCCACATCCCAGCCCCTCTGCTCTCCCTGGTGGCTCCAGGACTGCACAGTTCCCCTGCAGAGCAACTCCAGGGCTTGCTGCATTCCAGGGGAAATTCCCCTGGGAGGGAGGGTGGCCCCTCCAGCAGGGAAGGGAGCAGCCCAAGGAAGGATTTTGTGCAGAGATTTTGCTGCCCTTGGAGCCTTTCCTGAGCTTCGTTACCAACCTGAGCTACAGAATCAATCCTGAATTTCCCCCCAGGGCCGTGGGATGATGCTGGGCTGTGGGAGACACTGAGGGGATGATGGCTGGAGGGCAGCAGGGGCAGGGTTGGGATCTCTGCACTCTTTGTTCCCAAAATTTTGAACCATCCTGGGTCACTGGAGTGCTGACATTTCCATTTGCCTTGGGAAGAGCTGAACACCTGCCCGTAGTGTGGATACAGCTAATTTGAAATATTAGAACCCACAGATAATCCAGGATTTATTCCAGATATCTGAGCACAATATTTCATCTAACTTCTTTCATCTGACTGTGAGGAACTTCCCATCTGTACTAACAAAGGCTTCCAAAAACTTGAGTGAATTCCCCAAAATAAATTATTAACATGGCAATGTGATGGATTGATCAATTAGGGATTCTCTTTTGGAGCAGAACACACCTGCCCATCACACACTCAATAAATGTGACACCAGGAAGCACAAAAGGAGACAAGAGCCTTCCTGAACTTCTGCAGGGGAGGGGTTATGTGCAAGAAAATCCAGGGTTTCCAAAGCAAAGCTGGAAAAATACAATTTTTATTAATTGGAATCTTCCCGCAGCCCAGCAGGTGAAATTCCAGCATTGCCTGGTTTGTGAACCCAGCTGGGTGAGTCAGAGCCTGGAAAACCCAGAGCACTGACTGGATTTTCTGGATGCACTGCAGAGGAACACCAGGATCCACTCTCCCTGCTCCAACCAGGGATTCTCCAGGGATTCTCCAGCTGCAGTTGCCCCCACACACACTCACATTCCCTTGATCCTGCAGGATTTTAGCTTCTGCATTTTCCATGTGTTTGTAACCCTGCAGCTCTCCAGTGTCCAAACCCACACACGGTCAGACACAACAATTCCTGCCCAGGCCTGGGGGCCAAGAACACCTCCCTGTTGCTCTAGGATAACACAACAAGGACTCTTTTCGTGATTTTTGTGTAAAAAGCCTTTTTATCAGAGATTGTCTCCCTTTATATCCCATTTTCCACACACCAATGGTGAAAGACAAACCTCTGAAACTCTTCTGGTCAAACCAGAGGGACAGCAAGAGAGGTTCCTCCTCCCAGAAAGAAATGTATAATAGAGATATTGGAATGTATAACAGAGATATTGGAATGTATAATAGAGATATTGGAATGTATAATAGAGATATTTGATGTACAATTGAGATATTGGAATGTATAATTGAGATATTGGAATGTATAATTGAGATATTGCAACAAAAACATTTCTGGTGTTTGTGTTCTTTCCTTGAGAGAAGAATTTCAGAAAAGCAACACATCAGGAAACCAGAACTTTAGAAAATGAGAAACTTCAGACCTGAAACCAGACTGCACCTGACTGCCCCAGGGCTGAGGGGTGGGCACAGCAGTGAGCTGGGCAGCGCCCTGGGGGTGACTGACTGCATCACCTGGGGGTGGGACTGGGACATCGACCCCGGTGTGTGATCAAAGTGTGAAAACCAAACCCACTGTCCATTCTGGGTGAGTTTTGTCTGCCCTAAATGTACCTGAAAGCCTTCCAATAAATATCCCTGCTTTTTATTCCCTTAATTCTGTCTGGGCTCTGTTTTTAGGGAGTCCCAAAGGCATCCCCCTGGGAGCAGAGGAAAACCAGAGTTGCTCAGTGATTCCTGCAATATTCGTTATTCCTGCAGGATTCAGAAATAACCAGCACAGGGAAACTCACCCTGGAATGTTCCTGCTCCAATCCAAATCCCCCAGCACCACAAGACACAGCCCAGGACTGTTCCCTGGCATTATTAAATAATAATATTAACAATATTATTAAATAAACATAAAATAGTAAATAATATTAATAGTGTTATTAAATAAACACTGGGGAGGGTTGGATGTGTCAGGATGCCTGGAAAATCCACAGCTCCCCTGAGACAGCATCCAGAGCTGAGCCTCCCAACCTATTTAGGACTTTCTTTTGAACCTTGCTGAGTTTCTAAGCCTTATCTCATGAGCATAATGATATTAAAGTGTTTTTCATTGCCCATAAAAAATGAACAAAAAGGATAAAGCTGCTCCAGACTGTGGTTGTTTGAAAGGAATCAATAGTCTGAATCCCTCAGCAGATCCTGCTCGGAAAATAAAGCATTTGCCTGAAACTAAAAGGAATTATTTGGATGTGAGAAGCAAGTTTCACCAAAAGTACCTTTGGGAAAAATAAAAAATCCTGGGAAGATTTAAGAAACGAATGGAAAAAACCCCTCAGATAAACAGTTCTATTCATGGGTATTCCTGTTTGTACATGTGCACCAAAAATCTCTGCAGTGAGAGGCACAAAGCCCTCAAATTCTCCACCTGGAGGAGGTTTTAGGTGGAACTCACAGAAATCTGATGGAATTAAAACGGCAGAAAAGGATACACTGAGCCTGAGGCACAAGGCAAGCAAAACAACCTCTTTGTACCTGAGGAAAAAAAAAAAAATCCTTAAAATTTCGGAGCTCTGTGTTTATTTTGCTGCCAGGCAAACCCAGGATGCCACAGGGGGATATCTCAGTCAGGGACAAGACCCAGGAGCAGCACTAACTGTGAATTTTCTGGTCTTTTTGTTGTTGTTGCTGTTCAGAATATATCTCTTTTTGGAAGTGCAGCTTTTCACGGGGATGTCTCCACTTCAAGGAACACTTGTCACAAAAATTTGCTCCCACCTGACAAATCCAGGGAGGATGTTTGTGAGGACAATCCTTGTCTGGGGAATTGTGGATTCCCCAGCCCTGGAGTGGCCAAGGAGGGGCTGGATGGTGTCTGATGGTGGCAGTGGGAGCTCTCATGGCACAGGGGGATTTAAGGTCCTTTCCAACCTGGAATTCTGTGATATTTTCCAGATTGTTTCCTCTATAGAGAAATCAGGATCTAAACACTGCCCCTGTCCGTTTTTCACTTTTTTTTTTTGCCCAACTTTGGGCTTCAGCGATGGGTTGGGAATCCTGGGAACCTTCTGGCCTCAGCTTTCCTGAAATAAATGTTTCTCTTTGTATATGGCAGGACTAGATTAATTGAATTTTGATTCAGCATGGGGAAGAGAACAAGCAATTATTTCTCATCACAAACCTTCGTTGTGTCACCCCACACTCTGCACCCATGGGGTAAGAAAAAGGCCAAGGGGCATTTAGGGGAAAAATAAATAAAAATTTGTGGCTTGCAAAGGGTCTGTGCAGCTCCAGCTCCCACTTTAAAACCATCCAGCATGTCGTCTTGGAAACACACCCTGTTGCCCACTGAATAATTAATATCCCTGCTTTGATAAAGAACTTGTCTCTGTTAATTGGAGCTATCCGGATCTGAGCACAGGGAGGATTAATCCTGGGGGTGAGTGGAGCTGAGCCCATTTACAGCAGCTCAGGATCGATCCTGGCTTTCCCCCGGGCTAAATTAACCCCGGGCACCTTGGCAGCCCGGGATGCTCTCCCAAGCATCTGGGAGGAGCTCCTGCTGCAGGAACGGGATTTTATTCTATTTATTCTATTTATTCCCAGACATAAGATGAGCTTTCTTGGGAGGAGCAGCAAGAATGACTGTACTTATGTGTTCAGTTTAATAAATAAGCACAAAAGAAATCTAAATAAAAATCACCCAGGAGCCAGCCTGCCCACGGGTGGTCATTCCAGCTTCAAGTTTGCAAACCCAGCTCAAAAACAAAATACAAAAATAAAAAAAGAAAGAAAAGAAGAGTCCTCACTTCTACACTATTGGAAATATCCAGAATAATGATATAATTGTGATATAATGAGTTTATAATGATATAATATTGATATATTAATGAGTAATTTTGCAGCTGGAGGGTGGGGAAAAAACCCAACATTAAAACACAGTTATGGCACGTTTCTTATCCCGGGTTAGGGGATGGGTTCAGGGGGGATAATTATTAATTTTTAGTCATCAACACAACTTCCTGACGGGTTCCTCCAGGGCTGATTGCACCCGTGGGTTTCCCCAGTGCCACACCCGCCCTGTTTCCAGAGTTTCAATCCTCATCGCTCCCATCTCTGGGTTATTCTCGCACATTATCCCCTAACGGAGGGAACAGCGCCCCGGCCTCGCAAGGCTGATGATGAAATTCATCCCCAGCTATTGCAGACAGATTTACACAGGAATTGAGCACAACAATCTCCAAAGCACCGCCTGTGTCTGAAGAGACTCAGACGGAGCAGCTGAGTGATTCCTGGGGATAAACCCCAAAACTGGCCCATGGGGACGCTCCAGAACGAACCCCAAATTATTTCCTGACCAACAGAACGTGCAAACCTCTCCCCAAAGCCGTTCAATGACTTGACTGGGGAACAAAACCCCTTGGAAATGTTCTTTTCCCTCAGCTCTTGGGTTTTCTAACTCAGCCACAACGAAGCTGCTCCCGACAGCAGAGTGGCACCTTCCCCCTCCCAGACCTGGGAAATTGTGTATTTTATATCTTTGGATAAAGAGCAGCTCACACTGTTCTGAGCTGTGCTGTTATTTTTTTATATTTTATTCCTGTCCCTCTTATTTTTTTATATTTTATTCCTGTCCCTCTAATTTTTTCTATTTTATTCCTGTCCCTCTTATTTTTTATATTTTATTCCTGTCCCTCTAATTTTTTCTATTTTATTCCTGTCCCTCTAATTTTTTTCTATTTTATTCCTGTCCCTGTTATTTTTTATATTTTATTCCTGGCCCTCTTATTTTTTTATATTTTATTCCTGTCCCTCTTATTTTTTTATATTTTATTCCTGTCCCTGTTATTTTTTCCCCGGGCAGGAACGCACCAGCCTCACTTTGTCGCCTCTTTGCTCCCGAGTCTCACACCTATTTTCTGCCTCCTTAATCACTCCAATGTGCTTGTTCCTCGCCCAAAAATTCCATAGCAACCTGTATTTAAGGAATTCTTTCTCCTCCCGCAATTTTACTGTAAACAGGCATTAAAACAAGAGTTCTAAATCACAATTAGCTGATGAGCAAACAGCTCGAGCTTGGTTGTTTTCCTGTTGTTTTTCCAGTATTAAAAACAGTCTTTTCTGATCCCCTGTTGCAAACTTTGATTGTTTACAAGCAATTTTCCAAGGGGAAAAGATGTTTTCTCCATAGAATTCAATTCTGAATTTTATTGCTGTGGGTGCCTGGGAAAATCTGGAGATTTCTGAACTTGCACGTTGGAAATGGGCTCGATTCTGCCCAGGGCTGCTCTCACAGCCCTCCCCCGACTTGGGATGTGCAAAAATCCTCGGATTTGTAGTGATGTGAGCCAAGTCTCCCTTCCTGCATCAAATGCCAGTGGGAATACAGGGATGTAAACACACAGGAGGGCAAGAAATTATAAATCCAGGCAGTTCTGGCAATTCCTCTGGAGCTGGAGCAGCTGAGGAGGTTCCTCCCCTAAAAAAAGCCATTTAAACTCCAGCTGGGCTCTCCCACCCTACTCAAGAAGGAGCTTCTGTAATAAATAATAAAATCAAATTATTTTTATTTTATTTAATAAAATTAACATTATAACCAGCAGCTCTGTGTGTGTTTCCCTGAGTGGAAAAGGCACCAGACCACACCTTGGCCCTTTGATAAGCATGACTCAGTAAATATTGATAAACAGGGCTCAGTAAATATTGATAAGCATGACTCAGTAAATATTGATAAGCAGGGCTCAGTAAATATTAAGCACAGGCACTCTGGAATAAATCCAGTCCTGCTCTTGCTGACAAAGGGGAGCTGAGCTCAGCCAGGGCTGCTCACGTCAGAACCCCGAGCAGAGCCTGGGATTGAAATCAATTGATTGATTGATTGTCAGAGCCTTACAGAGCCCGTGGTTGGGACAATAATTCCAATATTTTCCTCCTTGCCACCACTGCCCCGGGTGCAGTGTGATGTATGAAGTGTTTCATGCACAGCTGCATCAAACACAAGGCATTCATTTTCATTAGGGGGCCATGGATGTAAATCATCCCAGAGCTGATTTGGACACCTTTAGTCTTTGAAATAAATGGCTGACTCCAGGGATAGAAAGGAACAACTCCAGAAATATAAATAAAGAAATAACCCCGGTTATAGAAATAAATATCTGACTCCAGTTATAGAAATAAATATCTGACTCCAGGAATATAAATAAATATCTGACTCCAGAACTCCTCCCACTTCTCCCACTCCGTCATGAGCTTCATGTGGAAGAATTTCCTTTCCAGCAGTGAGTTGTGGATGTTTGATTCCTGAAAAGCATCCCCAGGTCCCAGTGATCCCCTCTGGATTTCTGTAAACAAGCAGGGCTGGAGCTGCAACCTGGTGCTGCCTTCAAAGGGAAAAATGTCTCCTCTTGCCCCTGGAAACACAAAAAGAGACTGGGAACATAAACAGAGCCTCAACTGCAGCAGATCACAGTGGGTGAATTTTGTACACCGTGCTGGGAAAGGAAAGAATTGAGTTTCAGGTGCAGCCATGCCCGAGCTGCCCTGCCCGGTTTGCAGTTTAATTAGTGATAAACACTTCGGTGCCCCTGGCAGGCAGCTTCACCTCCATCAGGCTTTTAAAGTCTGAAAGAGTATTTTAAATTGAGAGCTCCAACCCTCTGGACTCCTGGCCGACCTCCTGCTCCGGTTCCTCCCCCTGCTCACCTTTGCACTGTCCTCTCCGCCCTGCTGTCAAATGTTGGGGTCACCTGCAGCCGGGGCTTCAATCAGAGCAGAGCTCTGCCCTGGGAGCTGCTGGCAGCACCCACAAAAGCCTGGAACAGCCCTTAATTGGCCAGGTAATGATCGTGTTGTGGTGGAGAAGGACAAAAAGCGCTGCTGGAGTGAGGAAAGGCTCCTTAGCCCAGCGCTAATTCACACAAAGCTCTGGGGAGGTGCCGGACCCGAAGGTCCTGGCAGATCAGAAGCTGGGGCAGCTCCCGGCTCAGCCTGCGAGCTGCACAGTGCAAACCACACACCGCAGGAGATGTTCCTCTGGGCAGCTTGGAGAGATGGTCTGATTCGGCTTTATTCGAACAAATCACTCCTTTTGACACCTTTTGTCACAGACCGCTGTGGTTGGGGAGAGGGAGACAAACCCTGCACCCACACTGCTCGCAGCAGAGGGGCGGCAAAAGAAATCCCTCCCACAGCAAGAATTCCGAACATTAGAACACTTCCAAACAGAAAAAAAATTCCAAACATTAGAACATTTCCAAGCAAAGAATTCCAAACATTAGAACATCTCCAAGCAGAGAAAGAATTCCAAACATTAGAACATTTCCAAACAGAAAAAAAATTCCAAACATTAGAACATTTCCAAGCAAAGAATTCCAAGCATTAGAATCTTTCCAAACAGAAAAAGAATTCCAAACATTAGAACATCTCCAAGCAGAGAAAGAATTCCAAACATTAGAACATTTCCAAACAGAAAAAAAATTCCAAACATTAGAACATTTCCAAGCAAAGAATTCCAAGCATTAGAATCTTTCCAAACAGAAAAAGAATTCCAAACATTAGAACATCTCCAAGCAGAGAAAGAATTCCAAACATTAGAACATTTCCAAACAGAAAAAAAATTCCAAACATTAGAACATTTCCAAGCAAAGAATTCCAAGCATTAGAATCTTTCCAAACAGAAAAAGAATTCCAAACATTAGAACATCTCCAAGCAGAGAAAGAATTCCAAACATTAGAACATTTCCAAACAGAAAAAAAATTCCAAACATTAGAACATTTCCAAGCAAAGAATTCCAAGCATTAGAATCTTTCCAAACAGAAAAAGAATTCCAAACATTAGAACATCTCCAAGCAGAGAAAGAATTCCAAACATTAGAACATTTCCAAACAGAAAAAAAATTCCAAACATTAGAACATTTCCAAGCAAAGAATTCCAAGCATTAGAATCTTTCCAAACAGAAAAAGAATTCCAAACATTAGAACATCTCCAAGCAGAGAAAGAATTCCAAACATTAGAACATTTCCAAACAGAAAAAAAATTCCAAACATTAGAACATTTCCAAGCAAAGAATTCCAAGCATTAGAATCTTTCCAAACAGAAAAAGAATTCCAAACATTAGAACATCTCCAAGCAGAGAAAGAATTCCAAACATTAGAACATTTCCAAGCAAAGAATTCCAAGCATTAGAACATCTCCAAGCAGAGAAAGAATTCCAAACATTAGAACATTTCCAAGCAAAGAATTCCAAGCATTAGAACATTTCCAAGCAGAGAAAGAATTCCAAACATTAGAACATTTCCAAGCAAAGAATTCCAAACATTAGAACATTTCCAAGCAGAGAAAGAATTCCAAACATTTTGTAACACTCGTTACAGAAACAATCCTGATGTTTATGTTCAGGCCGTGGGAACAAGCTTCAGAAACCCAAAACGCAGATCTTTAGAAACTCAGAAACTGCCTGGAAAATCCAGCCTGCAATTTGCAGTGTCACTGGCAATCCATCAACTCTGCCCCTCCCCAGGGACCCCGCTGGGCTGACACGTTTGGGATGAAACATTTTGGGAGGAGCAGGGATGCTGTGGCGGTGCCTAAAGGCGCCACAAAGGGACAAAGTCACCTGCAAAAACAGAGCCTGGGGCAGGAGAACCTCGGGGAAAGGATGGACCAGGCAGGGGAGCGTTCCCGGACACAGCTCCCGCAATTCCTGCCGCGGGCAGCGCTGATCCCAAGGGTTCTGTGCCCGGCACTCAGGGATTTGTGCAGCTCAGCCCCCGGGTCACACCAGGAAAATCACAGCTTGGAAACCTGCGGGCTTGTTTCATTTATTGTTGTTTAATCCGAGTTCCTGGCTGTCCTGAGGAATTCCTCGCCTCCCTCCTCAGCGCTGGCAGAGCTGCACGGGAGCAGGGATGAGCTCCAGGATTTGAATCCCAGCAGGAGCTGCTCTTAGGTGGGGCACAGACTTGGCTCCCAAACAAAAAGCAATGCCAGATATTAAGATTCGATTGCTCCTTAAGATGTTCTTGCTCTGCATTTAAATATTCTCATCCTCTGGATCCCTTTTTCCTGTCCTCCCCATTCACATCATCTATCCCATTACAGAGATGAAATTCAAATGATCTCTGCTGCTTTCCAGCTATTTTCACTCACACTGTCCCAATCCAACTCCTCCTAACTTGTCTTTCCCAGGTCATTCAGATGGAGCTGAATAACAAAATATTTTAGCCCATCTGAATGTATTTGTGCTGTTATCATTCTTGAAAATAAAACTCAGCCACTCTCTGCTTCAATCCTCATCCTTTCCTTGGTGTTAAATTCCCATATTTGGGGAAAAAATCCCCAAAATCCCCAACTCTGGGCACCTTGAGGGGAGGAAAAATTTCGATTTCATGCTTTATCAATATATTTCAGATTCATGGGAACTACACTGCTCAGGGTGGGTAAGTAAAGTGAGCTACTGAGATTTGTGTTTAGAGAAAAACTTAGTGCTGAGCTAACCTTTAGAAGTTCCATTTCCTTGCAGCCAATGGTTTCTTTTCTAAGCAGGTGACACAAGGGCTCTTTTTTTTTTTTTACCACAAAATATCTGATCCCAGAGTCACCCAGGGACACCTGGAGCATCTCTGAGAGCTCCAAGGATCCCCTGCAGGGAGTTTTGATTACAGGTAAAACTTTCTCTGAGCAGCCTGGTCAAGTAGAAGCATCCCTTGGAATTCCAGGGGGCGAATCAGCTGAAAAGGGGAAAAGTCCTTGATCCCAAAATGTCTTTTTTTCCCCTGATTTCCTTGGATAGAAAGCCCAGACACGTGAGAAGCTCAGTTTAGTGAATAACTCGCTGATAAATGGGATGGCAGCCCCTGGCTGTCAGCAGGAACATCCTGGGCTTGCAGGAACAGCTGGATTTGGACACTTGGCTCCTTTATTCTCTCCAGGCAATTAGGAGCCAACATTGCATTGCCTGGCACGAAGCCCAAGGGATTATTTCTCCTTCATGATGTTGGAATGGATTTATTTCCTCTCAAGGTTATATTCTGTTTGTACTGATTTTATTGGTTCTGCACAGCACTGAGATTGGGCACTTTGATGAGCACACTGATTTTTTTGGGGCTATTTTTTGTGGCAGTGATTGGTTGGGACTTGTTTTTCCTGCCCCTTTGATTTGCATCTTATTTATTCCAGGCTTTTTTTAAGGTCGTGAGAGCAGCGTTTGCACACTGGCCACTCACAGGGAGCTGGGAAAACTGCCTTCATTTTCCCCCTAATGCAGATTTTATGGGATTTATTCCAGAGTCAACCATCCTGGTGGAAGCCAAAGTTTCTAAACTCCCTTCCCTCAGCCCCAGAGAGTGACAGGAACAGGGATGATGCCCCTGGCTGAAGGAATTTGGAGTTAAAAAGCAAAAATTCCTCCTCTACATCACGTCCAGCTCCTCACTCAGAACATTCCCCTCTTCCCTCCCCAGGTCAGGGGGATGTTGAGAAAACTTCCTTCCCTATTAATGAGGGCATTGGGAGTTCAGCACAGAATTTATGGCTCCTGTTTTAAAACATTGGAAAAAAAACCTGTTCCCTCCTTCATCACCAAATGGGTTTGATGGAAAACCTCCAGGAAGATTTTCCTGACATTGCTGAGGAACCAAAGAGCTCCAAATGCTGAGCCACGAGTGGAAACAGGGCCAGGGAGCTTTTCATGCCAAAAGCCCAGAAATTCGACCAACTATCAAACTCCAGAGAATTAACTAAGGAATGAGAATGAATTTTCCTTTATTTAATCCCGAGGTGTTAATGCTGCTGCAAAATGTCCTGAGTGCACAAAAGAGCCCTCAAAAAAAAAACCCCAAAACCAAAAAAAACCCCAACCAGTTTTATTTGTAGGATATCTAGTGCATATTTGGAAACAGGACAGACAAGAAAATTGGTATTTCTTTATCAGCCACTCCCTCAGCCATGGAGGTCATCAAACAGCTCGGCTTTAATGATGTGTAAGGAGCCAGTCAGCTCAAATGCAGCAAGTAAAGCTATTTTTGTGCTGTTTTGAACAAATATTTACAGCAAAACTGTAAAAAAACCAGTTCAGCCTTCTCAGCATAGACCAAGCAACAAGTTGAAATTCCTTGTAGAATTTAAATTTATTTTTTATAAGGTTTTTAGGATCATACATCTTGAAATTTTTCAGAAAAATGCCAAAATCCAGGCCCAGAGTTTGCTGCCTTCTTTCTTTTGTAAGATGGGGGTTGCAATAGAAATCCTTGCAAATTTGGGAAAAACACCCAGGGAAATGATGCTCCTGCTAATGAGAAGCTGAAGCAATGGGCATTGTCTTGATTTTTGGGATTGTTATTTACCCAGGTTTGGAGCTAAGACAGTTGTACTCGATCACAAAGGGATTTCAGGATGAACTGGCTGCAGGTCTCTGCAGTTTTCCTCTGGGGGAATCTCCCTGAGCAAAGCCACGGCCATGAGGATGCTGTGAAGGTTTGGAATGACAGAGGTGGGTGGCAAAATTAGAAACCTGATGGGAAAAAAATCCCAATGGCAAAATTAGAAACTCGATGGGAAAAAAATCCCAATATCCCCCTGTGAGCAGGGTTTCAAACAAAAGGATCCTGTGTAAGTTTGGAATGACAAAAGTGAATGGCAAAATCAGAAACTTGATGGGAAAATATCCCAATATCCCCCTGTGAGCAGAGTTCCAGACAGATATGGAGAACACAAGGATCCTGTGCAAGTTTGGAATGACACAGGTGAATGGCAAAATTAGGGATGAGAGACTTGATTGTTGGGGAAAAATCCCAATATTCCCCCTGTGAGCAGGATTCCAGACAGATATGGAGAACACAAGGATCCTGTGCAAGTTTGGAATGGCAGAAGTGAATGGCAAAATCAGAAACTTGATGGAAAAAAATCCCAATGGCAAAGTGAATGGCAAAATTAAAAACTTGATGGAAAATTCCCAATATCCCCCTGTGAGCAGGATTCCAAACAAGCTGTGGAGAACCATGGACTGCCAATGTCACCCCAGCTGCAGGGGAGTGTCCTGAACCCATCCAGGGCTGGCCTGGCAGTGGAAACACGGAATGGTTTGGGTGGGAAGCACCTTAAAGATCATTTCTTTCCACCTCTGCCGTGTCAGGGACAGTCCCACTGCCCCAGGGATCCAGGGCAGCCCCAGCTCCTCTGGGATTCCCATCCACTTCATCCCTGCTGCAAAGAACCAGGAAGGCTTGCTCCAACACCCTTGGCAAACATCAGCCTTTAACCTGGGAAAACAAAATCCCTTATTTACTGAGCATTTCCACCAGGTGCCAGCTGCAGGAGCATCTCCCTTTGGATGTCACACGTCCTCTGTCCCTCAGAACTTCACTGGAAAACATTCCAGTGCACCAGTTTGGGCTCCTCCAGTGGAAAAACTGAGCCTTGTTGTTTGAGCAGAAGGGAAAACCCTCCCCATGTCAGGGTTAAGAAGAGTCTCAGGTGTTCTTTGGAGGAAAAGAGTGATGGAGGGAAGGAGGCTCCATCAGGACTGTGGATCCACGTTTTGATGAAAGCTTAAAATGCAAATGAAAAGAGAGAGAATGGGGATGAAGCATCTTTAAACTTACAACAAATCATTTTATATTGATAGAATCCTGGGCTTAAATCCAAGCCCAGCTATTGCCTTAATGCAGACTGATTTCAGGAGACTTAAAAATAGCCAAGATGCTCTGGTGATTGGCAGCCATTGTGGAGACACCTGCCAAAGTCAAATTGATTTTTTTTTCCCCCTTTTGAAGGACTCCACGTAATTTAAGCAAAGCTGCAAATTAAAGCACACACAGAGAAATGACTCCTGGGTGATTGAAACCACACAGGCCCCGTGAGGGGCTCTACTCCTGCAGCCTGCCCTTTGAGGAGCACAGGGAAATCATGGATAAACTGACCCCAAAAAGCAGGGAGAGGCCCCAAAGGGTGAATTTTGCTGTGTGACTGTGCCCACATCAGCTGCCAGGCTGAGCTCTGACGAGGATGAGCAGTCCCAAGTATTCCTCACTGTTACCAGTGCAAGATTTCACAAAAACTCCATCAAATCCTGAGCCCAGTGCAGGCAGAGCTGCCCCTGGGGTCACTGGGCCACACACAAAGTGCAGCTCAGGGCACCCACAGCCACAAATCCTCTCTGATAAACTCTCCTCCTGCCCAACAGGTGCCTCTGTGAACCCCTCAGTGCACCCTGAAAAAACCTCCAGAGAGAAAATCAGAGTGCAGCCGTGCAGAGACCACAGGAGGGCATCAGGGTCAGTGAAGAAGGAGAAAATTCCAGAGTGTGGGGAGCAGCTTTCAGGCTGGAAAATCTCCTGTGAGCTATGGTGATTGGCTGCAATATATTGATTTATTTCCTTTAAACCACAGAGGATTATGGGGAGATGGAAAGCTCGAATTGTAAACCTGAGCTAAGGAATGCTGCTGATTCCAGGAGGAGCTGAGCAGAGAGATGAGGTGATGAAGACTCTGCCCAAAAAAAGAGAATCTCAGTTCCCTGAGGTGAAGGTGATCCCAAAGACAAATAAAGAGAACCTTTGCTTTGAACAGTTACCTTCAAAAATAAAAAAATCCAGACATCCCTGTGGCCCAGAGGCACAGCTGGGAGCAGGGCAGGAGTTTCTTGAGTGCAGAACTTCGGGGCAGCTGCTGTTCATGAGGATTAAATCCACAAGAGAATCCTTTCTGTTTCCTGGGGGGGGAATTTTCCACAGCAAACGAGAGGTTGCTATGGAAAATTTCCCTAAGTGAGCTGAATGAAAACTGTTCTAGAATTTTGAGATTTCTGAGTGTGGTTTTCTGTTGGAAAACTGAAAATTGCTCTGCCTCCTGTACATTGCTGGGAGGAAAGAAGGGGTGGGGAGGGAGGAGGAGTGTTCTGAAGGGTTCATTCTCATCCTTGGGGGTTTTTTTTCCCTTTTAGTTTTAGTTAATAAAGTCTTATTGATTTTAAGCTTAAGCCTGCTCTGCTGTTGATTGGGAAATTTCAAATTGGCAAACCAAAATCGGAGCACAGGGAAAATCTTAAACACAATTATTTTAAAAACCTCTTTAAAAATAGGAAAGAAGCAGGCTGGTTTGATTTCTCTCATCAAATTGCATCCATGGTTTTTAGCCAGTGTTCCCTGGATTCTGTCCTCTAAAAATCTGGAACTTTTCTTATCTAACAAACAATTTTATTTGCTCTGCTCTGCTTTGCTCAGCCAGAGAATATCAGGCAGCATTTTTAAAGGAATCAGAATATTCAGAGAGATTTCTTTCTATATAAGCCAGGAAAAATCCCAGATAAAATGGCCTTGGCTGACTAATTAATACTTTCCATGCCTTTGACAGACAATCCAGCCAAGATTGACAGGCAGGAAACAAAGTTCAAGGGATGCCAGTGGGAAGAGAGGCCATTATTAATTTTTTAACATCTTAATAGCTCTTAAAAGACAGGATTCAACATCAGAGTCCAGCTCAGAACTATTCCAGAGCCTGCTAATCCCAGCTGGAGCTTAGAGAAATGCTGCAGTGGAAACAAGGAGAGCAATTTAAATAGGAAAAAAAATATAGAAATAGGATAAAAAGTAATGAGGGTGAAAGAAATTATTGAAACAGGGGAATAAAATTATAGAATTAGGGGAAAAAAAATCTGTTGTAAATGGTTTGCCTTGAAAAATCCAGGTTTTGGACTGTCTCTGTAGGGGAAGGAGGTCTCTCACTACATGGAAATAAAATTAAGATCTGGAATTTCCTAAAGATGTTCCTAAAATAGCAAAAATTGCACAGGCAGGGCCAGCCTGAACCAAAAATATTGGAATTTGTGAAAGCCCTGGGGTAGCGAGGCGGAACACAGAGCAAAATTTCCTCTTTCCAAATGTATTCCCAAACCTCTCTTACTCATTTTGAACAAAAACGGTGAAAATTTCCTATCAACCCTCAGCAAACATTTCCCCCCTGTGGTTTTTTTTTTTGTAGGCTGAACCCAAACTTACTGATGAAGCTGAAGGGGCACTTTGCTGTTCTTTATACACGAAATAAATTCCAGAGCCCTCCCCTGTGAACACAGCAATTCCCAGCTCCCAGGAATGTCACGGGCTCCCCTGAGGAATCCTTCCCTTGCTGTTCCATCACCGGTGGAGGCTCCAAAGTGACCTTTCCAAGCAGCTGGGAGCTGCCACAGCCAGCTCCTTGGGAGGAATGCTCAGAGAGGATTTTCCATTTCCAGCCGTGTCAAAAGGGATTTTCGTCCTCCTCATCAAAGGGCAAAGTTGAAAATAATGCTGGGCAAAAAAAAAAATTAAAAAAAAAAAAAAAAAATTGTTGCTCAGAACTCACATCAAAAATCCTCTGGAAATGTTTTGGGTTGTTTGTATTGATAAATTCTGTTGTATTAAAAGATGGATCAGAGTTGAAATGGGAGGGTTTGAATCTCCACAGCTTTCAGGTTGAAAAAATGGCTTTAACGTGATCTGAGTAATTCGTTAGCAAAAACCTTCCCTTAAAAACTGTTCCTTCAAAAAAAGAAACCCCAAATCCCCTCCAGATCCAGAGGAGCCAGCCCATTTTTAACTGGTTTTTTACATTACTGTTGGAGGGTAGGGCCTTCCCTTGTGTGTTCCTTTCTCATAGGGGATTTTCTCCCACTTTGCCATCTCACTGTGCTGGTTTCTGTTCCTCAGCCACGTTGTTAATAAAGATTTTTCTCCTCCTTTCACAGGAAGGTTATTTTTTTTTTTAATGCCAGGATTATTTTAAATCATAAAAACACAGGATCAGGGAATCCTGGAATTATTTGGGTTGAGGGAGATCTTAAATCCCACCCAGAGCCACCCCTGCCAGGGCTGGGACAGCTCCCACTGCCCCAGGGGGCTCCAAGCCCTGCCCAGGGTTCCAGGAGAATTAAACATCCTTCCACCTGAAGTTGTCTCTTATTTTTCTTTTAATTTTTAGGTGAATGGAAGAGCTTCTGTCAACGATCCTGGGTGCTGAGCACACAGTCTGCACTGGGAGCATGCAGAGGAAATCTCCCTGGGACCTCCCCAGCCTCCAGCTCTCCTCTGCACTGCAAATCTCATTCCCATCGCCCATCTGATTGCAGAATGATTATCAGCTGTGGATTATTAAATTCCCATCCCTGCCCCAGCCTGCTGGATAGGAGGGAGGGAAAAAGAACTCTTTAACTGAATCCAAGGCCAGCCTTTAACACTCTCCTTAATCCCAGCCCATCAACGGCGGGGGCCTCGGTAATTCTTTTTAAACTGTCAGTTAACAGGAATTATCCTTGTAAACAAACAAATCCTTGTGTGAACAGGCACTTTTGACACTTAGGAACAGTTTGAGCAAGCACTGAAGAGGATCTGGAGACTGATGTTTTAATCAAAGCCTGGCTGCTCCTGCACCAGGAGCTCCCAGTCTCCTCCCCACACGTCTTTAGTCTTCAATGTTTTATTAAATCCATCCCCATGTCAGGAAAATCCTCGTGGAAATGTGGCCAGGTGTCCCTCCTGGGAGAGAGAAAACCCCCAATGCAGCGTTCCCAATGTCACCAAAGCAAAACACCAAAATCACCCCTGCTCCAGCTCCTCTTCTTTCACCTTGGTGTTTTCCCTAGCAGGGGCTCAGAGCAATAAATGGAGAAATGTCCTGCTCAGTGTCGGAGCCTCCTGCAGCTCCCAGGTGCTGGAAATGCAAACTTGGCCCCCCAGGGCAGCTTTTATTCCCCTTTTGGACGAACTGAAGCCCAAAATGTGCCAGGGCAGTGCCTCAGAGTGAGGGGCTCAGCCCCTCCTGCCTTCCCTTCAGCCCCAGCCTGCGTGGGGAGAGCTGAAGGAAAAGGATTCCAGGGATTTCAGATTTATTCCAGGCTGGCACAGGGAGGAAATCCCTGTCTGGCTGCCAGCTGCATTAAACTCCTGATCCCCCCTGGGTGTGAAATTATCCCTGGCATTAAACCTGTGCTGACTGACCCTTCAGCAAGGGGGGGTGAGTGACCCCAGGACCTCCCCAGCATCACCAGGAGCCCCAATCAGAGCAGCTCCCCCCACGTGCCACTAGCAGAGGTGTTAGTTTAAAATGTATTATTCATTTTAATTAAGCAGCATGAGGACAACGATTTACAGAGATGAGGAGCTGTGCTCAGGCATGCCTGGTCCCACTTTGTTTTCTTAGAGGATCATTGAACTCGTGTTATGGAGGTTGGTGTTGGGTGTTAATAATGGAAACAGCACAAAAATGTTCTAAAATCAGCATTATTTGCAATGTGCAAAATTCCAACCAACTGAAGAGCAGTTTATTTTTTTTTCTATTTGTGCTCCTCCCTCCCACACTGCTGGAAAATCAGAATTTCCATCAATAAAAAAAAATTTCCTGTTGGAAACACAGCCTGGCATCATCAGAGCAAGCCAAGGAACGTCACAGAAACACAAAAACGCAGGAAAAATCTGAATTGTGTTGAGAATGCAGGCATGTTTTATATGGGACAGGCCTTGCAGAGCATTTTTCTGTTTAGGTCAAGAATCCTTTTATAGAGTGATAAGTCCATATTTGCTCCCAGGCCTTTCCATTCCTGCCTGGGAGGATTCCCTGGCTGCACAGATCTGTGGTCTGGGCTAACATGGCAAATCCTGTGTTCTCAGGGGGAAAAAACCAAAATGCAGTGCAATTACACACTCAGGGGAAAGATCTAGAAAAACCCCAAAATTAAAGTAAAACCATAAAAAGGGCAATAAATTCATTTTCCCCTCCTGCGTTGCAATGGGGTTTTATGGGCAACATTAAAACTGCAACATGAGCTATCCTTGCAGGACTTGCTTGAAAATATCTGGGGCTGGAGCAGGGAACTAAAATCCACCAATCCTGGGGGTGAAGCTGCTTTATATCCTCCCTAATTACATTCATAATCCACTCATTTGAACCACCATAGGTATTATTTAGATGTATGCTGGATGTTCTGGATAAAATAAATTGAAATAAAAATATAATGCAGAGCTGGAAAATATACTCTGTGCAAAGTACTGCATCTCGCTGACAAGTACTTAAAAAAAAAAAAAAAAAGGCAAAAAGTAATAAAAAATTACTGCTAGAAAAATCGAAATGTTCCATTCCTAGATTTTATGGGAGCAATAAAAAATGAAAAAGAAGCTCTAGTTAAGCCGGCCTGATGAAGTGATATACAGCCAGAAAGGCAGTCAAGGTTGTGTGGAAACAGATTTAAAATGGATATATATATAAAATACAATAATTCTGGTGCATGTTAAAACGGGGCCACATCGGGCTGCACAGCACCACGCCTGGAGCTGAGGGCTGGGATTCCTGAGGAGAGGAAATTTGGGTTTTCTCTCCTCCCTCACCGCACCAAGCCCATCCCAGCGCTCAGGTGAGCTCCTCCCAAAGCGCTCAGTGCAGAGCCGCGGGACCGGAGCACACCGGCAAGGTAACAAAGAGTTAAAAGACCCCAAACGCTGCTGTGGTTTATTTTATTTCATTTCCCATCCCCAGCAATTACAAAGGACAACAAGAGACATTCCTGACCTTTGGAATGGCCGGCACTGAGCTGGGCAGGGCAGGGCAGCGCCCCGGAGCTGTAATTAGCTACATCATTAATTTCCAAAATAAACCCGGGCATCCTTCACCTCTCTGGCGGGGTGGTGGCTCCACATCCCTGCCTGGAGGGGACACGAACACCTGGAGATCTGCTGGAGGATGCCCTCACCCCCAGCTCCTGGGTTTGGGGCTGATTTGGGGGTTTTGAGGGGTTTTGGTTTTGCTGCCAGCAGGGAGAAGGAGCTCTCTTCTCTCCAGGAGGAGTCTGCTGCTCTAATCATCACTGTGGAATTCTGTATTTTATTTTTTTTTTCCCTTCACTCAATGGCAAAGGTCTCCTCGAGTCAGGGTTTGCTCCAAGCTCCATTCAGAGGGCACAGGGACAAAACCAACATCAGAGCTGGGGTGGGAAGGAAGGGAAGGAAAGGGAAGGAAGGGAAGGAAAGGGAAGAAGGAAATCTAAGCTTTACAGAAATATTGCTTAAGTGAATCTGACTCTACAGGAAACAACCACATTGAGAGGGCCTGAACTGACAAATTGATCTAAAAATAAGCTGGATAATATTGTTTGTGTAGTGAAACAAGAATGAACAAAGTAATTTAGTTATTGTTGCCCCAGAAATCTGTCATTACAGCGTCTGTCTGTGCTGCTGTTTTCTATTTATCCAAAGCCAAGGTTACTCTTTTTATTACAGCTGAGGAAGCTTTTCCCTCAATATTACTCTCATTAATAGAATTATGATATTATCATGATTCCAAAGCAAGCATGGATTGGAGAATTGGCACTAAAAGCTAATTTGGGAACCCTGGGCTTTCTTGGGACCAGGGGAACCCCAGTGAAGCTGCAGCAGAAACTCTCCTGAATTTCCTGGGGTGGGAAATCACAGGACCTCAGGGCATCGAGTCCTTGCCAGCCCTAAAAACTTCAGCAAAGTGCTCAGTGACATTTTTTCTTGAGGCCACGAGGCAAAGAAGAGACTCAGAACCCACAGCTGCCAAGGGACAGGCACAGAATATTCACAGGTTTGGGGGTTTTTTTTTGATGAAGACAGAAAAACTTAATTATTCAGAACAAAACAGACCTAAAGGAGCCTGTCAATTAAAGTGACTGATAAAAGTTTAGGGTTGCTGTGAAATATTTAACAGGGAATGCTGAATTTTTTATGGAAGAAATATTTGTGCTTGCCAGACTCTGATGTTAATACACAGAAATTAATACAAACATCAAACCTGAGCTTTCAGCTGCCTGAATAGATCACTTCCAGAAGAGGCCCCAGTGACTCTCAGCACTCACTGCCTGTGAAAAAGAGACCCAAGCCCAAATCAAAAGATGATAAGAACTGAATAAAAGTGGAATTGAGCTGCCAGAGCCAAGGAGTGCCCATGCAGAGCAGCTCCTGGAAAAGGGAATGTGCATAAATCCGTGGATAAACACGGGGGGTTCCAGGTGTGCTCTGCTTACCCTTTGCTTTATTTTATTTTTTTTTTGTTTTTGTTTTTGTTTCTCTTATTGTCTCTATTAAACATTTTTAAATCTCACCAGGAAAGCGACCCTGGTTTTTCACACAGCCTGAAAGGCCAGGCAGACAATTAGAGCATTTCCCAGGCTGTGCTCTGCCAGGAGAAGCAGAGGTGATAATCACCCAGCCACATTCCCTTCCTCCTGCATTACATTCCACCTCCAATTCTCAAATATAATTCCTTCAATTCCTATGGAAACATTCCTTCTGCGCACTCCTTTTGCCCTTTCCTTCGCTAAACTCTTCCCTCTGCTTCTTTCCCCTTTCCTTTCCCTTTAAATTAAAATTTTTGAGCACTGGCACTGCATTCTCACCACTTCCTCCTGCTCTCAAAGGCTGCTCGAGTTCTCCTCTGCACCAGGCAATATTTCACCTCTTCTGTGGATTTGTCTTTCAGTGGTCGCCACCTAAAAGAAGATAAAGTTGTTTTCTTTAGCGTTTGATAGATGCAACAATCCTGCTCACCTCGGTGAAATAAAAATGGATAATTGCCAGCCTGCAAGCCATAATTTGCATTAATATTGTGATTTTACAGCTCTAGTGCAGGCAGGGCTGGAGGGGTGGCCTCAGCATTTGTGCCTCCTTAGGTGGGCAGGGGGAAATATTGCAGCTCCTGTCCCTGAGCATCCTGAGCTGAACATCCCTGATTAGATTTGGGGACTGGCTCCGAATCGGCTTTATCAATGATCCCCATTTCCTGGGTAATGGAATTAATTTATTCATTAAAACGTTATCTAATTATTGAGAAGAAATCTCCATCCTGAGTGTGAGATAACAGCAGCTCTGCTTCCCATCTTCCCCCTTAGCAGGACTTTTAACTGGCAATATTGGGTAGTGATTTTATTATTGCCATTATTCAATTCAGCCAAGCTTCTTCTTTTCCTTTTTTTTTTTTTATCTTCTTTGTACTCTGTTTACACTTTTTAATGAGGTTTTAATCTTCCCTGACGTGTTTATTCAGGTTGTTTATTTTACAAAAGGAAAGGGCCTTAAGTACAACTGAGGAAATCGATGTTGTGGGTTTTTTTGTTTTTTTTTTTTTAAACCTGGATCTGAATCTCTTTCTAATTCTCCTTTTCAAATATTCCTCAGTCTGAGGGGAAGAAAACACACAGGGTTGTGGGGAATGTTTGAGAAAAGGATGCAGATTTTTAGATTAACTCGAGCAGAACTCAAATTCTTCGGGAAGGATGGTGAATTCCACAAATCCCCCTAAGAATAATTGATTGCAAAATATTAACTTGAGCCTTCAGAGATTTTAAATCAAAGGCAAGCCTGGAGCTGGCACTGGGCACAGCAAATTGGAATTCCCAGTGCTGTGCTCTTTCCCACTTGTTCCTGCAGTGTTTGCTCTCCTGGGCTGGGTTTGGGGGGCTCAGCCTGCAGGATGAGCGCTGGATTTGCCTGGGAATAACCTGGAATTATATTGTTATTATATGGAATATGATAATCTGGGATTGTTCTTGTTGTTACCTGGAAGTGCTGTGGGCTCAGCAGCTCTCAGAAATGCAGCTGGGGCTGAGGGGTCCCGGGGAGGGGAGGGAATTCTGCAGCCCAGAGCAGGGAAACTGAGGCAGGGGCACTTCAGCCTCGTCCCACTGAGGCTGGCAGGGAATTCTGAGGGAACAAAGGGACAACATGGATTGTCTGAAGGATTCTCCACAGGATGCCCTGAATCCATCCATCCCCCAGGGGGGATTCCTGCCTCTGTATCCCCTCTGCCCTCACTGAACTCAGCAGGAGCAGGGATTCCTGCCCTGGGCTGGGAATTCGCTGGGAATTCGCTGGGAATTGGGATAATTCCATTCCCAGCTCCCCAAGGCTGTTCCTGCTCCTGGGATCCAAGGGCCTGGAGCCCCAGGGAAATGTTTTTCGTGCTGAGCTCAGCAGCGTTTCCAGGTGAAACGCATTTTCCAGGGCTCTGCTGCTGCCCAGGGAATTCCCCATCCCTGGAATTGTCCTGGAACAACCCGGGGGGGGGGTGGGAAGGGTCTGTGCCCACCTGGTCCGGGTTTGAGACCCCTCCCAACCCAACCCATTCCAGAATTCCGTCATTCTTTGCTCCAGCACCTCTGCAAGGAGGGGAGGGTGAAAATCAGGAGTTGAAATCCTTTCCCTCCAGCTCGGCAGGGTTTCTGCCTTTGCCCCTTGTCCTGCTGGAATCCCCCTGCTCCCTTCTGGAAGGAAGTTAATAAAATGCTTCCCATTTAATTTTCAGAAGTATTTAAAGAACATTAATGGAGTCAGACTTAATTTACTCTTTTTCCTTTTTTTTTTTTTTTTCCTTCCCTCCCCTGACTCGCAATCATTTTCCCCTCCTCGTGCTTGTTCACTATTATTTTGTAAATGAACAACTTCATTTCATTTAGCCCCGGATTTAATTGTTCCTTATTGGAAATGTCAGCTTTCACAGTTCATTAATAAGGCACTGGTGGGAAAAAAAACAAACCAGGAAAGGAGTGGGGATGGGGAAACATAAACGGGGAGCTGTAGTTAAAGCAGAGCCCACAGGAAAATCCAAAGTTTTTTTCTGGAGGCTAATTCCCTGGATCAGTGGCTGCATCCTGCTGGAAGGAACCACCTCATTTAATTAATAATTATTCAATTAATATTATTAATTGAATCATTCCTGTGCCTGGGATGCTTTGAGGAAAACACAAAAGCAAAAAACTGATTTTTCCCCCTTGGAACAACACCAAGCCCATGAATCCAGGCCAGGAAACCCTGCTGGAGTTCCTGTGGGTCACCCAAAATTATCTTTTTTTTTCCAATTTATTTATGAAAATGAAGAATGAAAACATATGAATTCTTTCTTTGCCATGTGAAATAATGAATTGCCCTGATGGTTTTGTCCTCAGTGCTGACATTAAAGGGTTTTCTAATTCCCCAGAGGCTTTGCTAAGCTTGAAGCCAAAATGTTGGGGTTTTCTTCAAGCAGTGGAACAGCTGTGACAGTGATGGAGAAAAGCAGAATAAAATCCTATCTGTCCATTAATTACATTACATTCGTTTTATTATTTCAGTATCATTGTTATCATTAATAATTATTATTATTGTAATTTATATGTGATACTATCACACATTATTTTACTATTACACTGCTATTATTATTACTATTACTGATATGTTACTATTTTACTTTAATTGCTATTTTATTACTATTTTAATTACTATATTGCATTACTGTTATATTAAAGTTCAAGTCTGATCAAACTGTGCCACTCCCACCAGCTGAGAAAGAAGGAAATCCCCAAATAATCCATGAAATCTTTCTGACACAATCAAATTAGACTTATTTATAAATTATATTTATTAAATTATATTTATACTACTGATAATATTATAATAATTTAATATGTAAGTTTATATATTAAAATATTTTTATTTATATATTTATTTATAATTATTTATGCTTATTTATAAATTCAACCCCACTCCAACTGTGCACAAATCCATCACCAAGGGGATAAATCCTGCAATCTGTCACTGGGATATTTCCTCTGGAAAATGTTTTTTTTTTTTTTAAGCCCTGTTTGGCTCATTTAGGATTTGTAAACCAAACTTGCCATGAAATGACTTCACCTCCTTGTTTCTGAGCTCTGCCTTCTGCTGCTCCCACAAGCTGAAATTCAAAGTTCCCAACAGTTTTAGGGGGAAGAAAAGAAAAAAAAAAGAAAAATTATTTTGTAAAAATGACTAAATAGTGCAAGAATTGCAGAAGAATAAAAAAGGAACAGGAATGAACTTCTGCACATTTCTGCAGGGCCTCCAAAAAGACAAAGGCTGAAAGAAATCAGCTTTGGTCTGGGGATTTATTCCTCACCAGAAGAGGCCAAATTGGCTCCGTTTGCCATCACAGGGAGAGGAGGAAGCTCTGCTGCCTTTTCCAGGGACAGAGATACCAAAAGCTGGACTGCAACCATGGAAAATATCCCCACTCACAGCCCTGCAGATGGAGAAAACCCTTTCAAGGGAAAATATTTGATTTTTGAGGTCCCAGCTGAGCTGGACCGGGAGATTTGATGTCAGCAGCAGAGCCCCGCTCCCGGAGATGCAAATCAGGCTCTGCTGCCTTCAAAAAGGGAACAAAAAAAGCCCCAGAGCAGCCCCAGGAGGTTTTTTCCCCTCCCTTTCCCCAAGGACACAGCACTGGGATAATCTTCCCTAAGAGGGGATTGATAGCTTTAAAGTAGGGTTTCAAAACCACATTCAGATTTTAAGAAAACTACAATATAAATGCAAAATATTTCTATAATAAACACTCAGCTGTACAAACTATAATAATCTTCATTTTTTTCCCGTCAAGGAGCAGCAAAGGCAAACATAATGCACACACTTATCAAGGTGAAATTATCCCATCCTGGAGAGGCTGTGAAGGGAAAATTCTAAGGTGGTATTTTCTTGGATGAAAGCTCCCATGCAAGTGTAAATTATTATCATTAAAATAATGAATTCCTTGCCCGGTTTAAGCTTTGCAGCTCGCTCTGGAATTGAAAAATGCTCTGCACTCAATGAAACTCTGGGGTGTAATGTAAATTTTCCACAGCATTTACTTTTCACCTGAATTGTGCCCAGACCAAACTGCAGTGGGGAGGGAGCCCCAGCAGCAGCTGCCTCTCCATCCTGCAGAATTCCTGGGAATTCCATGGCCATGGGGAGGTTCCCGTGTTCCAGCCTGGGTCGGGCAGAGTTGAGCTCAGGGTCCTGGACCAGGCACATTTGGGGGATTTCAGATAATCCTGGAATGGTTTGGGTGGGGAGAGCCTGGAATCCCCTCCAGTGGCACCCGGGGAGCTCCCACCCTTCCAGGGGATTCAACCCGCCAGGGAATTCCATTCCAATTTGTCCCCAATATCCAAACTAAATCTTCACGTGCCAGCTTGCATCAATCCCAAGAGCCAATCCCAGTTCCCTTGGTGTTGCTTCTTCAACACCCCTTTATAAACGAAATCGAAATGCAAACTTCATTGTGAGAAATTAAATCAAAGTCCAAACTTTACTGTGAGAAATTAAATCAAAGTCCAAACTTTATTGTGAGAAATTAAATCGAAATCCAAACTTTATTGTGAGGTTTTTTTGGAGAGTTCTTTTGGCATCGAGAACAGTTCCTCTGCATCCCTTCCATATCATGAGTTAATTAATGTAAAAAAAGCTGTTTATTGGGGGACTCTCCCACCCTTTCCCCACCGATTTCTCCCTTTTGGTGTTTTTACCCCACCCCGTGTGCAAAGTGGGGCTCTCCCCTCTCCAGAGCTTGCCCAAGCAGTGGACGTGGCTCCCTGGTTTCTCCTTTTCTTCCTGCTCACCAATGGTCTCAAACTGCCATCCCTTGGCTGCCCCGGGTGCTGGAAACAACAGCGACGTTAATTACAAACAAACAAACAAAAGCAAGAGGAGTGGGCGCCCTGCACCATCCACACGCAAATGTAAAGGGAATATTCCGTGTGGCAGCTCGGGAGCTGCTCCAGCATCTCCCCCAAACTCCAGGGGCTGCTCTGAAAAACCCGAATATTTCTGTTGCGTCAGGGAGGAGACAGGAAACCATCCAAGAGATAATGGTAATTACTGCCAGTGTTCGCCTTGGGCTGTGCAGGGAGGGCAGGAATCATCTCCTCCACTCCAAGGGGAATTTCTATTCCTGGAAAATGCCGATGTTCCCGTTCTCCCGAACTCCCCTGCCCCAGGGCAGCAGGAGTCGCCTCACTCGCTCCAGTCCCGGGATTCCCAGGCTGGAATCACAACATCCAAAGCTGCCCTCCCACCTGCACATCATCCAGCCCTGGAGGATTCCTAAAACCGGGGCTGGGAAAAACTCCTGAGGTTCCCAGGCTGAAAATGTGCAGCAGGATGGAGCAAGCCTGGGCACAGGGCAGGGAGGGCGTGGAAAAAGCTGATTTCCTGATTATTGATTACTGATTTACCCTGGCAAGGAACCCCACAGCAGGGAAGGAACATCCTTGGATTGCCTGCTTTCCACAGGCTCCTTTCTCTGCCACCACCTGCAGCAGCAGCAGCTCTACTGCCATTAAAAAAAAAATAAATAATCCTGACTCAATATTTCTTTATTCTGGAAACTTAGCAAGAGAATATCCCTCGGCATCCAAAAAAAATAAATAAAATAATAAAAAACAACCACCAGGCAGAACTAATAGGAAAGTCAAGTAAATAACCAGGGCAGGTGAAAGTCATTCTGAGAAGTCTAAACTGTGTTTTCCAGTGATTAGGAAGGAATAAATAAATGGATGGCTGGGCTGCAGATGTTCCAGGCAGTTTGGGAAGGGGGAGAGCGAGGGTTTTGTGGGCTGCTGGACCGGTTTGGGATGCTCAGGGTTTGGGTGGAGCAGAGCAATGGCAGCGCCTGAGGAGCATCCATCCCATTGGGATTCCCTGCACACAAACCTCATCTGCATACAGCAGCAGAGCTGCCTGCGAGGGGAAAGAAATTATTTCCTTTTTCTAAACGCTTTTTCCCCCCCCTTATCGGCTGTAAAACGTTACAATAATAAAAACAGCAATCTCGGGGAAGAGGAGTGCCGGGAGGTGCTTGTCAAGGAGAGAAATAATTGTTAGCCAGAGCTGATTAAACAGCAGCGTTCCCACAGGATGAGAAGCCGGCCAGGAGATGCTCATCCCGGCATCCCGGGCTTGTCAGGAATGCTGAATTCGCGCAGGAACCCGCGGCTGCAGGAGCTGATGCCGCTCTGCCCGCAGCCACACTAATTGTTTATTAACATACAAAAGAACCAGTGACCTTTAAAAGCAGCTTTCTGTCCCTGGCAGGCGGAGGAAACGAGCCCAGGCACAGCAAACGTGCCCGGGCTCCTTTTTATTTTTAGGCAAGTAACCTTTTAAGCAAGGAACTCTTCATCAATAGCGTTTTCACACTCTATATTTAATGATCATGGGATTAAGCAGGAACGTGTTATTTGCTGCTTCATTTAGGATCCAAAATTTACCCAAAGAATTGAGGTTGTTTTGAGTGAAGTCACAAATGGAAGAATTTGGGGAATTTAAAAAACACATAAAAAAGATCTTTGAGGCGTTCCATATCAAGCACCAGAACCACAGGTTGATGTGCAAGCTTTTTGAAGGGTGAATGGAACAAAATCTCGGTTTTTTTCCCTGGGTTTTACATCACTCCCACTCTCAGAATTGTAACTGATTTGGGAGCTTGACTCTCACTTTTCAGAATCTGGGACATTTATTGCCTTTCCCAATGGATTTGGTTCTTAAATCTCAGAGGCCCAGAGCAGCTGTGGGCTGGAATTCAAATCCTCCTCTGGAAATTCTCCTCCCAAAGCCCAGCTGGGCCAGGCTGCCCATGCCCACATCCAGGAAATATTTGGTATCCCCATGGCTGGAGAGCCCCCAGCCTCTCTGGGAAATGCACTCCAGGGTCCAGCCTCTCTCAGAGCAGAGAATTTTGAGTATTTTATGCATATTTTACATGGGATATCCTGTGTTTCAATCTTCTCCCTCTTGCCCTGGGGCTGGGAGTGGCTGAGCAGAGCCTGGCCCCACAATCCCAGCTCCCTCCCATCAGGGGCACGGAGGGCTAAAGGCAATTTTCTCTCTCTTCTCCCGGCTGAAGAGGCCCAGCTGCCCCCAAATCGCTCCCTGGTCACTTCCTGGGGACAGGAAAGCCCAAAAAAAATCAGATTTCTGAAAGATCTTCAGGTGGCCATAAGCACTGGATATAAAAAACCCGTGGAGAAACTGATGCCACCCAAATCACCCTGGAAGTTGTGTAAAAATCAGGGGGAATGCTTTAGCAAGGGATAAATCTCATTTTTAGAGTGCACCAACCTCAGGCAGGGGATAATTTTTATCCCAGTTTGAAATCTGAGCCCCTTTGCCACCAAACCACCCCCTTTTCTCTCCCAAACCCATCTGAATAAAGTTTAACCAGCACAAGAGAAATGGAACCTTTAAAACATCTAAAAATGCCTCCTTGGCTCAACTTTTGGTTATTTTTTCCCAGAGCTGCTCCAGCACCTTCTCATACAATATTTTTAAAGGGTTGCCAGATGTTTACATGAGATGTTTTTGTCTCTTTTAAAAAATTATTGATATTTGTATAAAATAGAATATATGTGTGTCATTTATTTGATTTATATATGATATAAAAACACATATTGGGGGCCAATCTGCAGATTTGGTCTAAGACATCTCTGGAAAGTGGCCAAAAATTTGGGATTTCTGTAAAACCCTGAATCTGCTGCTCTGGCCACCACCAGGGCAGGAACAAACTCTGCACAGGAGCTCTTGGGTGCATCTCTCAGCTCAGAGAACAGGGTGAGTGATGGGGGATTTATTCCACATTTATTAAGAGGAGGTTTGGTTACAGGCACCCACCAGAGGGACAATTTCCAGGCCCTCTCCAAACCTGGGCAATCTGTTAGAGGGGAGAGTTTGAGTCCATTAAGCTGCTGAGCCAATTCACCAGAATGTTATTTAGTGTAAATTCTCATTTGGATGAATAGCCCAGAGCTTGATCTCTCACATCTGTAATTGAATTAGCAACCTCTTTGTTTCCCCATTCTCTTTATGGCCGGGGCACGGATGCATTTTGTGAGTGTTCAAAATTACAGCAGTCGAGCCATTACTTGGGAAAAGTGCCACATAATGCCCTTTGGAAGTGGAGTTTTATTTCACTTCACTTTTTTCCCTTCCCAGGGAAGTGATGTTTTGCCTTTCACTGCTGTTATCCACCGGCTCCTCCTTAAAGCTGTTTTTTTTTTTTCCCCCCTAAAATTTGATTAGATCCCATAGATCTTCTTTGCATGGCTGATACAGTTTGACCCCTACAAGCCTGGAGCCAGAGCTTCAAGATTCATTTGTTTTCCCATTATTTTCCTGCACAGGAATAGTAATGGGAGATTAGGAAAGAAAAATATAAGAGACTAATTTAACAAGGGATTTAAACACCTGCTTAATTACATCTCTGCTGAGGGCAGCACTGATTCAAGTGCTTAATTGGGTGTTGTTATTTGAAAATATGGAAGAATTGCGTGGCAAGAGGTTTGTAAAAGTGCTGGAATGTGGAACAACATCCCCCATTTATTATAATGCTCAGCATTAAACCAGAACGCTGCAGTTTGGGTTTAAGCAGTGGAGCCCCGAGCTGGGTTAAGGCTCACTGAGGAAAATGGGTGAGCACAGAAGATTTCCTGCTTTTAACAACATAAAGATGCTCCTCCAGAGCCTCCTTCCAACCTTTAAAACACAATTTGAGCATTAAAAAGCCTGAATTCCCCTGAGGTTTGGGTGCATGGAAAGTCCTTCTGCCAGGATCAGATGTGAAATGTCACAACCCGTGGACAAATCAGGGGGGAAAAATGAGATTTAGACTTGATCTTGGAGGTCTTTTCCAACCCTAAAGACTCAGCAGAGTTGAAGTTCAAGGAAGGGGATGCAAATGCTAAAATACACCGGAGTTTAGCCCAAAATAATCACGTGTTGTCCTCTGCCCCTAAAACCCGTGAGCTGTGCCTTTGGCTGAGCCCTTGGAGCTCCACAGGATGGGGATCTCCACAGGATCTGCTCTGCTCAGATTCCCCTGCAAAATCTCCAGCTAAATTCGAATTCCCAGTAAACCTCAAACCCCAGGACCCCCACGTGTTTACAAGGCCACGTAATTACACACGAGCAAAATTAATTACAAATTATAAAGGACGCCCAGCTCTGGGCAACAAAATCCTGGCAGGGAATTCCCCCTCCTAAAGGGAATTTATGAAAATATTTGGATTTTTTTTTTTTTTTCCCTCCGTGGGGATATTCCCTGAACTCTGGATGATCTGAGCCCCTTTCCTGCTCCTCTGGGGTGTCACTCCTCAGGGCTGCTGCCAAGATCCTCTGCTGGGAGGCAGCTGGAAAACGCAGCCAGCACTGAGTGCTCGGCCAAGAGAGCAGCTCCACAGCCAATTCCTGCAGGGCCCAATTATTTGCCACAAAACTGAAGGACAGGGATGCATTTCCAACTTCAGACACTTCCCAGCCTACTTCATTTTTTCTCCCTCATTTCACAGCGTCAGAAATCGAGAAAAGGAAGTGTTCTGCCAAAAAAAAAAAATAAAAAAAAACCCCACAGTGGAAGAGCCTTTCCTGAGGTTGAGGTTGTTTAATATTCATGTAGAAAACATTGGATATTCATGTAATCATCCTGATTATCCTCAATGTGATGCTGCTAGAAGCTGATCTCTGTTGGGTAGAATTGTTTAAAGTAGCAGCAATGTCTTTGCAAGCCACAATAATTTTTTAAACTCGTAAACATTGGAGTTCCCTGGGCTGCTTGGAGATGGAGGAGGGGGTGGAATCTGAGATTTTCGGGATTTAATGTTCGCAGTGGGAATTAAAAGCAATACAAACAAGAACCTTACCCAGCGATTGGCTCTTGCTATAGGAAAAAAAAAAAGGACTTTTTATACAGCAAAGTTTAATACAGCAAAAAAAAAAGGACTGAATCAAATGACAACAAGCTCCACGGATATCGGGGCAAAGACGGAGGAGATGAAATCAAGCTGTGGAAATAACGCATCACAGTGGGTTATTACAGCAAAGGTTGACTCAAAAAAAAAAATCCTGGAAATTGTAGTGAATGGAGAAATGCGCATTTTGCCAGTGATGTGTGGTGTGAAAAGCTGGCCGTGCCCGTAATTACCGGTTAAATGTCTCTGAATGTCTCCCCACACCACTCCAGGGACTCGCTTCCCATCAGTTGTGGTGAAAGCAGCAGCGCAGGGCTCGCCCTGACTCGTTAAATAAATGACCCAACGTGGCAAAGGCGCAAATTATTGCCCAAGGGAAGATGCTGCCGGGGAGGAGGGATGCTCTGAGGTGTGAAATCCTGTCCTGCAGAGGAAGGACTGGAGCAAGGAAGGATCAAAGCACGGGAGTGGGGTGAATTTGTTGGACATTTTAACTTCCAGAGCATCCGGCAGCTCAAGGGAGGGTCAGGAAAGAAGGACGAGGGCTGCATTTCCATGGAGAGAATCCTGGAGTGCTTTGGGTTGGAAAGGACCTTAAAGCTCATGGAATTCCAGCCCTCCCACTGTCCCAGGCTGCTCCAAGCACATCCAGCCTGGCCTTGGGCTCTGCGAGATCCAGGGCAGCCCCAGCTCCCCTGGGAATTCCAGCCCAGCCCCTCCCCACCCTCCCAGGGACAAATCCCCCAATGTCTCACCTAAACCTTCCCACCTTCAGCTCAAGACTATTTCCACTCCCTGTCCTCGTGAAAAGTCTCTCCAGCCCCCTGTAACCCCCTCGAGGCACTGGAAGTGGATCCCACTTTTCCTTGGATACACTGGGAGGCACTGACAGATTTTCCAGTCTCTCTGCCTTCATTTCATTTTGTTTTGTTTTTTTTTTCCCTCTATTTTTCCAGTCACCTCCTTTGTAGAAGGAACAAACCCATCACAGATAAACGCAGCTGGAACCATGGAGAAAACCCTCCAGAAGGGAAATCTCTCACCGTGGGAACTGCACCAAATTCGCCCCCATTCCCTGCAGAACCTCCCCAAAACTCCTCTGCTGGCTCAGGTCACGCTGAAGACAACTTGCAGAGGGTGACAACAAAAAAGCCTGGACTGGAAAAAGCAAATCTGAGCAGCAGGTGACTGGTGGCTGCCGGGGGAGCCACTCTGAATTCCAGTGGCAGTGATGAGGAGGGGCTGGATGGGCTCAGCTGTCACATCCCACCCTGGCCCTGGCTCCGGGCTGGATTTCTTGTCGTTGATTGCTCGATTCAGGTTAATTCCTTCTGCTGCACCCCAGCGTGCCGGGGCTCATCTGTTAGTGTTAATGTTAATAAGCCCCAGCACTTTCATCCGAAGAGCTCGTGGCTCTTTACAAACATTAATTAAGCTTCACAACACCCCCGGGGCTGGGAGGAAACTTTGGAGATCTCTCGGAAAGGTCACAGAGGGTTTGGTTTGGTTTGAAGAGGCAGCTCGGGGCGGATTCAAAGGGCTGAGGGACAGGGGACACGAGCTCCAGTGACATTGTCAGCACGGATGCTCTTCCCGGAGAACTGACACGGTGAAATTCAGTATACCCAGAGAAAAAGATGGGTTATGGGATAGGCTTGGCTCACAGCACCTGCTGGAAGGCTCACAAATTACCAGGAGAAATACCTGGACACTGGAGACACCAGCAGAGACTGATGAGTGCCTGGCACTGCTCTTTTCAAACCACGGGCTCCATGAATCCCACAGGAGCTGCAGTTCCTCAGGTCTCAGAGAACAGGGAACGGTCTCAAATTGAAAGTGGGTTTGGAGCAGATGCCCCAAAAAAAATCCTCCTCTGTGAGGGTGGGGAGGGGCTGGGCTGGAATTCCCAGAGAAGCTGGGGCTGGGCTGGAATTCCCAGAGAAGCTGGGGCTGTCCTGGATCCCTGGGAATGTCCAAGGCCAGGCCCTGGCACAGTGGGAGCTGCCCCTGCCCAGGGAACTTCAAGGTTCCTTCCCACCCAACCCATCCCAGGAATCCCTGCTGCAGTAACAGATAAGGATCCCGTTTCCACGATCCAAAGGCAATGGAAAGAAGCCTTTACAGCCTCAGTCCAAGTGTCCCCACTCCAGCTGCCACTCCCAGCATCCCAGGGAATGGCCACGGGATGCTGCAGCCCCTCCAGGAGCCGGGACAAGGAGAGGGATGGATCCTGTGGGGTCAGCACTGCCCCAGAGCAGCAGCACCACTGCCCAGGCACCCACTGGGACAGAGGCACTGGAGGAGGAGTCCTGGGAGATCCCTCCCCAACCCAGACCCACACAAAGCCCTCGGGGTGGCCTGGGAGCCCAGAGTCTCCAGCAGGCAGCTTCTGCTCCTCACCAAGCTTTGCCCCCCTGGATTTCTTTCTGAAGCAAAGAGCCCCTCCATCCTCCCCAGCAGCCCTTCAGGGAAGGAGATTTTCCCTTCAGGGAAGGAGATTTTCCCTTTCAGGGAAGGAGTTATTCCCTTTCAGGGAAGGTTTTCCCTTTCAGGGAAGGAGATTTTCCCTTTCAGGGAAGGAGATTTTGCAGTGATGGGAAAAACTCCGATGCCAGGGTGATGGGCAGAGATAAAAGTGAGGTAAGTGCACACTGAGTGCCACAGAATCCATTAGGGGAGGGAACACTGAATGGCTGCAAATAACTTTTTAATATTTCCTTATTCCAGGAAAAACTCTCTGATGTCTAAAATGTGAGACATCACATGGGGCTGTGAATTAAGAGACAAATCTGGGAAAGATGCAGCAGTGAACTATAGATTTCTGAAACCAACATTAGCCATAAGAATAAAACCCCTAAATGAGATTATTTTTCAATGATCCAGCAGACCCTGACTTGAAAACCAGGCTGCACTGCCTCCAGCAAAATCCCAATTTATCTGTTTGAGTGTTTGACCACCTGTAATTTTTATATTCATGGGATATTTTCTGAACAGGCTGAGGGCTTAGCATAAAATTTAGGTTGGATTTTATTCTTCTGAAAATCATATTTCTTTAAATATATATTACAGAAGTGGTCGTGCAGAAGTGATGATGATGATGATGATAATGATGAAATCTGACTCTTTATAACCAACTCAGAGCTCCTGCAAATGGATGGCTCCTAAATTTTCACACCGGATTTATACAAAGATTTTCTTCATCCTCCAAAATGCAGAATGATGGAAGAGATGGGGAAAAACCCCACAAGCAGTTTAGGATCTGTCAGACAAGGAGTCTAAACCACAGGTTAAGTGAGTGCCCAACCCTTCTTTCAGCACAGGTTGGTTTTTGAGGAGCTAAAATTGTCCCTTGCTGACCCCTCGAGTTTCTCCTCCCTCCCTTTTAGCTCGGCTGTCAATTTTCTGGTTGTTCCATTTGGAGGGGTGAGAAAGAGCAGGGATCTGCTCAGTGGTTCTGGGACTGATGTGGGTATTTCTCATTTCAAAAGACACTCTGGGAAATGAAAGAAAAATTTAAGTAATTTTCTTAACCTCCTGGCTCCCAGAAGGCAGGAATTGAAGACCCATATTTTTGTCATCAAGATGATAGCAGCAATCTGCAGACCTGTGTGAGGCCACAAACATTTACCTGGCAGGTTTTCTGTAAGCTGCAGCAAAAGAAAGAAAAGCCCAGAGCCAAATCCATTTCTCTGATAGTGTTTGTGTCCAGGAGCATTGCAGAGAAAACAAACAGGAGCTGAGTGTTTAAACCCCTCTCAAAAAGGGGCAAAAAACTGAACCTCTTTGTTGTGCTCTCACAGGAAGAGGGTGAGCACAGCCAAGGTGATGGAATCTTTTCCTGGCAATTCTAAATTTCTTTTCACAGGTTTGGAGGTGAATTTTGGGTTTTCAGCAAAATCCTGCAGGATTTGAGGAGCAGAGACAAAGCTGAAAAGCATCAGCCCACCTGAGGGCTAAACACAAACGACAGCGTTGCCTCTCATGTTGGGAACTCCTGGAAAGCAAAGAAATTCCATTTTCATTTCCTTCTCCCAACAGCTCCCCTATTTCTTCTCTGTGAGCTCTGCAGCCTTCACTGATTGCACAGAATTCCCAGGGTTCCAGCAGCCCGTGGCTAAGAGACAAAAAGTTCCTCGGTGAAGAAGAAGAAAGTGGGGAAAGAAGCAGGGGAAAGGAACCTGGCAGAAAGCATCTCCGAGGGCAGATTGCCTGGACAAGGGAGATAATTTGGGAAAACGATCAGCAGGCTGGAGGTGGTGCCTCCCTGCTGCACCAGAGGTTTCTACAACCGTGGAATATTTGATTTTACCAGAGGATGAGGGCTTTGGGACAAGCACAGGAAGGGATGGAGCTGGGCTGGGCTGCACTGAAATACCCCTGGAGCACAAAAGACCCCGGGGGAATTCCCGACCTCTAAGGAAAGGTTTCACAGCTGCTGAGGAACAGAAAGGGATTTGAGCCACCTGCACGATGAATAAAACATCTGGATCATTCTGGAAAGAGCAGAGGAGCCTCTGGGTAGAGAAAGGTGATGGGAGAAGCAAAAGTTCGGCCCCCAGTTTTTGTTGCTTTGGAAAAGCCAATCTCTTTGTCATTTTTGGAATTATCCCCTGCAGGTTCTCTGCCTGCAGTCCTGCAGAGACAGGGATTTATGGGCACGAGCCAGAGCCTGTCCCAAGTCTTGTGTGGGACTTATTTCCCTTTCTTCCGGGGCCAGGTTACAAAATCCAGGTGGAAGAAAGAAGGGAACAGGAAAATCAGCGCATCGAAAATAATATGTTTGGGTATTGAAGTGCTCATGGACAAAACCAGCCAAGTTTGAGTTATATTCACATTTAGGCTGAGTTTGGGGCTGAAAGGGAGTGGAAAGGACAAATCCAAAGGGAAGCCCAGCAGGGTTTATGATTATTGATGGAATTATTGCACATTTTGCATTTTGTTGCTCTTCTGACCAAGCCCTGATGGCTGCTCCGGGATTTACTCCTGGTGACAAACCTGAGCTGCTTCCCTGCCTTCTCCTCAGCTTTGAAAAAAGTAATAAAGGAGTCAGATGATCAATTTTGCAATTTGCAGTTGCCAAGCAGCTTTGAAGCAATTTAGTGATTTGGGTACTTATTTCCTGCCTGTCCTGATGGCAGGAGATGATAGAAGGATATTGAGCCTTAATAGTCTATTCATTCCCCTGATAAAACGGAGGGAACGGGAATCAAAAGTTTCTTTTATTTTTTTTTTTAAAAATGTTAATTTTTGGGGTTTACAAGAGCTTGTTGTGCATTGTCTTCCCATCCACTTATGGAAGTTCAGAAAAATAAAAGCGCAATTTGCGGAGCCTCAGACGCCTCCCAGCGTGCAGGTCTGAGCAGCCGTTCCCGGACATTCAGGAGATCTGAGACCCGTTAATTAAAACGGTGGCGTTAATGAGCACAAAAGGAGTGCGAGCATCCCCATTCAGCAGCCAAGGGGCTCCTGTTCACCGCAGCCTAATCCTCCTCCAGGGATTAATGGCAACAAGAGAATTTAAATGCACTAAACACCTTATCAGATCGGCGTTTGTACCCCGCTATTAAACATTTATCGGGACACCAAAAGCCTGGATTTCATTCCTTTCAGCCTCACATCCCCAATTATTTGGGGAAGGAGCTCCAGCCGATCATCCCCTTGCTGCCTGGATGCCCGGGAAGGGTCCAGGAGCGCCCAAGGGAAGGGGTTTGGGCACAGCCCCCTCCCCACAGCCCCCTCCTGCTGTCTGCCAGCGTTCAGCATCCTCAGGCAGATTCGGGTTGGATATTGGGAGGAAATTCTTCCCTGTGAGAGGGTGGATGAATCCCCAGAGGGGCTGGGGCTGCCCCTGGATCCCTGGAATGGCTGGAGCCCCCTGGGTGGGTGGGAGCTGTCCCCGCCCTGGCAGGGCAGGCTCTGGGTGGGATTTAAGATCCTTCCAACCCAAACCAGCCTGGAATTCCACGGTTCTCTCCAGGTGACCCTGGGTCACCCAAGTCAATTTTCACTGGTGATTCAGCATCACCTCCACACAACAAACCTTTGGTTCCCACTCCCAGTAAATGTGGTTCATTTGGTGTTTGGTGCCGTTTCTTCTCTCCCCACTGCTCGCTCCTGTTGTCACCTCAGTAAAATCCCGGAGCCAATGGCATTCCCAGGGCAAGAGGAGCCCAGGTCTTTCCTGAGCTGCATTTCTGATTTCTCCAAAAAGGGCTCCTGTCTCTCCCCCAGGAGCTCATCATTCCCCTTAGGGGGTTCTCTAAAGCCCTTTCTGGTTTTGCAGCTGGAGGGTTTTGTTTTCTCCTTCCAAATCCACTCATGGAAAGGACCCTGAGAGGCATTTGGAGCTTTGTGAGGAACAGGAAACTTTATTCCAGTCAGCCACCAGGGTGGAGCACCCTGGGCAGTGGGAGGGTCCCTGCCCACGGCTGGGGTGGCACTGGATGGGATTTAAGTCCCAAGTCATCCTGGGATTCTCTAACTCTGCCTCAATCAGAGGCTTTTGTTCCCATTTTACACCAGGAAAGCAAAATCACATCTCCTGACCTCCTGCATAATGCAAGCAACACGATTTCATCTGGTAGTTTCAGCACTGAACTGGATTTATTTTTTAATAACACCATATATATTTTATCCAAACTGTCATTCAGGCCCTCAGAGCTGGGAAAACAAAGACAAACATTACAGAAAAGTTTATGATTCCCTCACTCAGAGGATTTCCACTCTGCTCTCATTATTTCTGGCAGACTTGCTGTGGGGAGTTTTGCTTCTTCTCCTCAGTTATAAATATTCCATGCAGATTTTTAATTAGAGCAGCATGGGTTTGGTTTTTTTTTTGGCTGAGACAAAAGAAATTGGATTCCCCCCCTCACCATTTGGGCTTCATTCATGTGGATGGACTTCCAGTAATGCACCCACATCAAATCTCTGCATAAACAAACCAGAGGCTGTTTTATTGAACTAAAACTCTAATTGCTTTTACCAACAGGTGTCTGGGAGTTGGAAAGCAAAACAAATGTTTGATCTGGTCCTTCCTCTAATTAGCAACAGATGAATTAGCAACTGAAGGGAAAGATGCACTTTTTAGCCCATTGTCTGGGTTTAAACTGCTCTTGTGGAATGCTTCATTCAACACAAATTTGCTTATGAAGGAGACAAAATTAGTTGCAGGGAGCACTGAACCATAAGGAAAAGCAAAAAAGGAACTCCAGGGGGATGGATGAAGCAGAAGGAGTAAACAGCAGCGTTCTGATTTCTGCCTTTCAGACTTTCTTCAGAAAACTTTTGCTGTGCTCTTCTTCATCTGCTGGTGGATTGAGGATTTTATTGGGATTTTTCAAAGGAGCTGCCTCCTTTAGAATCAGAGTCCCAGACTGGATTGAGTGGGGAGGGACCTCAAATCCTGTTATGGACAGGGAGTGTGATGGGCTGGCTCTGGCAATCAAGGGGTGAATATTGTGTATAAAATAAGAGGAGTTTTATAAATGCAGATTTTGGTGTTGGCTTTCCATAAGTGTTGGAATGAATGTTATAAGTATGATGTTTATTTCTGTAGTTTTTAGTGTTTTAACTGCCTGAATTGATGTATAATGGGGTTTTTTTTTCGCTGTAGTGTGGAATTTAGGTGCAGTGTGTTTCAGCTGCCTGAAAACTTCCAGAAGAGGCCCAAGTGACTCTCAGCACTCACTGCCTGTGAAAAAGAGACCCAAGCCCAAATCAAAAGATGATAAGAACCGAATAAAAGTGGAATTGGGCTTGCCAGAGCCAAGGAGTGCCCATGCAGAGCAGCTCCTGGAAAAGTAAATGTGTATAAAGAGCAGGATGAACAGGGGGGGTTCCAGGTGTGCCCTTGGCAGAGCCCCAAGGCACCCAGCCCTTTAACCTTGGCTTTATTTTGTGTCTCTTATTGTCTCTATTAAACATTTTTAATCTTTACCAGGAAGGTGAAGCTGGTGTTTCACTGTAGTTTTACTGATGCAGGGCTGTGTTACTGTCATTTGTCCTTTACACAAAGGTTTCTGAGCAAGCCCAGGGTGTCTCTGGCACAGCCCTGTCCCTGGCCAGAGCCCCAGGGCTGCTCACACCTCCAGCTCTGAGCTCTGCATCCCAGATAATAAACTGTTTATTCACCTAACCTGAGCTTGCAGGCTCATGTCTCCACTCTAATTGTTGCCACAACCTAACAAGCATTTCACAGGAATAAAAAAAACCCCCACACAACAGCACGCAGGAAAGTGTGAAAACTCCTCATGTCCTTGTTCTCATAATTTTCTCTCAGTGTTGCACCCCAGGCAAAGAAATTCATTTGGCTTTACAAGGAATTCTGCTGTAAGTCAAGTGTTATTAAGGGCTTCTTCATCTTGTTTATCACGGGAATGTGAGCTGATGTCTCACTGAGCACTCCTAGGGAAGCTTGTTTATTAAAAGGTACAAGTGTTCCTGCCGCCCTGCAAGCGGGGCCCTGACAAGCTCTCCCTTCACACAGCTCCAGAATAAATAAAAAAAAAGCCAAGGAGGGGCTCAGGCCCTGCCCTGGCTGAGTGCAGCTCTGTGCTGAGCAGTCAGGGCTGCAGCCTGCTGCTGGAGAGGGAAATAAAGCCAAGTGCAGCTCGGGCTCTGGAGCTGGGCTTTCATGTGCCTCTTGCTGGGAGAACTTCCTGGTGCTGACAGGAATGCCATGTAAAGGGAAATAAAAACCCTTTAGGTGTGCCTGAGCAATGTGGGAGAACCCAGCAGCGCCACCCAGTCAGGTTTGGAGTTGTTTCTTTTTTGTGTTGTTTCTTTTTTGTGTTGTTTCTTTTTTGTGTTGTTTCTTTTTCTTTTTTTTTTTTTTTTTTTTTTTTTTTTTTTTGGTGTTTTTTTTTTTTTTTTTTTTTTTTTTTTTTTTTTTTTTTTTTTTTTTTTTTTTTTTTTTTTTTTTTTTTTTTTTTTTTTGTGTTGTTTTTCTGGTGGTGTTTCTTGTTGTGCTGTTACTTTTTTTGAGTTGTATCTTTTTTTTTTTTGGTTGTTTCCTATTTTGGTGCCATTCCTTTCTTGCAGCTGATTTCAGATCCCTCAAACTCACAGCAGTGTCCTCACCCCCAGCTCACTTTTACCCCTGATAAAAGCAGCTGAGTGAGGGGCAAAGACCATTCCAAAGGCCCCAGGAAATGTGGGATCTGCGAGTTCCAGCCCGGTGCTGCAGCCCAGAGCCCACAAATGAACAGACCTGGGACAGCTGTGGGATATTTAAACACTGAGGAGCCTTAAATTGTGTGAATTGGTGCCCAGAGCAGTCCCTGGATCCCTGGAAGTGTCCCCTGATTATTTTGGGAAAATGGAAAATGTCCTTGCCATGGCAGGGAGTGGGAATTACCTGAAATTTTTTGTCCCTTCCAACCCAAACCCTTCCATGGCTGGTGATTCCATGATAAAAGTGTTCCTCCCTCTGAATCTGGATTTTAGGCTGTTAAACTCCATTCCCACTCAGGATTTTCCTGACAGGCACAAAACTCTGCAGCTCCAGCTGGTGCAGTGTCCATTCCCTGGGCTCACATTCCCTGTGATCCTTTCCTGATGGGCTTGTAATGCATTAAAGAAACATTTCCAACTCTCCATAAAAAAAAAAAAAAAAAGGAGCAAGTTTCTCCTGAGTTAAGAGCACATTATTTCATGAGCCAAAAAAGAGAGACAATTTAATCTCCCAAAATTAGCATAACTTCCCTATTATTCTACAGACTGCTTGATTAAATTAGCCTGGATCATTTTAAAAGGGATGAGGGATGAATTGTGAAATGAGAGAGTTTAAAACTGAAATCCAAAGAATAAAAACCTCATAGGGATGCATAAAAGTGAAAATGCACTCTGTTTTTCTGATATTTTAGATTACTAAAATTCCTTTCTCAGGGAAGGAACATAAACAACAGAATTATTTTTATAACAATATTGATATTGTGAATTCCTTCTAAGAAGAAAAATTCTCTCTTAGTATCCCTCTAATTTGACCAATGTGGGTGAAGGAAATTTGCCTTTGTTCACCAATCACAGTAATCTATAATAAATTATATATAAAGAAACAATCCCTAAAATAAAATCATTCTTTCTTCATACAACCTTCAAAAAAATCACAAAAATCTATGTCATGTGTATTATCTCTACAGCGACAATAAATCTGGGAAATAATGCTGAAAAAATAATTAACTGTGTGGAAAAACCTTTTGTAAAATAGAAAAATAGCAGAAGACAGGCAGGTGCTCAGCTGAAGAATCTGGAAGAAGATTCAGCCCCAAAATCCGCCCCCAATTCCCCAAAAGCTCCAGGCACTGCTCTGACACTCTCAACCCCCATTAGGGCAAACTCCTTGAGGATCAGATGTTAAAAAGCACAGAACAAAACACACCCACGTTGCCTTGCAAACCATCTCCACCCCAGTGCTCCAATTTTCTGCCCTGACAGCGGATAACGCTCCCGGAGCTCGCGAGCAGGGAACTGTGACTGGCATGAGCCCGTTCATGATGCAAATCTGGTGGCTCAGATCCTCAGCTGGTGGCTCAGATCTTCATCTGATGGCTCAGATCCTCAGCTGGTGGCTCAAATCTTCATCTGGTGGATCAAGTCTTCATCTGATGGCTCAGATCTTCAGCTGATGGCTCAGATCCTCAGCTGGTGGATCAAATCTCCATCTGGTGGCTCAGATCTTCATCTGGTGGCTCAGATCCTCAGCTGGTGGCTCAAATCTCCATCTGATGGCTCAAATCTCCATCTGATGGCTCAAATCTTCAGCTATGGCTCAGATCTTCATCTGGTGGCTCAAATCCTCAGCTGCAGCTCATAGCTTTGGCTGAGGCAGAGGATGCTCAGCTCCTCCAGTTTCCTTGGTTGATTCCCCAGCAGAGCTGCTGGGATCATTGTCGAAATTCCCCCCTGAGCCGTTCCAGGAGAGCTCAGTTCTGGGAAGGGAAGGGGAGCTGGCTTGGAGCTGGAGTTCCATGCCAAGGAAAACAGCAAAAATTCCTCACCTTGAGATATTCAGAGACTTCTGCACCTGCTTCTTTGAAGACCATTGGTTCTGTGCAGAAAGGAGCTCGGTTGTTCTTGGAAATTGGATGTATTAAATGTATTAAATGTATTAATGTGTGTGGGTGTTAAATCACTGCAGGTCAGGAGAATAAACCCAGGAAAAAGGGGGAGCTGGGGAGGGTCAGCTGGGCAAACAGCTCTTCAGGAGCAGGTGATCTTCAGTCCATCACAATAAACCACAGTAAGATTTCATCTTCTTGCACTTGTGGAAGATGAACAGTCCCCTTCTCTAAAATAAATGCATTTTTCTTTTCTTCCAAAATGGTAATGTTAAAGCCACTGGTGGCAATTCCCTGTGCTCCTGCAAAGCCTGTCCTGGCTGAAACCTGTATGGGTCTATAAAAATAGAAACATTTCCTCTCTTCTCTCCTGTTTTTCTCTCTCCAGGCCACCTGATGCTGTTCCCCATGTCCTGCTCCGAGGTGGAATGGAAGCCCACGAGGAAATCCCCTAAAGGCATTAAATGAAACCCTAAAGGCTGAAACTCAGCAGGATTTCAGGGAAAAGCAGCTTCCCCTTAATCCCTGGGTCCTTTAGGAGTTGCCACATTGCAGACAGGGCTATGGATTTATGGACACATTTCCCTCTGTCCATATAACAACACTACCACAATATCAATTACAATAACAATAACAATCACAGTAACAATTACAACTGCAATAACAATTACAATTACGAGGGTAGACACTTTCAAAATTCATTCTGACATCTTGTCCTGAAAAAAGGCTGGGATGGACAGGGCTTGGAGCAACCTGGCATAGAGGAACTGGGTGGGCTTCAAGGGATTCTGTCATTCTCAAATGTAAATTATCATTTAAACCCCATCCTTTATTTTTTATTTTCAAAGACAGCGCTGAAAAGAGAAAAATATTTTCACACGATGCATTCCAAATTTCTGTTTTTTCTTCTGTTTACCAAGAATTAAAACCACACCAGATTTTCACAGGTTTTTTTTTTTTTTTCACTCAGCTCCTGAGCAAGCTGCTTCTCTTATTGCAGATCCTTCATTAAATGAAACAACAGCTCAAATGCCTCAAAAGATGTCCAGTAAATTCTGTTCTTGATTTACAGAGGCAGCAGAAAGGGGTCCAGAGGCAGCAGAACCCTCACCCTGTGCTGAAGGAGTTACTGCAAGGTTGGCACAGAGAAAAACAGTTCCTCAGAGATGCAGAACCACGGGATTGTGGTAGAAAATAAAATGAACCAAGGACTCTTACTGATCAAACCCCTCATTGGAATGGAAGCATTTGGAGATTACTTTCTGCTTCTGGAAATTACTGACAATAAACAAATATCCAACCAGTGCCTCTGAAGCCATCACAGAACTGTTCATGGGGGTTTTTTTATGCATCAAGGCAAGAGAGAGAAATAAATTTTTTAAAAAGGCTAAAAAGGGGTGAAATATTACTGCCAGGTCCTTGAAGGAATTTCAGCCCACAGGATGCTCTGGCTGCCATGAATAAAGGGGGTGACAAGGTCTGAGACAAGGTTTCAAAAGCAGGAGTAAGAGAAAGTGGAAAAGCCAAGATTTATTCAATTCATCCCAACAGCAAGAGGGGCTCTGGCTGCCAAGGTTAGCTGACACCAGCACAAAAATGGAATAGCCATAAATTTGTCTCCAACAAGATCTATTGTCACTGGGAGATGATGAAACCTGGTTTATCATCTGGCTTTTAAAATATGTACACAGAGAGCAGGACATGCTGTTTCCAGATAAAACAACACCCTCTCTGAGATTTGGACAGAGTGCACGGAGCTGCTGGGGATTAAAGTGGAAATAAAGGAGTGTGTCGTTATAATTTCCCCAAAAAATCTCCTCCTCCTGGAAGGTGGGCAGGAAGCCTTCAGGCCATCCCATAATGCAGATAATCCCACATAAATTTGCTGCTTTGATGCCAATTAAACAAAGAGTGGGGGGTGATCCCATTTCCCAAATCCATCCCATGTGAATTGTGGGAAGAGGAGTTTCAGGAATTTCCCTGCTGTGGTTTCCTCACATTCTCGTGCCAGGTTAAATCTTTTTGTGGCAGGGGGTCTGAGCTCCCTCTGCTCCTGCCCCAGCACGTTCCCAGGGATTGCTCTCTGCTGTGCTGGGAGCTCAGATGTGCTTCACCAGGGCTGAATTTCAGTAAAATCTAATTATTAAACCAGCACAACGAAGGATTATAACAAGAATAACAACAACAACAACAACAAAAATATTATTATTATTATTATTATTATTATTATTATTATTATTATTATTTCCTGATGGCACCAAGCTTTGCAGGTCCCATCCAGGAATTAAAACTGAGCCTTTCTGCCCAGGTAAATCCTCAAACCCCACTACAGAAAAAGGACACACAAGGAACTGGAGAACACGCAGATGTGACACTTGTAAAAGTGGATATTTAATTGGAGTGACACAATGACATAAAAATAGGCAGACAAAGAAGTCCTGCAAGATTAGCTTGGCCTTTTCCAGGCCCTGCTGGAGGACTGGAGCTTGTATTTGTAGCAGGAATTACTCCACAGCTGTTTCCTACAGCTATAATCTGAAATAACCCTCAGCAGGACACCTTTCCAGGGTAAAACAGGTGTGGACTTTGCACAGATCAGCGTGGCCGGTGCAGAATATTTCAGATTAAGTCAGATTATTATGTCACGGGGTGAAAAANCCAAGCACAGCAGCTCCTCAAGAGCCACACCAGAAGATGCTCAAACCCCTCTGACTCCCCACAGACAATGGTGAAAATCCCTCACTGGCCTGAATTATCCCTCTCTAATTTTTCTTTTTGCTGTTCAATGCCCCACTGAGAGTTCTGCCCCCTTTGGACACCACCCCCCCTTTTGCTTGATAACTTTGATAGCCTGATTCAAAAATTGTTTAGTCAAGCCATTCATCCTTTGTCACTTTAATCTCCCCTTATAAATCAAACCCTCAATCTTCATCATTTCCCCTGTCCTTCCACAGCAATCTATTCCCGAGTTTCTGTTCCCTTTGGCAAGTTGATAAAAAGACAATAGCAAATATTTGGACGTGTCCTGCAGTTGGCAAATTGTAGCAGCAGCTTTGTTGAGATGTGCTCTGCTGTTTGCTTTGCCTGTCCCCTGCACACTCGTGCTCAAAGCCCTCCCCAACCATCCAGCAGGGAAAAGATCACCAGATAATCAAAATACTGAATATTGAAAAGGTCAGCATAATACTGAACAGAACCTGAGCTACTCCAATGTATTGGGTACTAAAATTATTACACCTTGCACTTGTGAGAAAGAGCAGGGGGGACAAACAGCAAAGGCTGGAGCATTAATCCAGTGAGGTGTCAAGGGCAGAGGAAAAGGAGAAAGAAACATTCTGAACCATTGATTTGATCTGATTTCTTTTCCTAAAAAAGGGATTTCCCCTTTTCTAATCCACAGTAAGTACTCAGAATGAAGCAGCCTCACAAAAAATCTTTACCAGGGAAGGAATTCTCACTTGGAATTGAATGAGTTGGAAGATTCTGCTAGGAAAACCTGAAATATTTACTCCAGTGTTTACACACTTAAGATGCTGCTGGTGCTTTAGCCTAAAATGAGACATGGGAAGGAATGACTTTTCTCACAGAGGTTTCCACCAGGCAGAGCAGCCAGTGATGGAAGAGGTTTCTTTACTCATGCTCAGGAAACAAGGGCTGTGAATTTGCTGAAAATCCTCCAGAGAGCTCCAACAACACAGCCACGGGAGCTGCATTTGCATTCAATGCTGGCTGAATAAATAAATAAATCAGCATTGCCAGCACTGGGATGTTGCCTGGTCTCCATGTCTTAGGGCAGAGCTGAATTCTCCCTGAAAAGTGTAGGCAAAGTTCCTTTGCCTTTTTTTTTTTTTTTT
>VXBS01005871.1:146988-187008 GCA_013400255.1 Sitta europaea
TTTGGGGTTTGTGTTTGGGTTTGTGTTTGGGGTTTGTGTTTGGGTTTGTGTTTGGGTTTGTCTCCATGGCTCAGAGGGGTCTCAGCTCTCCCACATCCCTGAGATCCCTGGCAGCTGCCAGCCCGAGACACTCCAGCTGTGAGACTCCTCTGAACTGGGAGATTCTCCCCACAAATCCTGCAATGGTTGGGGTTGGAAAGGGTCTCAAATCCCACCCAGTGCCCCCCTGCCCGGGCAGGGACCCCTCCCACTGCCCCAGGGGCTCCAGGAATGTCCAGCCCAGTCTTGGACACTCCAGGGATCCAGGGGCAGCCACAGCTGCTCTGGGAATTCCCCTGCCCACCCTCACAGGGAGAATTCCCTTCCTGAAACCTCACCTAAACTTCCTCTCTGTCAGTTTGAAAACTGAAATAATTCGTGGTAAGAACTCCAGCAGAGTTTAGTCCCTAAAGCTGGTTCCTCTCTAAATATTTCTTTGTTAGAATATTAAAAACAAAAGACTAAAAGTGACATTCTCCTGATCTGTGTTTGCCTTTGATGCTTTGATTTAAATCACATCTCCCTTCACTTCCCAGCTAATGGCTCATTAATTGTTTCTTTCTGGAAATCAGGGTTAAATAAGAATGGATACAGACACAATAAATTTCTAGATAAGAAGATATCCTTAATAAAACCCTGGGTGGCAATGATGTTACGATATTGAATTCACAGCATCTGTTTAATAAACAATCTTTTCCTCCCTCTTTTATTCCAAATGTTGCTCCAGGAGATCTTTTTTATGGAGGATAATTTTTCATTTTATGGTGGGACTGTAAACAGGCAAGTAAACCAATATTTTAGCCCATTCCTCATGCTGGGCTCCACTCCACAGAGCCCTGCACTAAAATCTGCTGCCCTTTTCCAGCTTGAAAATGGGAATTCCAGGAATTCCCTCTTCCCAGGATGGATGTTGCACATGTTGGGATGAGGCAGCAGCACACAGGGAAAAAACAGGAACAGGGCCTAAAAACCAGGAGAAAAATCCCTGTGAGCCAAAATCTTTGCTGGAGAACAAACAGCTCTGGGGAAAGGATGATTTTTCCTGGAAAAAAAAATAAATTTTAAAGCTCAAAAATAAGGATAATCATGTTTAAACCCACGTTTTTCCCCACCTGACACCCCCCAGTTTCAGTGCTCCTGCTCTTCCCAGTGCTAATTTGAGAGTCCATGGATGCCATGAGAAAAGAAGGAGAAAAAAAACAACCAGTGGTTGCTCATAACTTTGCAATTTGTTGTGGTTGTTGCCGACCTGAAAGCAAAATCTATTTCCTTATTGACAGTTTTCTCTCTCCCCAGCGTGAATATTCTGCTTTATTGCCAGTGGTTTGTCCATTGTGGGCTCTTGCATTGATTTTTCTGGTTTTGGTGAGGGTGAAAAACATTGGTTTGGGGGAAACCAGGGTGAAATATTGCATTTAAAATACCATGAACTCAGGCTGTGCCTCGGGGACGAGTTTTGTACAATATTTCTAAGGAGAAAAATTAGGTGACTATTTAAGGACATTTGAAAATCAAAAAGAAATATTTATCCAGAGATTCCAGGGCACTGGATAATCAGGATGCTGGGAATCTGTTCCATGGGATGGGAAGGTGAAAGAATTCCCTGGGTGGTCACCCCAGGGGTTGAAACCCCCTGATTTTTCAGGGTATTCTAAACTAAAAATGCACATTTATGCTTCAAGCACCCCTTTGATTTGAAATTCAGGTGGAGTTTGGTTCCCCCAGCCTGTTTTTGTCCATCTCCTGCAGCTGATTTTGTTCCTCAATCCCCCATTTTCCCCCTTTTTCTCCCCATCCCACCCACCTGATCCCCAGTCCCCCTCTTAAAGCCCAACTCCTGCTCCAGAGAGTTCGAAAAGCATTTACAAATTCATTTTTCATGTGGCTGCAGGCAGCTTTTTCTTCCTGAAATACTGATTTATCCTTAAAAAAAAAAATAAAATATAGAAGATAACAAAATCTTTCTTGGCATAAAAATCTTTCATTTGGCATAAAGACATTTTTATTCCATTTCCTACCCTTTTTTTGTTGTTAAATAAATCCAAAGGGTTACATCCTCTATTAACAATTATAAGAAGTGAATGTGCTAAGCACTGAGTTCAAATCACTTTAATAATTTACCAAAAGAAAGCAGGAAGCATAAACAAATTATAATGAAACACTTATTAATGAATTCACATCCCAGAGCACTTGTTCCCACTCCTAAGCAATTTCTCCTCTGTTTTACTCGAGCTCATAAGGAGTGATGAAAATTAAACATTATCATACCTACACCTCTCACCTCCAAATTAAAGTATTAATGAACTGTGGTTGTTTCTTCTCCTCCTGACAATTTTAACACTGTTTGACCTGGATACTTCTGGAAGTCTCAGAGTGGATAAATCTCATTTCTGTCACGTCAGCAAAGCAGCAGGGACAGACATTGCACTCATCAGAACAAGGCACTGCTCGTGTCAGAAAGGAGGGAAATGAAAGGAGATTAAAGAGGATCTCAAACACGGCCAAAGAATCCCGGCTGTGACATCCCAGCAGTGAAAACACCGAAGTAATAATTTATGTTTAAAACCTATTGAATGCTGAAATGCCAATATTGGTCCCTCATCACAAGGGTGGCTGCTGTGGGCACAACCCAGGCTCGGCTCCTACCACTCCCCAGACCCAAACTGATGCTCTGAATAATGCAAAAAAGGACAGGAAACCACAGAGACCTGACAGCCAAAAAAACCCCAGTCTCTGTATTAATTTCCAAGACAATCCTGTCCCTCGTTCGAGTTTGGCAGCTCAGCTTTCACCATGCAGCATGCAAATAATAAACACATTTATTGTTTTGCTTGATCTGCAACCTCCTGATTCCTCAAAAAAACAAATAGAACTAAAAACAAACAAACAAAAAAAAAATATTTGGCAGTGAAATGGCAGGGGATCTTGTCAGGGTGTGACAGAGCCACCTTCCTCAGCTGTCCCCTCCTGGGGCTGCAGCAGCCCCAGGGCCACCACAGGGCTGGGTGTGACCAGCAAAGATCAATTGTTCTTTCTTACAGCCCCTGCAGGTGCCTGCAGCCAGCAGAATTAAGGAATGTGCGTTTTTCCTGAGGAGGGAGAGTGCAGAACACTGGAGCTCCTGCTCCCTGCGCAGCTGTGTCAGGCAGGGATGGTGACCCCACTACCCTGAACCCCCCCAGGATGGCCCAGCCCTGCCCTGCAGCAGGGTTATGAACAGATGGGCCAAAAGCATCTGCAGGGAAAAGTTCTGGGGCAGGGGGGGCTGCTGCTGAGGGCAGAGGGTCAGGACATGGAGAGCTCTGCCAGGATTCGTCTCGGAGTCTGAGCCCAGGGCTGCTCTCACAGGAGCAGAGAATTCTGGAATGGTTTGGGTTGGGAGGGATTTAAAACCTCACCCAGCTCCCCCTGCCACGGGCAGGGACCCCTTCCAGCACCCCAGGTTGCTCCCACCTGGCCTTGGATGCTTTCAGGGATTTTGGGACAGCCGCGGGAGCTCGGGGCAATTCCCACAGGCAGTTCCATCCTCAGAGCCTGGAAAATCCTCCGGAGATACAAAGAGCAGGAGCCTGCTGTGGATTCGGGATCCATCCCCAAGCTGAGCTTTGCCAGTGGCACTGGAGCGCTCAGCAGCCCCAGGCTGAGCTGTCAGAGCCACGGGACCCTCGAAAAGAGCAGGAGCCCCCCGAGAGCCCACCCGAGCCGTGGCCAGTGCTCTGCAAACACAAATCCCCAGCAGGCTGGGAAGAGGCAGCAGGAAAAACCAGAAAGAACTCACTCCGTGCTCTCCCAACTGGGAAACGCGGGGTGTAAACAGGAATAAAAGACAAACAAAGCTAATAATTACATTTTACACTTTATAACTATATCTATAGGCAGAAAAAAAAAAATCCTGCTTGTACAACCCGGAGTGCTCAGGGGTCTTTGATCTCTAGCTGTTGGGTTCAAAGCCAATTTCTGTTAACAGCCACTTAAAGCTCATTTCCATTCCAAAGCCATTAGGTCCGTCAGACAGGGACAAGCTGTGACACGGAATTAGTGACAGAAGTGAAAATTACCTTGGAAATACCTACAAGAATCACACTGGCACTACATTGTTCCTAAGTGGGTAATTCAGGTTTATCACCTCTGCGGAGGGTGTGCGGTGGAACCGGAGTCCTTTGATGCTATGGAGATGAAAAGAAATTAAAACTAATTCCTGGAAAGGTGTGCGGTTTCTGCCAGCAGTGGGGACAGGTGTTTCGGTTAATTCCAAGGGATTGAATGAATGAATCTGTGCACGTTTTCCTTCTTTTGGGGGGGTAATTCAATTCTTAATCAATACTGTTGATTTTGCCAGCTTTAATACCTTCATATCATGCACTGGTTTTTGCTGTAATCCACTGGTAATTCTTTAGTTTTAGACTGTGCGGTGAGTAATCCTGATTAAGATCTTTTGCCTGTTATCTATTGCTCACCGCCCTGCACTAATTAACGCTTTATTAATGCCCGGAATAGATACAAGTGACCATCGCAGCGACAAAGATGGAACACGACTTTCAGCAGTGGCTCCTGGCAGAGGACAGGAGATCTTTATGAAATTCAGGCGAAAAAACCGGCATAAATCAGAGGAAATTCAGTTTGCATTCCCTGCTCGTGCCTGGAGGCACATTTCGCCTTTCTGTGGAGATATTCGCAGCAGGATCTGCATTTTCCCCTTCCCGAGAATGGTTTTGCCAAGGCTGTGCTTGGACACAAGGAGGGCAGCCAGCCTGAGGGGAGGGATTTGCACCAGGGATGATTTTTGTGCTGCTCAGCACCCACAGGTCATGGCACTCTCTCCACAACCTCAGGGTGATGGTGAACAAATATAAATAATAGCTGGGGCCCAAGCTAAGGAATTATGCTTAATTCCATCACTCTAAAAATGCCAACAAATGCTAATTATTACTTTAAGTTTCTCTTGGAATAAACTTTATTAATGATTTCTTCCCACTGTGACTGTGACTCTCCCACTGTAATTAAATTAGCATTGTTTATGCTTTGGAGTATTTAAAGTCTGAAATTAAAGGCAATAACTATAAAATAGAGTGATAATTAATGATAATAACTCATTCCTGCAGAAACTGGGCTGATGCTTTCACAGTTATGACACTTTTTATTCCCAGCAGCTACTTTATGGTACTTGAAATTACTTAGCAATTCTCCTGAGCTAATTTTCATTTCCAGGCAAAAACTTTCAGGAGTGGAGGAGTAGGATTTGGTGTTCCTTTGGATTGATGGAGTTTCTGGTCATTTCTGGATGCTCTCTCTAAAACCCTGGAACACAGCAGAGAAGTGGATTTGGCTAGTTCAGGCTCTGGAGACCTTGGAGGGAGGATTTCTCATGGAATATTGGAATATTTTGGGCTGGAAAGGACCTTAAAGGCCACCCAGAGCCACCCCTGCCATGGCAGGGACTAACCCTAACCCTAACCCTAACCCTAACCCTAACCCTAACCTTAACCCTAACCCTAACACTTCCCACTGTCCCAGGCTGCTCCAGCACTGCCAGGGATCCAGGGGCAGCCACAGCTGCTCTGGGAATTTTATGTTTTGTGCTGTTCCTGATGCTCTGTGGTTTTGCCCTGGGGGAGCTCTGGTCATTCCTGTCCATGTCCAGAACTTCCCTGAAGAAAACTTCAGTCAACAGCAACGCCAAAAGTCGATGGGAAGTGTGAGCCTAAATCCTCCTTGTTGTAAAAGCTGGTGCAGCACCTAAATCTTCATGAGTTTTTTGTGTTTTAGCATGGCACAAAGCTCTAAATCACAGAGACTACAGCGGAATTGGTTTTGCTTTTTAAAAAATGGGGCCTTGTCCACCACAAAGTCAAGGGAAAGGGATCAGCATGGCAGCTGAGGGATGACTCCAGGGAAAAACTATTAACTCTGCAAGCTTCACAGTCCCAAAAATCGGAGGAAGCAAGGATTGCTTGGCTCTGAGTGCCCAGAGCAGCTGTGGCTGCCCCCGGACCCCTGGAGGGTCCCAGGCCAGGCTGGGCAGGGCTGGGAGCCCCTGGGAGGTGACCCTGCCGTGGCTGGGATGGGATTTAAGGCCCCTGCACCCAACAATAACAATAATAATAATAATAGCAACAACAATAATTACAATAACAATAATTACAATAATTACAATAATCGCCCTTTGCAATCAACCCAAATTCCAAACCCTGGCTTCAGAGATCTCTCGTCTCCCTCCATCCAGCCCACCCTCACTCCTCCACAGGTGGATGCAGAGAGAATCCCCTCGAAAGTGAGGACTAGGTGCTGATTTCAGAGCCTGCTCAGCCAGCCAGGACTCTGTGCTGCTCCTCCTGATTTAAATCCCATTAAGGTGCCCGGCAGCATCCCTGGATTTCCAGCAGGCTCCTCGCCCTGGTGCCTCAGCCCCTGTGCCAGGGAACCTCTCCAAGCACAGCCAGGTCACTCAGGGTCCCTCCAGCCAATCCTTTCAGGAGCTCTCTGAAATCCCCACTTTTGCAAAAGCAGTTTCTTGGCAGCTGACAGAGCTGCGAGGAGACATCCCTCCTGATTGGAGCTGTACAGATCTTCCCTCTGACACCCCTAAACCTTTTGTGGTTGGTTTCGAGGTTCTGCAGGCTCAGAAAAGAGGGAAAATTCCAACCTTTATTTGTTGAGGGAGGAGTATTTTAAGCTGCTGCTGCCACCTTGCTTCTCAGCTGGACACAAAAACCGCGCTGGTCAAGTTGTTGGAAATGATGCAAGGTTTGAAAAGTGTTCAGGTGACTTCAGGGGTTTTGTTCACCCTTTGAGGAGGGGGAAAAGGATTGAGGTTTCTTTTCAGGGGCTTGTCGAGGCCCGGTGAGCTGAACATGTCGACAGACTGGGAGTGGCTCAGCAGGCACACAAAAGATAGCAACCATTAACGAGCATCAGCTCCAAACGTCCCCTCTGGCCTGGGGAAAGATGGACAAGAGAACAAAGAACGAGAGCCTAATTAACATCAATTAAATTGGGATCAATAAGCAAATCAAATACTAAGAACTGTGTAACTTGTTGAACCATTGAATTTCTGTGGGTTTTGACCTGCAAAACATGGACAATTCCAGATTGTTTCCCGAGCGCAGGTGCTGAAGGTTTGGGGACTGCAGAGGGGGATAAATGCTGTTTGTTGGCAGAGGAGGCACAGAACGAGAGGCTCTGGTGCCAGCCTGCCCACGCTGTGCCTGCCAAGGTGCTGTGCCTCCTCCAAATCCCAGCCAGCCACGGGAGAATGGATGGGGCTGCCTCCTACCCCCAAAACCCCAAAAGTCACAAAACCCCCTGCTTTATGAGCTGTGACCTGCGGCCTCGTGCCTCGTGGGCAGGAGATCACACCCAGGGATGAGATCCCAGCCCTGGGACATTTCTGGAGCCCAGGACAGAGACACAAACAGCTCCTCTGCCAGCAGGGATGCAGGGCAACACATTCCCTGGCCTTGCTTCTGCTCCTCAGATGGGAGCAGTAACTGGGTTTTGGAAATTATGTTTTACTGCCCAACTAAAAATTTGATGCAGGGCAATCGTGGAACAATATTATTTATACTTGGTGTCATTCTAAATGTTCGAAAGATTGGCAAAGCTCTAAACCACACATAAATGTTGTACTCCTCAAATCTACAGCATAACCCCAGCACTGGATGAATTTTTGCCTTTTAGCACTTTCCTGCTCAAACCTTTGAAAATTTCATGCCATTTCCACACAAATGTTACCAGCTGGCGGCACAGAAATCAACCTCCAGAGCAGAACAAAACACAAGTATTTGCCTTCAGTGTTATAGGAATTCACCTCTTCTCCCTTTCCAGAGACAGTGGGGAGAAATGACATAAAACCTCCTCATTTTCCTGCCTCCTTATCCCACAGAAACAAAAGGAATTGAACATTCTCAGCCTGCAGAACCCTGAACCAAATTAGTGGGAGGGAAAAGAGACAGAAATAAAAGGCTGGAACATAAAAATACAAAGAAAGCCTGTCCAGACCTGTGGTTTTTTTCAGGTTCTGTGTCTCAAAAGGGCAAATTTGGGCAAAAGTATGAAATCCACACTGGGCAGGGAATCAGCTTCTACCTCACTGAGCCTTTGGGAAACGGAGCTGTCTGGAGGAAACCCTCACCTGTGGAAGAGTGACCCTTGAGTCACTTGAGAATTTGTCATATCCCACCTTGGGACACGTTCTGTCTGTTCCAGCAGGAGCTCTGAGGGCAGAATCCACTGCTGGAAGTGTTTCCTAACTGGGGGCAGGAGGTTCCCTGGAAAACCCAAGCTGCAGTTCAGTAAAACATTGCAAGCACACACGAGCAGCTGTCCCTGGTCTGATCCACGCAGAGAGGTTTTAACAGCCTTGGGGGAAATCCACTGAGAGGAGTTCCCATGCCAGGGTCCATCAGGAGCATCTGATGGAAGGAGGGACGTGTCCAAGTCCCCCCCTCCTGCACCTGCCTGCCCTGGGAGCCCAGCTGCTCAGCCCAACATCCAGCAAATGCCTGGGATTGGTTTCCACTTGTCCCAGTCTGGACTCAAGCACCAAAAGAAAGTCAAAACTGTCTAAAATAGAGAATTTTTACAAGGGATGGAGGGACAGGGCAAGAGGGAATGCCTTTCTGCTGCCAGAGGGCAGGTTGGATGGGATACTGGGGAGGAATTCTGAGGGTCAGGGGCTGGGATGGGATTCCCAGAGCAGCTGGGGCTGCCCCTGGATCCCTGGCAGTGCCCCAGGCCAGGCTGGAGCCCCTGGCACAGTGGGAGGTGCCCCTGCCCATGGCAAGGGTTGAAACTGGATCATCTTTTAGGCTCTTCTCACCCAACCCATTCCATGATTCCACGAGCATCTTCCCTCCTCCTTTTTCCATAAGGAGCTGAAAAAAGTCACATCTCATGGAGGTGTGTGGGTGTGGCACCGAGGGACAGGTTCGGGTGGATTTGTCAGTTTGATGGTTGGACTCAACCATCCCAAGAGATTTTTTCCCCTGCCTAAAAAATTCCAGGATTCTAAGAAGTCAAGCTGAAGAGGCTCAGCTCCATTCCTGCGCTCTCTGCCTGCCCAAGGTCGTGACAATTCATCCCAAAAGCGACGACACCAACAATGCACAAACTTTTCCTCTTTGCCATCAGCAGCCACAGCAACGCTCCCAAGGCTTGGATTCCTCATCCAACCAGGCCTGCTGCTCTCCAGTGACCTTCAGAGCCTCGGGGAGCAGCTCTGGAGGAGGAGGAGGAGGACAGGACACGGAGATTTAGTGCTGAGCAGCTGCTGCAGACGTGGGCAGGCAATTACAGCTCCTGCAAATGGCACTGAGAGCATCGATGGAGCAGGGCACTGATCCAGAAAAGCACTTAAGCACGTGCTTAACTTTTAGAGCTCCTTCCTCCCAGGCCTGATCCTGCACCATTTGAGAGGGAGAGGAAAAATCCCAGCCATGAGAAGCTCTTGGTGCTGCCCCAGTGAGCAGCAAGGAGCGGGAGGTGATTTAGAGTGAAGGAAATTGTCACAACACTCTCTCGGTTGTTTACAGTTCAGCCTGCAAATCCCTCATCCTGAGGAGGAGGAATCAATAGAAAACTCCTGCCTGTGGCAGCAGATCAAGGGACTACAGGAGCTACAGGAAAAGCACCCCTTTAATTGGCATTAAAGCAGTTCAGCAGCTCCTGAACACGACAGATGTGTGATATTAAAAATAACGCTCGGGTTTTGCACGTGTGGGCTTCTGGTGGAGACAGCCAAGGGCTCCAGGGAAGCTCAGCTTCATAATTCACATGGCAGATTCTGGTGTGAGCACACCAAAGTCTCCCTGTGCCTGCTGAGATGCCTGATGGATGGGTTCTGAGAATTCCAGGGTAATTTCTCGTAGCTGAGGGTTTATTTATGGGGTTGGCACTAAAAGCAGAGACAGACCCAGTTGAAATAACACAAACTTGGGCAATGGGATCTGAAAATAAAAGGGTAGTGAGGGGAAAAGTGCTGATCTCATATTTAGTGGGAGCTCAACACCAACTTAGCCTCACAAATTCCAGCCTAAAATTCCTAATTTCGCTATTAATAAATTGCCCATATAAATACTCCCTATTTAAGCATTTCCTCTGATTCAGGCTGGCTCAGTGTGATTTATCACATAGATCTCTGATTACCAATTGCTCATAATTATTTGTTGTCACCACTAATTGCAGCAGGGACAACGAGCAATGTGTTGCCTGAGTCGTGATCCTGCAGCCGAAACTGGGAACAGCAGCAAGTCTGGAATTAATAATGGAAAATAAAAATGTTCTGTACCATGAACTCCTTGGGGCAGGCTCACCTCATGCTAACACTCAGTATTAATTCATCAAGCAGAATTCTGGTCCCTTGAAAATTGGAATTTGGCTCAGGACTGTGTCTTAGAAGGCAGGGATTTGGTCATGACAGAGCAGGACTGAATTTATTCCTCACAAAGTCCCTAAAAATGCTGCTTCCTCCTATCCATCCTTCCCCCATTTCAATTTCTTGGATAACAGAGGCTTCCAGAAGCTGATTTTTTTTTTTTTCTGGAAGAAGATCCAGTTTTGGGGATGCTCTCCTTAATGCACCAGGAATTATTTCCCTGGTGTGACATGCCGGGACCATCTCTACCACACCAAAACCACGAGACAAGTTTTGAGTGCAAATACATGAAATAAAGGCCTACTTGAGTTTATTTCCAGCAGCAGAGGTGGAAACTTCAGGGTGTTTCCACTGGGGATAAACAACTTTGCAAAGTCACCATGAAATTATTGCCAAGACTCCTTGTGCTGCCATCCCTCCCCAATCCCAAAAAACTGCTTCATTAAACTGAGAGCCAGGAGAGCTGGACAGGAAAATATTGTCAGCCTGTCCACCTACAACACCAAAATAGAATAAAAGACGACTCCTCAGGCTCTGCCTTGGCAGGGAATCACTGGGGGAGAGGCAAGGGGAGGCTGAGGAGCACAGCCCGCCTCTGGAGCTCCCGAGGGTCCCAGCTGGATCCACGTGGGGCCACTGGGCTCCAACAGCTGGTGGCCCCAGCCAAACCCTGCCTGCTCCTGGGCTCTTCACCCCCAGCACCAGGGAGCTGCATCCATGTCCTTGGCAAACCTTTGGGATATAAAATATGGAGGCTTTATTTTCTCCTCTGGGATTTATGTTCCGTTACTTTCCATTATGGTTTTTTTTTTTTTCATCTGTGCATTGAAATGATGTTGGATCAGTGATCGTGAAGCTGAGCCCCTTTTTACTCAGCAAGGTTGTGATCTTTGGCCCCCCAAAGCCTTTTATGATGCTGAGGAATGATTATTTTCCTGCCCTGAGTTTTAATTAAATATTTGGAGTCAGCAGGTGTCAGATCACAGCTCCCATATCAGTTACAATTCACACGTGACACTGCACCTCCCAAAAGTCAGGAGGCAAACATCCTAAAAATGAACCAAACTCGTTATTGTGCCCATTTGCAATTGAAGGAATGGCTTTTTATTTCATTTTCTGTCCAGGAGGGCCCAGCTACTGGAACACATCAACTCAGGATGCTGCCGTGCTGCACTTTTGATTTGCTGGTAATATTCTGAATCAAGCACTTCTCAATTTGGAAGTTTTCTGCAGAACACTTTCCTTCAGCCATCCATTAATCAAAGGAAGTTGTAGCAGTTTTCTTTTTTAGCAATTTTACATCTTACACATCCCCAGGGGTTTCAGGCAAAGAAACTGCCTGGAATCACACATAAATGGCATTTCTCCTTCCAACCCTTTAGAAAACCATATGCCATCCCCAGGCTGCTGCAGTGGAGGGAGGGAAGGCAGCAAGAGTCACTTCCAAATATTAAAATAAAAATACAAAAGCCAATTTTCAGCAGGGAGAGCAAACAGAACTTTGTTATTGCCACATGGCTGGGTTTCTTCACACTGTGTGCTGCATAAAGTGGAAAACAATCCTGCCTCTATAAATTGGATAATGGACTAACTATAATTTGCTAATTAAACTCATCAAGTCGCCCTACACGCCAAGTTAGGCAAAAGAGTGCCAAACACCCAAACCTGTCCTTGCTGTGCTGCAGGTGCAGAGAGGCTCAGGCCATTCCCACAGGACAATCTCCTCTCCCACCCCTTTGGCATTTCCCACTCCCAGCCTCCCGTGCTAAACTCTGGATGGTGAGGAAATATTTACAACCCTTCCTGGGTGGAAAACAGCGTTAGCAAGACGTGAATTGCCGGGATTGAAGATACAAAGAGTAAACAGAGAGTGGGGAGCCCGAGCTGTTCCTCTCTCAGCTGAGCCGTTGTGTTTTGGGTTTATTTTTGATCCCACCCTGTGCTGGGTGCCTGGGGAGTCACAGCTCGACCTCAGTGCAGAATTCCTCTCTATTTATTGAGTCAGGAGTTTCCTCGGAATGTCCTCCTCCTTAATTTCTTCATTTTGATGTCGAGTTTCTATTCCCTGGAACCTCCTCCTCTTTTTCAGTGTCCTTTTTCTGACCTCTCTTTCGTGCACGATTTTAGTTGTATTGTTCACAAAAGCAATTATAATTCGCTCTGTGGCTACAAAAAAAAAAATGGTTGCGATTTATAACAGTTTGTAAAAGCAAATACACGGGACAGAGTCACAGATTGTTCAGTCACCAGGTTCTGTAACACCATCCTTTGTCCCCGTGGTCCTGAATGGTGATTTGCAATTTGTACACTAAATTTTGTGACAATTTGCCCTCTGGCACGAATCACTCCAGCATTCCCGACAAATGGGACCCTTGTCACGTTGTTAAATAAATCTCTGTGTCCTGGCTCATTTCTACCCCTGACGAGAGGGTCACTGCCCTCCCCACCAAGTTCCAACAGGTAAATTTTTGTTTTTTTCTAAGAGTTTCTTCCCGGGACAAAATCCACTACTTACTTTGGAAACCTCATCCCTGAAAGGATTCAAGGGAAAATCATCAATGACTGAGCCCTGTCCGTTGTCGGAGCTTTTTCCACATTTTTTCCTTATTTTCCCCTCCAATTCCTACGTGCCTGAATGCTTTCACTTGGCTTTCACCCCCACTCAGAGAAAGCAGAGCATTGTAACAACCAGAAGATAAATCATGATATGACAAAGCCCTTCTTCGAAAAGACATGAGTGCACTTCAATTAACTCATGGAATTTGCTCACTAATTGTTCCCATTATGTTAATATCATAATTGCTGCCATTTTCTTACATAATCCTGCTCCTCCTCACAGCAAAGGAGAGGAAGGAAGCTTGAACATGCCCTGAGAAGTTCTCAAGGCAGAGAACAGGTGGTGCAGTTAATTTGTGAGGAGCTTTAGCCAGAGTCAGACAGAGCAACTGAAGTCATTAATTCTTTGTGAAGTTCAGGAAGCCAAGCTTTTAAATCGTAATTAAACAATGCTCCCCCCCAAAACAGGCTGTCAAGAATAGACACTCTCAACAGACATTACAATGAATTTTTCTGCAATGGAATTTCTACTGGATTAATGATTGGGGTGATTAATTGGAGAGTGCTGGTTACTAACAGGGTTGGTAAGAGCACAGGGTTTGGGGGGAAGGCTGGTGAGTGATCCCTTCTCAGAGCTGAGGTGCTGTGCACGTCCTGCTGGGGCTCTCTTGTCCCTTTTCGACTCTTTGCCCTCCATTTTCCCTGTCCTGTACTCTCCTTCTCCTTCTCCTTCTCCTTCTCCTTCTCCTTCTCCTTCTCCTTCTCCTTCTCCTTCTCCTTCTCCTTCTCCTTCTCCTTCTCCTTCTCCTTCTCCTTCTCCTCCTCCTCCTCCTCCCCCTCTCCAATTGCACAGTAATTCTCATTTGCCATCAGAATAAACTGTTTAGGACCTGGTTATGATCTGGTTGTAACTAATGTTAAAGGAAACAATCCCCTTCATTTCACAGTGCGCTGGGGAAGCCAGGGCACAGCAACACGGATTTTACACAAATGCTGAGGTGATTTCAGCAGCCTTTAGCTGTTCCTTCTCTGTGTTCTGGCTCTGCTTTGAAGCAGCAGGGCTGTACCACCCTGGAGTCATGGCAAATATTAAGATTCTTGTCATGGCCACACCTGAGAGACGTTTCCCAGTGGCATTTCTGCTCAGCTCTCAGTTTGCTGGTCTGGTTGAAGAGATCCTTTCCCAGTGGGCACCTGTGTCTTACATACTCCTTCAGGAGCAGCAGCTTTTGATAGATTTTCCCCCTCAGAAATTCCACAGGAGTGTAAAAAGGAAGAAAAAAACCAAAACCCTAAAACCAAACAAACAGGACAGAGACAAAGTCTGCCTGAGAAGAATTAAATGGGATCTGAATTCATGATGGGATCCAGGCAGGTTCTGTGCTGGAGGAACAGCAGGTGACAGCTCAGTGAATGCAGGGGGAATGTTGTTCACACAGACGCCTCAAAGATGTTTCTCTTAGGTCAGCTGGAACTTTTTGACAACTCCATAAGGTCTCTGCCAGCCCAGGAATTCAGCTCAGCCAGGGCAGGCACAGGGAGGGAAAATGAACCCTTTAAATATTGCCTGGAGTAAAAGAGGGCACATCTGACTGGAGGGAAATGTTCCTGCTGGCATCATCTTCCTGCCTCTGGTGCTAATAAACCATAATTCCAGATGCCTTGTAAGCTGTGTAAATAATGAGTGACCTCCCATTAAGGGCTGCTAAATGCATGAGCCTTGCTGCAGTTCCCACTGCAGGCCCACTGATGGAGAGTGTCTGATTGTGGTCTGTTCTGGGGGTGATTTACATCATCCTGGCTCTGTACAGGGGAATTAAGGGAGCATAAATGTGATCTATGCCCACTTTAAGAATCCCTTCCTGCCTGGGTGTTGAATAAAGGGAGCTTACTGTAAATAAAGCTGAGAAAAATGACATTCAGTTGCTGTTTTGGCAAGAGAATGAAGCTCAGTAATCCTCAGGGGGAGAGGCATTTCAGCTGATGGCCTGAGAAGGGACAGGATCCTCACAAGGTGTTGGGACAACAAACTCAACTCTCTTGAGCCAGCTCACGGAAAAGCAGCTCCTGATGCCTTTCCTGATTAGGAAAATGAAAGCTGGGAAGTGGGACCCAACACCAGGAAGGGTTCTGGTAGCACTGAACTGAATTTCATGGCCGGAAAATCCCGTGTGTGCAATGGCAACAGCAAAGGTCCCCATGGTAAAAGCTAAGAAACAAAAAAAACCCAAAATTCCCCACAGTGAAAATTAAGAAATTTAAAAAAACCCAAATTCCTGACTGATAAAACAAAAAGCAGAATGCAGCATATTCCAAGATGGTTTTAAACCCAGGAAGACAGACCCAGCAGCTCCCGAGCTCTGCTTGTCAGACATTCCCAGTAACAGCCAGGCACGAACTGGGGCTGCCTGGGAGGAGGGCTGGAGCTGGGCCATCCCAGAGCTCACAGCCCCTGCACTGCTGTGTTTGCCAAGGCAACTTCCCTGACTCCCAGCTGCACCACGAGTTCGTCCCTGAGGTGCCAAAGAGAGCAGGAGAGAGCGGGTGACACACTGAGCACAGGACAGAAATTCCCTGCAGGTGACACAGAGCAGCCTGTCTGTCAGCAGCCTCCTCTTGTGCTTGACTTGGAGGCACATTATCTTTGCAGAAAGTGAAACGTGGGTAATGAAAGAGGGGGAAACAGAGCCTGTAAACAACACAGAGCAAATCTCCCAGGCTGCCCAACTTCGCTGGAGTGGAAGGAGCTGAGTGCCTGTGCCGTGGGCTCCACGCTCTGCCAGGGCAGCAGCTCCCAGCTCACACTTCCAGAGCTGCATTCATCCTAAAATGCTCTTAAATCTTCTTCTCCCATTCCCTCCTCCAGCTTCCTTCCCTCCCACACAGCTGCAGCCCCAGGAGCTCGACAATAACCCACCTGACTGAGGGCTTGGCTTGATGCCTCACATTTTCCCTGCCTGACGTGGCTCCTTTCCACAGCTGCTGCTCCCACACTGGGAAATTTGTCCTGAGATAATCAGGATTTGTGTGAAACCTTCTGGGCTGTCCAAAGCAGAGGACAAGGTGTGCTTTCTCCACAGGTGTGGCTGTCCCTGGAGCCCTGGAGGTGCCCAAAGCCAGGCTGGACAGGGCTTGGAGCCCCTGGGACAGTGGGACGGGTCCCTGCCCATGGCAGGGGGGATCTTCCAGGTCTTTTGCACCCCAAATCATTCCAGGATTCCATGTGCTGATTAGTTATTATTAGATTTAGATATTAACATTAGATTAGATATTATTAGATTTAATAATTAGAATTTTTAGATTAGCTATCAGGGGTAAGTTCCTCCCTGTGAGGTGGTGAGTCCCTGGCACAGGTCATTCCAAGGATGCCCCTGGCAGTGTCCAAGGCCAGGCTGGGCAGGGCTTGGAGCCCCTGGGACAGTGGGAGGGATCCCTGCCCATGGCAGGATGATTTTCAAGTTTTTCCAACCCAAACTATTCCATGATTTCTGTGTTTCGGGTCTGGGGAGATTCTGTGCACCAGAACAAGAGCAAAGATCAAGCAGTAATTTTGAAAGTGTGTTTTGCCAATATGAAGGAATCACTGCCTCAGAGCAAAGATTATTAAATGTGGAGCAGTAGTTAAAATGTGAAAATGTAGAGATTTTAATCAAGGTATGAAGGTGCCTGTTTTAAGGAGAAAAGCCACCTGAATGAGGATGAGCAGAGGGATATTGGGCAGCACTGAAAGGCAGTAGTGAATAACCTCAAAATTAAAAGCAGGAGAAAGAAGAAAAATCTTTTATATTGTTTTCATGAAATGAGAGTGGAGGAGTTTTGTGTTTTATGAAAAGGAAACTGTAACCCAAACCTCACCAGAAAACCTCTGGGCTCAGCAATGTGAGGTCAAATTTCAGAAGCTGCTGCTGATTTTTTATCATTCCTTCCCAAAGAAGGATGTATTTAGCTCTGCAAAAATACACCTGGATTCTAAAAATACACCTGGAGTCCAAAAATACACCTGGAGTCCAAAAATACACATGGAATCAAAAAATACACCTGGATTCTAAAAACATACCTGGATTCCAAAAATACACCTGGATTCTAAAAATACACCTGGATTCCAAAACTCACCTGCATTCCATAAATTTACCTGCTTTCCAAAACCACATGTGCATTCCAAAAAAAGTACCCCTGCATTCTAAAAATACCCCTTAATTCCAAAGCCACCCCTGGATTCCCAAACCCCTCCTGCCCTGCACAGCCCCACGTGGCCCTCACTCTGTGCCTGAGTAAAAAGAGAGAAAACTTCTGCTGCTGCCAATGAAATCTGGATGAAATCCCCACTAAGAACAGGGACAAGAAGTTAATTTGAAACCTTCCCTGTCAGTTCTGCTCCAGTCTCTGTTCAGTCACTCCAGGCTGCTCACTCTTGGTTGCTATTGGAACTGAGCCTCAGAAAAGAGGACAATTTACCTTAAATTTACCTTAAATTTACCTTAAATTGACCTCAAATTCACCCATGACTCCCCTCCATTAAAACAACTTGGTGGCTGTGCAGCAGCTGTCCCACACAGCAATCCAGCCTCCTCTGGCACAGCCCATTGCCTCCATTATTTATAAATAAATTCAGTAATTAAGATTCAGTTTGCTGACCTTGAGCAGCCCCTGGGGTTCATTTTCCCTTCTTGGGCAGCTTGAAACACACTTTGGGTATCTTGAGTCACCCTTTAGGCAAGGTGAGGAGAATCATAACATTTACCAGGGAAAATCCTGCACATGATGCAAATTGAGATTAGGACCCAGAAATGATTGAGCCTCATTTGCTATTTAACAGCCTTGTTTCACATTTAATATTTGAGAGCAAACACCACCAATAAAACTTAAAAAGCCCAAATCAGGAGAATCAACACCCTCAGCCTTCCCTCCTAACTGCAAACAATAAATCACGGTGGTTAAGGAGTTTTAAGCCATAAAACTGCAAATCAGGCATTTTGTGCTGCAAATCGATTTCTATTGAGAGCTCTCCCCCGGTGCAACTTCATTTGGAGCTGCCAGGAGCTGCTAACAGAGTTTGCAGCATCAAGCACAGATGACAGGAACTAATCTGGCTCTGTGGGGGCAGCCCTTGCATCTGCAAGAGAAATGGAATTTTGGGGTGGTTTTTTTGTGGGTTTTTTTTTTTTTCCCTAAATGCAAAGCAGGTGAAATCGAAAGCAATTTGTGCAGAATTGAAGTGCAAGTTAAAGTGCTGCTGCAATCCATCTCCCAAAGTTCAGCTCTGCTCTCCTCGAATTTTTCTTTTTCATTTGTTTTTAGCATTTACCAGGGCAGGGAGTGATGATGCCTTAGGAAGGGGAGATTTAGTGCTGAGCAGGAGCAGGAGCAGAGCAGAACCAGGAGCACTTGTGCTGCCTGATGCCAAATAATATCTTTGCCTGATTCCAAAATGCACTAAAAATGAAAGCTCTGCATTCATGCACTACATTAGCACTGAAAAGGAACCCCAGAGAACATCTCATTTCTACCGTGTGCATTATCAAGCTGCCAAGAAAGAACTACTGCAAACTGATTTTATGATGCTTGTTACTGGCTGATAAAATTTATGTTGTCATGCAGCAAACACAGATTCTTAATACTTGGATGAAATAGCAGTTGTCATAATGAAATCAGGCTGCCTGGAAGCCAAAATAAAACAAAAACGAAAGGGAGATGCTGCCTCAGATAATTTTGTGAGCTCAGTGGAGACAGAAGATATTAAGACAGACCTGAGCTTGTTCACCTCCTCATCACAGCCAGATTGGATTAGGGGGTCCCTGGCTGTTTGCTCCTGTGTTTGGTTCCTGTCTGCAGTAAGGGCCTGGTTCAGGATTGCCAGGAATGGGAAGTGAGAGGATAATTCTCCTTCTGCCTCCTCAGGGAAAGGGTGGCAGCCACGAGAAGATGGGTGGGTTCTCTGGCTGAATTCGATTGCAGCACTCACACAGCTGAAGTTAATGACCTGAGCCAAATCCCTTCTGGGTTAGGAATGCACTGCTCAGGCTTTTCCAAGGAAAAAATGCCACACAGATATTCCCAGTGAAGACACTGAGCTTTTATCTGGAATTTCCTCAGAGCCAGGACAATTTCAGACACTGAAATGGCCATGAAAATTTTATGGTTTTTGTGAAATCTTGGCCCTATAGGAGAATTGCATCACCAGCTTAGTGGGGACACGATTTCACCAAAGTTCATTGTTTATAATGCAGAATGTGCCTAATTAAAGTCCATAGAGGGACTTGTTTTTAATGCAAACACACAAAGGATGCACAGACACCCCTCACCACCCTCTCTGCTCCTGTGGCAGCCTCACATGCACATGGAGACATTTACTCACTCCATAAAGTTTATAAAGCCATCACTGAATATAATTAAAGGTATATTTTCTTCCAGCTGATCTCTTTAAAGTGGGTCATCATGTTGATTTAAGTAACTGCAATGGTGCCTGTGAATGTTTAATGAAAATAAAGGCCAGTGAGGAACAAGCACAGACAATTTATTGTCCCATTCTGATTTCACCGAGGTTCTTATCCTCAGCTACAAAGCCACTTTTAGAGGTTGTAATAAGATCATTTCCTCTCCTCCCCCCTTCCCCAGCCCTTTTATTCCGGGAAGATTAAAAAGAATAAAAGGATCTGGTCATAAAACCTGCGAGGGACAAGATTCACAACCCTGCTCAGCTGCAGAGTGTGGCTCACAGGGGCTCAGGAATTGTGACACTCCCAAGCAGGTCACAACCCTGGAACATCCCCTAATTCCTGAATCCCACCAGCTCCTCACAGGAACCAGCCTGAACCCCAGCAGTGATGAGGCAGAAAAGGAGTCTGGGGTCCCAAATGCTGTTTTTGAGCTCTTGGGACACATCCCAGAGGTTTTTACTCCAGGGGGTTCACACTGAGTTTATTTCTCACCATCCCCACAAAGAGAGGGCTTAAAGCCAAGGCAAATTCCCCCTTCCACAGAGGAGTGGCAGCAAACAAGGACCGAGTTTTACACGTGCCATGTGGCCAAAGGCTCTGAATTAAAAGGGCAAATAAAAAAAAAAAAGAAGATTCTGTGATGTGACTGCAAGGACAAGGAGGAGCTGGGCAGGGCTGGGCTGCTGGAAGGAGTCCCAAGGCAGAGGCTGGGACTGGATGAGCTTTAAGGCCACCCCGTGATCTTCTGGTTAAACACCACCCCAAAAAACTCCATTTTTCCATCAGCCACCCTGGTGAGCATCCTGAGAATTCAGTGTGGCCAGATGGAATCCACCCCGAGGTGAAGGAGAGGTGTTAAACCCCACAATTACCTTTGGGCTCCTTCATTTGGAGGTACTGGAGCCTAAATTTTCCCATATATGTGAAAAATCAGTGTCAGGGAAGAGACTTTCAGTAAAGCAGACCTATTTTTTCTGAGAGATCCATTAGTAGGTGTTATTAAGCAGTGGAACATAAAGCAGCATTTGTTGAATCACAGCTCAAGTGGTCTTTTCATTATGGGCTTCATCTGCTGACAGGAACAGGGGCCAGGATTGAGCTAAATTGGGTGTTACTGACCAAACACCAGCCTGGCAGGGCTGCAACAAAAAAAAATTACTGTTTTTTTATTAAAAAATAAAAAGATAAGGTCTGTCCAGGACAAGATAATATCCAAGAACCATCACCCCTGAAAAATCAATGGTTTCCCATACTAAAGCATTGCTTCAGGTGTAGAAAATTCCCATATTTCTGCACGTTGCCATATTCCCAAATGCAGAAAATGCCCAGGGAAGGAATTCCAAGGAATCCTGTCCCTCCTGAAAAGGCTGCCAGAGGTCCAGTGCCTCACCTTGTAGAGCTCAGAGGGGCAGCAGCTCTGGGTCTGTCCCCAGGCTGTGAAATCCTGATTTGTTCGTGCCTACAAACCCTTGAAAGAAACATCATTACCAGCAGAGTTTGCTTTATGAGCCTTGAGTCAAGTTTTGATTGTCAGAGGGGTTTTATGGACGTGTCTGGAACGAGCAACAAACCTGGAATTTGGATTGCACCATGCTCATAAAAGGCAGGTATTTACTGCTCTCCCTGTTCCTACCACCCCATAAACCAGGCTCCCCTGACCTGTTCAGGATTTAGAGGTGACAAATCCCAGGCAGGCTGCTGGAGCAGGAGGCACACAGCAGTTCCCAGCCTGGCAAAGGCAGCTCAGGGGCTCTGCCCTTCCCCGAGGAAGGATTCCCCTTCCTTGGCAGAGGCACTCAGGGACTGAGAACTCTCGGGGTTGCTTTGGTCAGGATGACCCCCAGATGTGTAAAAGTCTCTGTTTCCCAACCCAGNTCAGGGTCACCTCAGTGCCCTCCCTGCAGGGACCCCTTCAGATTCACTGCCCAGGAAATTAGGAATTTATTTGCCTTTTTCTCTTTCCTAAAGGAATGGAAGCCTCGAACACGCACTGGGAGTCCATCCCTTCAAACAGCTTCTTGTCAAACCCTTTAATTCAGAGTTTAGGAAAATTGATCATTTCCAGTTAGATTATATCCCAAGCATATTTTTAGTGCCACTTTTGGACATTGGACCCTGTACTGGTTCCTGAGTCGAGTGCAGCACTGAGGCTCCTACTCCAAATTGTGCCATTTCCAAAATTTATCTCTGGCAAGGGGCTCAAGTGACAGGAATTCTTCAAGTTATTTATTGAGTGGCCTCAGGGAAGGTCACTTTCCCTTCCTTTTCTCACTGCTTTAATTTATTTACTGCATGTTACATGTTATATATAAAACATTATTGGCTTCTTTTGAGAAGTTTTTTGAGGTCTGGGAATGAAAAGCAGGTGCTGTTGATATTCTCAGATGTGTTATTTATCTGCACCTGTCAGACAATTCTCTCCTTTTTCTGGCTTTCTTTCAAAGCAGTTTTGTTTACCCTAGCCCCAAATAAAGAATGTTTTCAATCCCATTTCTGTCTATAAATACATTCCAGGTTAAAAAGTCTGTCACTGGCCAAAGCTCCCAGCTGCCACTCAGCCAAGCTCTCAGGAATTATTTTTCTTTCTCATTAACTGCAAAGAACTCTGCAAACAGCAAAATAACTCTTTCTTTCCACCCTCCCTCTTCTCACATGGAATATTTCTGGTGGATTTGAGATGAAGTTTTTTCTTCTGCCGTGGAGCTTTGTTCCATGAGCACTTTCAGAGTAAAAAGAACTTCCTAAAGCCAAGCTGGGAACTCTCCCAGGACACTTCTGGCCTGGTTCTCCACTCACTCAGAATAACACAATTCCAGAACAAGCTCCCTGTTCAGACTTTGTTATTCCCAAGTATTCTCCTCTCTTCTGAAAGAAAACCCCAAAAACACAAGAGTGTTCTCCTAGAGGCACCAAAGTGCTCCAAACAAGGTTTCCACATTTCTGTGCACAGCTCAGAATTCCAGAGGTGCAGGGATGTGAACAGAGACTCCAGGAATCTGCAGGAACCTCCTGAGAACCAGGCTGTGGGGAAGAGAAAATGCATCTGGAAGAGAAAATGCATCTTGAGCTGGTAAAATAGCAAAGAATCTCCAAATTACTGCAGGTATTTCTCACAGAGTCTGGTTAAACAGCAGCTGGAAAATCAGCTCCCAGTGCATTTATAGGAATCCTGGACGGATTTGGGTGGGCAGGGACTTTAAAACCCATCCAGAGCCACCCCTGCCAAAATTTTGGGGAAAAGCTCCCCAGTTTGGCCCAGTGCAGGGAAGCAGCACCTCCTGTCCTCTGGCAGGAGCTCACAAACCCCCAGAGCTCCCCGAGGAGGAAATCAGCCAATTACCCAAATAAATTGTGACTGCAACGCTGAAGATCATTTTATTCTTGCCTGGAGGGGTTTTTGAAGCTCTCCCTATGAAACTGTCTCGTAAATAATTCACTGGAAGTGATTTACTTTGGGGGGAGCTTACAAGGGAGAGCATTTCAGAACAGCGTGTTGTCAGAAGCTATTTAAATTATTTAATCCTAAATTCCAAGCAAATGGACTTAGATCAAGTTTCAATATCAATTAACAGCAGCTGGTGATTTCTTTGTGTGTGAAGTTAAATGCCTGGAAAGGAGGTAACAACATTATTTCCTCCTCTGTTCCTAAAAAGTCACCAATAAAACAAAAATCCATCTCTTCACCCCCTAAATAGTTGTGGTACACTTAAAATTTCTGCAGTGGACAAAGGAAAAAACCCCAAGTGGGGCTCGATTTAATTAAGAAATGATCAGAGCGAAAGGAGAGCAGCCAGTCCTAAATCTGATTGTGTCTCCTCTTCTGGGTAATGGGACAGCAGAATTTATTTTTAAATCTTCTGAATTTCACCTGGGGAGAATTGAAACCGAAAAGACAGAAATTAAAGTGAGTTATGTTAAGCAGAGAGGCTGCACATTCCCAGCTGGCCCCAGCTCAGTGCAGCCCTGGGGGTAAAACTGGGAAGGTTTGGGTTGAGGCTTTGCTTTCCCAATTTGTGACCAATAAAACACTCAATGTAGATTTGAAAGCTTTGAATGCCAGCACAGACAGAGGCAGCCTTAAAAATGCCCCTAAATGGTTTGTTTAAAAGAAAAAAAAAATATTCCAGGGACTAAACATCAGTTATTACCCTAACTAAACTAACTAACTAAACATCACACTGTGAAATGGAGCCAGAAAAATGGAAAATCCTTTAATAAATCTAATTTATGGTGTTTGTCTGACTGGATTCCTCTCTATCCTTTGCTATTGTTTTCTTTTCTGTACAGATATTTTTCCTAAGAACAGAAACATCCCAAAAGCAGCTGGGGCCTCATTTGGCTCAGACAAACCAGGAATATTTAATCCACTTTTTCCTAGGAGTGTTATTCTAATTTTCCCCGTGCCCCAAGGGATAATCTCAACTCTTGAGACTCAGACAAACCAGGAATATTTAATCCATTTTTTCCTAGGAATGTTGTTCTAATTCTCCCCATGCCCCAAAGAATAATCTCAACTCCTGAGCTCTCCTGGCATCCCTTTCAGCAGCTTTGCTGCAGCTTGAACTCAAGCTTTTCTTAAAAAAAACCCTTTAGCTGCTATCCTATAAAATAGCTCTGTCTGAGTGCATTGACAGGTGTAAATAGCAATTCATTAACATTTAATTTAAGTATTCCCGGTGAGCTGAATTCCTCCCAGCTGCGGTAGAACACCAGCCTTGCTGGGATCCCGGTTGTTCCTTTTTTTCCGCATCCCGATTTTCCTCTCCCGCCGCTGTCCAGGGTCCTGATGGAATCGCGGCAATCCTTCCTAAAACCGGGAAACAAAAAAAAAACCCAAAAAAACCAAAGAGTGAGCCTGCATTTCCCAGGGCTTGGAACTCCCCTCCCCAAGGGCAATTCTCTCCCCTCGGGGTTTAATTTAATTTAATTCTTCCCCTCGGGGAAACTCGGGGCTGGGCGCTCGGGAAATGCTGCTGTGCTACAAATCCCCAACTTTCGATGGGATTAGACCACAAACCCCACGGCTTTTAACGCTGCAGTAATCAGCAAAGTGGAACTTTTTATAGAAATAGTCTAAAGCTCTTATCAAATATATGCCCTATGATTTATACCCAAAGTCGCAAATCCATATTTTATGCAACTTCCAATTACTCTTCTCGCAGAGCCCTAATTAATTTAAAAGCAGTGATACTTAATCAACTTTGAACCCAGCAGATGGCTCAGATTTGGCAGTGGTGACCACGCTTTAACTCTTTCCAAGTTGGCCCAAACCCCTCCGGGGTTTTCTGACCACTCCACCCTTGGCAGAACTGCTCCTCTCCACCCTAAAAAAAATAAAATATGGGGTGCTCAGGTGGTGTCTGGAGTAGAAGAAAGAGGCAGCTGCAGATTTGGGAACAAAGCTCTGAATTTAGAAGAGTTTTAGTGGAACACGGAGAAGAAAAGGAAGAGATGAAGCGAGTGGAAGGAGAGAAAATATTGAATTCTGCCCTATAAATAAATAACAGGAAAAAATACAAGAGGGAGTTGGAGACAAAATTGGCATTGTAAGGAACAGCAGGAGCAGCTCACACTGTGGAGTTCAAGGTGAAGTTGATTTTTTAAATATTGCAGGTTGACTCTTGAACCTTTCTGTTCAGAAGAACCAAGAGGAAAATATTCTCTTTTTTTCCTATAATGCACAGAACAAATTTATGGTCAGATCTTGACCTCAAACTGACCCAAAGCCACAGAAAAAAAAAAAAAGGAAAAAAAAAAATAAAGAACTTCCTGAAAGAAAAGAACTCAACCTGTGGAAAATCTGTTGTGAAGACACACAAGGAATTTTTGCAGCTCTGTGCTCAGCCTGAAAAAAATTAAAACCACTTAAAAACTCTGTCATTACATGTGAGAAAAGAGAGATAAAATGAGGAATTGCTGATTAAGGCAAGAGCTGGAAAGCAGGAGCTCCAAGTTCCTTTCCCTGCGCTGGTTTTAACTTCCAAAAAAGACTTTTCAGGCAACTGTTTATTCCAAAAAGGATTTAAATCAAAAAAAAAGGAAAAAATCCTGGTTTTTTTTATACTCAGGAGTGTTAAACTGAGGAGAAACTGCCAAAAGAGCAAGGGAAGGACTCACACCCCGTCCCCAAAATTGGGATTTGAACTGAAAGCTCACAAGAGAAAAAGCCACAGCACCTGTGAGAATTCTGGAAATTCAGGATACTTTCAACATTTTCTTTCCAATTTCTTTCCAATCTTTGTACAATTGTCTCGAGTTTCCCCTTCTCTCCCTCTCAAGTGAAAAAAAAAATAATTAAAAAGCTGAGTTTGGACAAAGATTTAGATGTGAAAATCCTCTCTGGGAGGAAGATTGCACAGGCTGGGGGAGCTGCATCTCCCCAAAAAATGAAGGAAATACGAGGAAGGAAAACTTCCAAGTGTGGTGAAATTCCACCTGGAGTGTTTCCTTCAGAATTCTGGAGGATTCTCCAGCACCCAAAATGCTCCCAGAGCCATCAAGAGGAGGAGACTCCTAAAAATGTCACATTTAGAGATCATTCTGTGGTGCCAGAGTTGCTAAAAAGGGCTGCTGTGAAGCGACCTTCCCTTGAAAAAAAAAAAGAAGTTTTTTTTTCTTTTATCACAAATATTCCTTAAAAACTTCTGGAGGCAAGGTTGTTCTTAGGACAGCCCAGGAGGGATTCACTGAGGCAAATCCAAGGGATTTTAGTCTGGATCCAGTAATGGGATGCCAAAATCATGGCTGGAAATTCCTGTCCCTTCCTCCCTGCCCCTCTTTAGGATGCAGACCAAAGTTCTGCCCTCGTGTGGGTTTAATGATGAGCCTTGGACAGACAATTTGAACTTCCCACATTAATACAGAATTGTGCCTTTTATTTTACACTCCAAAACCTCCTCTTTTTCTGCTCCTCAGGGGCTGCAGTTTTGGGGTTTTAATTGCCTCTGGAATGGCACACTGTCATTTAACCCTCTTGTTCAGTCTCATTTTCCACCTTCTCTATTTTCACACACAATTGAGCTGACTTACAGCAAAACAGAATTTATTAAGCTGGGGACAATGTGGGTAATCAACATAATGCACTGTCTGCTAATCCCTGGTTACTCCATTAATTTTTTTACTGTTTATTCGACTTTTGGTCCACGTTGTTGAGCAGAGAATATGGATTTTCTTCACTGAGGAGAGCCATTCAAGTGGAAAATGTGTGTGCTGCTTTGGCTGTTGCCCTGGATAAAAGGACCATCCATCATCAGGAGCTTTCATTCTGGAGCCTCTGGAAATTCCTCTTGCAAGAGGACAAAAAGTGTGAGGTGCTGTATAAATGCACCCAAAAAAAAAAAAAAAAAAGGGTGGTCAGAAGGATGGGAATATTTATTTTGTGAAGGAGCTACAAATCCAGTCAGGATCTGGGGAAGCCTGAGGAGTTTGCAGAGTGCAGATGTCCTTTGGAAGCTCCACTTTCCTTTAAAAAACAGGAAAATGTTGGGTTTTTTATTTGTTAAACAGCAGAACCTGCAGCAAATCCAGGAGGGTTTGAGCACTCCGAGCCCATTGGGAATTTCTGGAATTTGACACCTTCACCAAGCCCAGGTTGCTCCCAGGAGATGGAGAAAACTCAACAGGTTCTCTTCCCATTTTTTCCATGATCTTCCTGACAGGTAGAAGGGTTGAAAAAGAACCTAACAAGGACATGTTTTGCAAATTAAACATTAGTGATGCATTTCTGGGGAAATAAACAGCTCACAGCATTCTCTTCAGGTTCAGCTCCCTATCAGGTAAATTGGATCTTGTCTGTGAGAGAGATAAAATCACCAATTCCCTATCTTTAATCTGGCATTTAATAACCCCATTTTTCTCCAAGGGCTGAGCCAGCCTGATTGGGTTTCTGCAGTTTGTCAGGCAGGAGGGTTTGGCTGTTTTTGTGGGGAGCAGGGAGGGTTTTTTATTTACCTGCACAGCATCTTCCACTTCACCTGGAGCCAACAGATGATGTTTAATGACCTTGCCACCCGTGGAAACAAATCTGACACAGTGTGCAGGCTGCACAGCAACCCTCTGCCGAGCTCTGGCTGTGCTAACAAAAGCGTTCAAGGGAAATTTTGTTTCGTTTACCCACAGAACCATGAATCACAGGCTGGTTTGGGTTGGAAAGGGCCTTAAATATCATTTTGTTACAAACCCTCGCCACGGGCAGGGATGAGATGTAACATAAAACTTAAGGAGACCTAGTTTTCTAAAAAACAAACAATAAAATTCCTGTAGTTTCTGTGGTGTCATTTAAATTTTCTGTAGTTTAATCCAGTGAAAAAAAATAAGAAGGTCGCAATGCAGGACAGAATTGATCCTGGCTGGGGTCTGCACAACCTCAGCTTTAAGCTGGAAAAAGTGATTAAAAACATTTGTCTGGCTCCCTACAGAGGTTGGAATTCACCCATTAAGCTCAAAGCAGTTATTTAGGGGCAGTGCTTGCTTCCTCCACATACCTGAGTTCTGAAATATTGCCTTTACATTTTCTGTTCCATGCAGAAGTTCCCCAAAATGGCTGAAACTCTTATTTCAACAAGTGCAGCTGTCACTTGTGACTCACGTAATGCAGCCAAGTAATTATTGTTTTCCCAGGAGAGAGGGGAAAAAAAATCCATATACAAAATTTCCTGTAAGAATTCATTGTCTCCCCTGTTATCCTGGGGACGAGGAGATGCAGAAGAGAGGCTGGGGGGGAAATGCAGGCACACAAACCACACAGCATGCATGGAAATTAAATTCATCCCGTTGGAATTTACCCTGGAATTCCCCCCATTTTCTCTCTGTCTTTTAGCGAGATAATTCAGCCCAACTGGATTTCTCTGGGTTAGAATCCAATGGCTTCTAACCATTGCATTCTAACTTTGGAATGACCAAAGGTTTTGGCAGCACTGACCTGGGGCAAACACCTCGGTCTTGGGCTCCCTCCCAGCTGCTGCTATCCTGATTTTGCCTCTCTCAGTTTGAACCCAAGCACAGAAGGATCCAGTGCTGCGGGTGTTTCCTCCTCCTCCTGTTCAGGTGAACCCCTGAATGTTGAATTCTTGGCCACAGCCCCGTCCAAGCTGCCATCTGAAGCACTTGGGGTGTTTTGTTTCCTCTTCAGGAGGTTGCTGTTCCACAAACCGTAAATGAATTCACCTAAAAAATTCAAAACCCTCCGGGTGAATTCCCCCAGGAGCTCAGCCCGGATTTTGCAGGGCTCAGCTCCCTTGGCCTTCCCCAGGGCGTGGAAGCCCAAGGCCACGCCCCCTCCCCATTAGGCCACGCCCCCTAGAGACCACGCCCACTTAGACTACGCCTCTATCGAGCAGGCCACGCCCCCTTATTTCACACTTTCTCAGGCCACTCCCCTTCCCTTCTTAGGCCGCACCCCTTCCCTTAGACCACGCCTCTTCCAAGACCACGCCCCCTTTCATTAGACCACGCCCCCTTTCATTAGACCACACACCTTCCCCAGACCACGCCCCTTCTCTCAGACCACGCCCCTTCCCTCAGACCACGCCCGTTGCCTCAGACCACGCCCCTTCCCTCAGACCACGCCCGTTCCCTTAGACCACGCCCATTTCACTTAGACCACGCCCCTTTCTGATATCATAGACACATAAAACCAAAATATTAAAGAGAATTGGGGGCTCTTGGAGGCTCCGATTCATCTAAAGTTTCCCACGTTTCCCAGATCAAGGACTTGAAATAAAAATTCTTCCGTGCTGGAAGATCCTGACCAGGGAAGCTGAGGATACACAACTTCATCACCAGCAGCAGGAATTGGAGTGCAGAACTGCATTTGCAAGAGCAATAAATGATGCACAGCAACTGGAAAATGCGCAGGAAAGAGCAAGGAATATAACCTGGATGGGAAAAGATCCATTCGTGGGTTATTTCCATAGGCTAAAAGGAGAAAGTTGGGTTTCAGTGCCATGAAAGGGGCTGGAAATGAAAGAGAAAATGAAAAAGCGTTAATGAAAACCATCCTCATCTCTCCTCTGATAAAAACCAGCCAACATTATCACCATTTTCACTCCCCCCAGCCAAAAGCACCTTGGTTTTCTCTCCCCTCCACCATCAGACTGATCCAAAATTCGAGGAAAGCCCCATGAAATAAAACAAAACTCTTTCTCACCGGGACATTTCATCTGCTGCTTCCCAGCCAGGGGCTCATCTGCACGAGAGTCACGGCAGCAGCAGTGAAGTCATCCCAGCCAGCCCCGGTGACCTGCAGCAGAGATTTCCCTGACACCTCATTCCCGCAGAGAAAATGAAGCTTTGTGCCTGGAAATGCTCAGCTTTGTGAAGATAAAATCACCCCAAAGAAGAGAAAATTTACAGCGCTCTGCCACTTGGTCTTCTCAGAGTCCCTTAAAAAAAAATCAAAAAACAAAAAACCTCAGCCATAACAAATAATTATTGTGGAGTTTAGTACTTAACACCTGCTGGTGTGATTATTCAGTGTATTATTGGTAATATAAAAATAGGCAATGAATACAACATTTATCAGGGTTTGGTGTGAAAAGGGAGTTTTATTCCAGCTGGAAAGAACAGAAACTCCTTTACAAGGAGTCATTTGCCTTTGGGTGGAAAACTGGTTTGAAGGGAGGTGATCAAACAGCATCAGTCAAAATATCCCTAAAATACACTGAAATATCCCCAAAATACACTGAAATATCCCCAAAATACACCCAAATATCCCTAAAATACACCCAGATATCCCTAAAATGCACTGAAATATCCCCAAATACACCCAAATGGCTTAAACTTTCTCCATTCTCCCTTCTTATATTTTGAAAAATCGCTTCGAATTCTTCCATATTTCAAAGGAAAAGCCATCAATTTGTTATTCCAGTCATCACATCACATAATCTCCCTAAATCCAAATTAGTTCCTCCAAAAAGCAGTTCAGGCTCTATTTACCTTCTGCAAAGAGAATTCCTACAATGTATTAAAAAGAAATCATTTTAATTTCAATTGTTTTAACCAAAACATCCTGTCCACAAAGAGATAATTTCACTTCCACTGACTTCAGCCTTACATCCTGACCTTCCTAATTATTTTTAAAAGGAATTCAGATGTTGCCTCAATTAATACTGCACCACTAACAAACGTCTGTGCAGAAAGAAAACTCAGAGTTCTTACTCCAACCAAGGCAAGCAGCCTGGAAGAAAATCCCAGCCTGAGCCTCTTTGTTCCTCATGTGTGAAAGGAATAATAGAACTTGCCTGAGTCCCAGGGCTGTTGTCAGAGTAAGAACATTAAAGATTAAGAGTGGCTCTGATAGTTCAGGAATGGAGGACAATAGCTAAGAGAGTATTTCATTTATTCAAAGCTCTACAGAAACTGCACAGCTCCAGAAATCCTGCAATCCACCCCTAAAAAGCTAAAGCCCTCCTAAATCATCCTAAATATATTTATTACCAAGCAGGGCTCGGTGGCCAAGTGTAAACCAGCTTTGTTCTGAAGAGCAGAGATGGCACTTTTATCATCCCTCCTCTTTTTATTCCCCTGCTTTTATCCCCGGGCTGGTTCCCACTTTGCTTTGTAGGAGAAGTCAGAGCCACTCAAACCTGGAGTTTTTTGAGAGGTGTTTGCATAACTCTTCCTAAAATCAGAGCCAGCCCACCCCTGCTCCCTGCAGATACACATCAAAAAGTAGGGAGGGCAAAATAAACACAGGCACCACGAAATATTGCCCAGGGAATGAGGGAAAAGTGAAACAGCAAGAGTGGCTCCAAAATTCTGTGTATTTTCACCTGAACTTTGCATGTGCTAAATGCAAGGACAAAGAGAATTACGATGTGTTTCACCACTAATAAATATATCAGGGAAAAAAAAGCTTTAAATGCCCCTGGTCTGCTTCTGATTTAAATGGAACTGGGTGTGGAATGAGACACGGAATAAGGTCAGTGAAATTAGCTCACAAGTCTTAAATAAACCCTGTTCCAGTGCTGGGCAGCTTCCTAATTCTGCTTTCCTTTTTTTTTTTCTTTTTATTTTTTTTTGCTTCTGTTAAAGATAGGCACAAAAATTTAGCAGGAATGCAAATGAAAAGCTTATTTATTCCAAATGATCAATTACAGTAACAACCAATACAGAACCAAGTAAAATAATAATATATTATTATTACTATTATTGCTGCTGGGAAAATAATATTTCAAGTGTATCTGGGGGGGAAAACACGTAACACCAACGTGTGATATTTGTCACAACCTGTTCAAACTCACACCAGGAATTTCAGGGGGTCACAAACCAAACAAAAATTCCTTTCCAAGGAGTTCACTGGTCCTGAGCTGTCATCCCAAGAGTTGTGGCTGCTTTAAGAAGTGAGAAAAGTGTGACAAAAAAAATCACCTTTACACCACTTCCAGACCCTTAGGAAACCCACACGTTTCCTCCCCTGCTAAAGGGAAAGAAAAGAATTCCTTGGCTTCCCCTTGAAACTCCTTTGAGTACCTGGGTGTTTTAATTTACAAATTCTCTGGATGGACTGCGAGTCCAATTAGTGAATGGGATTATTCTCTCTAATTACAAGTCTGTCACTGGGCTGTTTATCCCTAATTGGTCACCTCGAGTGTATGAACTAAGTGGGTTTAAAGGATTATGTTTATAAAACATCCCTGAGTACCCTGGAGCTCTCCAAAGGCTCTCCAGCTCTTTGGCCACACATTTTCCATGGAAAAGTCTCTTCCCCCGGCTGTGGGGTGCAGACACAACGACCCTAAGGGCAGGGGGAGGCACAGAGGTGAAAATGTTTGTGGTTTATTTTCATTTTTGGCTCTGTCACCACCCCCGGGGACTCATTTAGCCTTTGGCATCTCACTTAACTCCAGGGCAACAGAATTAATTCAAATCTGTAATTACACGTTCACTTTCATCAGGGGACCACAAAAAGGTTCTCAAATTATTGTTATTACCCACAGTGCCAAACACCAGAGGTCACAGCAACGCTTTCAGTCTGCTCAAGGCCAGCATTTTAAAATATATTCACTATAAAGGGAATTTCAAACACAAGGTGTGTTGGCTCAGCTGCTAAAATGCACAGGACACTCCTATTTTCCTACCACACAGCACAGTATCACGTGTTATCATTATTAAAATGATAAACTTATTACTTAAACTCTTTTGTTATTAAAATAAAAACTCATACTGAGTTTTCCCAAAGTCCTTCAGGGAGAAAATTGAAAATGGCTTTTTATCAAAGCCGAGGTCAATCCTGCAACCAGCAGCATTAATAACTCTGCACTGGTTTTTTTGGGTTTTTTTCTGCTGCAAAAAAACAAAGTGTGAAGGGAAAATGAAGAAGGATTTGCATGGAATTCCTTCCTTAAAGCAAGAGGCTGTTCTCAGTCCAGGGCTGTAACTTCAGAGTGTTTCACTTCACTGGGCTCAGCTCAGAGCTGTGTGGGCAAGAATAACATTAAATGCAGGAGAAATGTGCATTTAAACCCTGAGCCTTTAGCTCAGCTTGTTCTGCCTCACTGACCAGGCTGAGAACAGCACAGGAAATGTCTCAGTGGTTTCACCCCTTCCCTTTCAGCCCCAGCAGTGCCCCTGGCACTCTGGGGTGCCCAGCAGCTCCCACTGCCCCTGGAGTGCCAGGGGGTTTCTCTGCATGCAGGCAGATCCCCTGGCTCCTCATCATCACCCTGAGATTCAAAGCCTCCTGAGTATTTATTTATATAATTGTAAGATTCCCATGGATTGTAAGAGAAACACAGGTTGTATTTACCTTCTTCTGTAAAAAAGATCAGAAAAACTTCTGGTTTCACCAGTGGGATTGGAGAAGTCCAATCCCTGGTCATTGTCCTAGAAATTGTAAAAGGTGAAATAGAAAATAAACTCTTATTCTTTTGTACTCTGAAATCCTGCAGAGTGTGTGTCTCAATGTTCCTGTGCCACAACACCATCTCCAGGAGCAGAGGGAGGGCTGGGTGCATCCTTTTGCTTTGCCTAACAGGAAGATTCAATCAGGAGTTTTCCTTATAAAAAGTTATAAGTTTCCTTGTAAAAGTATATATAAGTTTTGATTATTTTTGCTTCTTCAGCTCCTGGGGCCCAAGGGCTGTGTCCCCTCCTGCTGGCTCCCCTCCTCCCTGGCTGTTACCCTTCCCTGTTTTCTCAGGAATCCTGCTTTACAGGAGCTCTGGATTTCCTCCTCCCTGCTGCTGTCTCCTGAAACTGCCAAGCAATATTGTAAAAGGCTCCTGTTGCCCAAACACCCCCATTTTTTGCTCTATTTAATTTAACACCATTTCTCCTGTTCCTACAAGTTCCAGCCACTTAACTCCTGTACTGCCTGCGAGGGCTGGAACATGCCATGGCTGTAAGCTCCTCTGCTCCCAGCTCAGCAGAACACAGCCAGGACTCCCTGCTTGGGAGGCTTGAGGCTCCTGAGAGAGCAGAGAAATGGAATTTCAAAGATCAGGTCCCATAAGAACCTGCACTGAGACTTTGAGGAGCTTTATTAACTTCTTGGCACCTACAAACAGTGAAATCTCATTTTCTTTTATTTTTTTTTTCCCCCTAATCTTTGGATGTAGGTCTCAAGTCAGGGAATTTCACTTAATTTGGTGCCAGTTAGCAGCAGCCTGTAATGCTGGGCTGTGGCATTGAGAACTAGAGGCAGAAATGTCCTCAGAGAGCAGGGATTTGCCCTCTCAGGGCTGTCTGGTTTATCTCTGCTTGGGCACTGGATTTCATCTGGGTGGGGAAGCCCAGGGCAGAATTGGTTGCCCTCTGCAGCTCCCTGAAGGAGGATTTAGGAAGGTTTTAGGAAGGTGGGGATCAGGCTCTGCTCCCAGGTAAAAAGTGGAAAATGAGGGAACATCCTCAGGTTATGCCAGAGGAGGTTCAAGCTGGACATCAGGAGGAATTTCTCCATGGAAAATGAGGCCAAGCCTTGGGGAGATGGTGGAGTCCCCAGCCCTGCAGGTGTCCAGCTCTGGGCTGGGGACAAGGTGGGCATTGGGCACAGGTTGGACTCCACAATCCTGCAGCTCTTTGCCACCCACAGTGATTCTGAGCTAAATCTCCCCTGCCCTAAGCAGAACTAATTCTGTTTTTGAAGGTGGAAAGAGGCTCAGTGGAGTTCCCCAGGGCTCTGTCATTAGGATTTCACAGCAGGAACCCCCTGAGTGCTCTGGGTGTCCCTGGGGGAGCACAATCCCTTCCCCAGCCCCAAGGACACCTGACTGAGCTTCCAGCCTGGAGAGCTTTCTGATTTCAGAGAGAAACTCAGCCAGGCTGGGTCTGTGCCAGCCCTTCGAGTTCAAAGGCTGCTGGGAGAGAGGAGTGTGACTCCAGCCTGGCTCCAGCCCGGGTCTGAGCTGAGCTGCAGAGGCTCCACTGCACACAGAGAGCCTGGCACAGAACCAGCCCAGCCCAGCAGCACCAGGAGCTCCCTGCTGCACCCAGGGCTGCTCTGCCCACGGCCACAGAGGCTTTGGAGGGGGCACCAGCCAGGGCAGGGTCCAGGTGGAACCCTCTTACTGTGACACACACAGGGAACACTCAGCACACACAGCAGGGTTCAGGCAGAGAAGAAGAAAGTTTATTGTTGACCTCATATATATAAGTGTCTGCACAGTGACAGAGATTGCACAGAGCAGTTCCCACCTCTCCATCCCCACTGCTCACTGCAGGAGTCCAGCAGGGGAGATCTTCTCAGCCAGGAATGCAAACAGGATCCTGGTTTATCTCCCAATCCCTGAGCACTGACTCCATCACACCCAGACAAATCAGAAGGTTGATTTTCAGGGACAACATAACCCCATGGGAAGGCAGCGGCAGAGTGATGCTGTGGTGAATAACACACAACAGGAAATCTCTCCAAAGCTCTTGGAGAAATGAATCTGACTCCATTTATTCCAGGGATTGCTCTCTTTTTATACATTTTTCCACAGATCACTGTGATTGGTAAATGAAAGGCAACCCCTGCACCCACACTGGTCAAACCAGGGGGACAGCAAAGAAAATCCCTCCCACAGACAGGATCCCAAGCATGAGTATCATTACAGAAACAATCCTGATGTTCTGAGAACAAGCATCAGAAACCCAAAACATCAGGAAAAAACAGAGCTTTAGAAACTCAGAAGCTCCAGGCCTGAAAACCCCAGACTACAGCTGAGCACTACAGACAGCTGCAGGCTTGGGGGAATGATGAGAGTTCTGATCCCCACCCTGCAGGAACTCCAGCATCCCTGCTCAGGGAATAAATACATTTTGGTAAGGAAGCTCCTCAGGGCAGCAATCACCTCTGTCTGCAAGGAGCAGGCAGCCAGAGGAGAAAGGGGGAGGTTGAGATGCTGGTGAGGGTCCCAACCAAGCTGGGTGGGAGCCTGTTTCCAGCTGGGATAACTCAGACACTTCCATTCATGTATTTAGAAAGAAAAGGGGAAATTCCTTCTCCTGCCCTCCATCCAGCTGAGGTCCTGAAGTTGTTCAGGACAAGGTTCCTCAGTGGCTGCCTCAGCTCTGACTTTGATGAAAACACACTTCAGTGCAAGGTTAAAGATTTCCAGCGAAGACAAAGAATTCTGGAGTGCAGCTTAGGGAGAGAAGGGGCTGAAAATGGTTTTGTGCACCACCAGAAAACCAATTTAGAGCCTGAAGCAGAGGAGGAAATGATAAAGGTAATATACTTGACAAAGCTTCCCAGAGATACACACTGGAGAAATCCATCCAGACCATTTATTCCTCTGTGAGCCACTGGAAAGACTCATTACAGATTCTGTCTTTGTTGCTCTATAGAAATGAGAATGCTAATTGGTTTACTTGAAGTTTAATTGAAAATTAATAGAATTTCACAAGAGATTCGCAGCATAGGGCTGGAGTTAAAGTGACATTTGATTAAAGTCACACTAAAAACATACTCAAGGACTTTCTGAAGACAGCAGCAATGGCATTCCTTTTGGGATGGAAATAAATATGTGTCAGTAGTAGAAATCATTGAGAAAATCCACTGGTTTTAAGGACCATGGTAACTTGCAGTGATGTTTTTATCAGCACCTCTCTGTCCCTTCTCGTGTCTTCAAGGATCTCTCCAAGTGGTCCTGCACTTTTATCCTAAACAGAGGATATTTAAGACACATATTTCCCCAAAAATATGGATATGCAAGGTTCAGACTAGAATCCTGACCAGGATTATAAAGGAAATTTCCAGGGAAATCTCGAACAAATCAAGTGGAATAAATAAAACCATTTATCTGCACGTGACAGGAACGTGAGGAAACAAGAGACACTCAGCTGTTGCTTTCCTCCAAAGAAATGAGGCCAGGCTTTTCCCACTGGGAATATCCATCTCCATCAAGATTTGGAAAACACATAAATACTGAACACTGTCTTAAAGAACCAGTGCAACTGCCCAGCATTCCACAGTGGGATTTTTCACCACAAAAGATTTGAAGAAGGAGAAATGTTTGGCCAACTGCAGAAAAATCCCCTCTTGGCCATCCCAAACCACAGGTTTGGAAGGAGTGCACCTTTGTGCAAATGAACTGCATCAGCTGAATATTCATTTGATTGACTGCAATTACATTTCCCTTATCATTACTATGGTAACTGTTTGGCTGGCAGTCGATATTTACTTGAAGCACGTTATCATTTCAATACTATCACCAAAAGTAGGTCATTAAGCTGCCATCCCCACGAATGTATCTGCTCCCTTCCAAACCCTCCACAAGCCTGACTTAATTGCTTTCCTTTCCAGTCAAGGCTAAATCAGCCCTTTAAGAAAATATCTATTGATCTGAAGCATGGGGCCATTGTCCCCAGAAAATAAAAGACGTTTTCGTAAATTATCAGCTGCAGTTGTGTCACTACAGAGCCTTTGATCAGGTCAAAAGAGAGGGGCTGGAGATTTATTGGATATTAACAGCGTGTTTTAACTTTGCCATTTCTGTTAATGACAAAGCCAGATTTTGCTGGATGCTCCCTGGGTTTTCTATTGAAGGAGAGCTCTGAGCACCCACATCTTCAAAAGAATTGGCACCACCACAAACTGCCCAGGCTGGGCCAATTAACTCACTAATGACAGTGTCACCCTCCAGCTCAGGGATGGCTAGGGCATGCTCTAGAATTTAAACCACAGCACGGAAATCTCTTTACAACCCACATTTTAATATTTGAGAGTCATTAGCTTTTACTGTGTACAAGTTACCAGTGCTTCGAATGACTTGGAATGCTCAAAGAAATGAAAGGATTCATTTCAATTCATAAAAAGGCTCACACAGCATTGTTGCACCCCAAGTGTTTACCATGAGTAGTGAGATAATTGTGTTTAAAATCTCTGCTTCCAGTTTCCAACTCAATCACTGCTTGTGTATAATTTTTATTACTAATAAAAGGAACTCTATGAAATTTATTCCTTCGTGATGCAGGCAGACACATCTCCGAAGCTTTACCACTCATTTCTGCTGAGGTTCTTTATTTCTTTTTCTTTTGTATTCTCACAAAAATGGCCTGGATAAAATGGGCAGTGTGGTTTCCTTTTGCCACAACTGAATTAAAAAAGGATGGAGTCAGAGAGCTCTGTAACTGTGGGCTCAAACACAAGTAATTAGAGGAGTCCCTTTCTTTCCTGAACCAGGAGGATTCAATCCACAACAGCCCCAGCCCATTCTCTGATTGTCATTTGGGCTCCAAGTGCAGGAGTTTGGCTCATTCCCTCTCCAGCCCAGAGAATAAATTCCAGCAATAAAATTTCAGTCTTGTGTCCAAACCACCAACTAATTTTTTGGCACACAGCTGCATCTTCTCTGTCATGTTCTAATGAAGCACAGGGCAGATGTGACCCTGCCTGGAAGAGTGAAAATCCTGGTTCCTTCAAGCCTGAGAAGAGGTAAAACCCCTTAAATTGTACCCAATCAAGAGATCAGAGCTCTGTTATGTTTTACAGAAGTGGAACCCTCATCCCCTGTTGAGAGACGAGATACCAGAATTTGGAATTGGTCTATCACCAAGAATTACAGCTGCAGCATTATCTGTATCAGGGACTGTGCCCACTGCTCCCCTCCCAGACACCCCCTCCTGCTGCTGTCTCTGCAGCTTGGCCTCCCAGAATGACTTCCCAGAGAAAAATGAATCAGGGAGGTGTGATAGTGCTAAAACAATTCTCCAGTTTCCTGATGAAAAATGCCTGAGCATAAATCACTGAGAAACTGTGCAACCATCCCTCCTCACACCAGGGGGAAGCTCAGAACCCGAGTTCTGCTTCCACTGTGGCTCTGGAGATGAGCAGGGACCAAACCTGAGCCAAGGTACAGGACAGGGTCGGGATTTTAACCTGGCCAGGTAGCTCACCACAGGATGGGTGAGTGAGAACAGCTCCAGCATTAATGATAATATTAATATTAATAATAATAATAACAACAATAAGGAGATCTCTGCCATTTAGGAAGAAATTCCTCCCTGTGGGGTGGTGAGGGATTCCCAGAGCAGCTGTGGCTGCTCCTGGATCCCTGGAATGTCCCAGGGTTTGGAGCAGCCTGGGGCAGTGGGAGCTGTCCCTGCCCATGGCAGGGGTGGCCCTGGTTGGGATTTAAGGTCCTTTCCCACCCAAACCATTCCAGGATTCCCTAAGGAAGAGCCTCAGCAGAAGGACAATCCCCCCAGGAAAACTCCTCCAACCTTGTCCATCCAGGAAGTAAAACATTCACACTTTGTCAGCATCTAAATCCTTGAGCTGCTGTGGGAACTCCTAAATGCTCATCAATAAACAAGGGCAGCAAAAGAATTTCTGAAATGTTCCTCATTAACTCCCCCTAATTTCCCTTATTAGTTTTGATTTTCACACTTGTCCTTTTCCATGCCTTTCATCCAGCACGTTTAGAGTTTGAAGGCAACACAAGCAAACAGCACAGATTCCGTTCTCTCTCCCTCATTATTGTCCACAGTAGTTGAGATTTCACTGTGATTTTCACAGCCCTTGCTGAATTACAATCTCCCTTCTCCAAACAGCTTTATGGGCTTTTTTTCCCCATTCCCAAAATTGTTTTGTTCATGCTCCTTCTTTCCCTTAGCTTTTATTGCAAACCAACTAATCCTTTTCATTTCAAACTCATGTCATTATTAAAGCCTCTTATTTTGCTGTTGGGCTGCATCTGTTCCAGAGCCAGATTCCAGCCTTCTGCTGGAGTTTTTACACCTCAAAGTTTAACCTGTTGGACATAATAAAATTTTGGGTTTTTTTTCTTACTCCCAGCTTGTCACCTGCACCCTGTTCCTCTGTGTTCCTGTGTTCCCTCTGTGTGTTCCTGTGTTCCCTGTGTGTGTTCCTGTGTTCCTCTGTGTTCCTGTGTTCCCTCTGTGTGTGTTCCTGTGTTCCTCTGTGTTCCTGTGTTCCCTGTGTGTGTCAGTGACATGGGACAGGCACCAGGCAGGGATGGATGGAACTCACCTTGGTCACACGGACTTCGTGGGCTGGGAGGGGCTCCCAACCTCAGCCACCCTGAGATTCTGAGACATTCCACTTCCTAAATCCCAAACTGGCTGCTCCCAGCTCTGCCACTGCCCAGCTGGGGAGTGCCAGTGCTCACACTCCCCCCTCTGAGCTCCTGACTGCTCTCCGTGCAGGGAACAGGAGCCTCTCCCCCCAAACCC
>VXBS01005871.1:195234-271800 GCA_013400255.1 Sitta europaea
TTTTTTTTTTTTTTTTTCAGTGTCATTGGAAAGGAATAAACATTCAGTTCCCGGCGTTAATTCAGCAGTGGGAATGAGCTGGATGAGGAGAGAATTCCCGAGGCTTTTGAACCTGACCGGGGTCATCAGGGAACTTCTTCAAAGGGTTTCCGAAGTTTGCCTCCAGGCTGGGCGCTGCTGCGGGAATTCAGAGCCCACAGAGGGAGTTTTCCCCCTCAAAATACTATTGCAAAAACGAATGGATTAACTGGAATTCGGGACAGAACCACTGGATAATCCCTGTCACCCTCCAATTCCTGTGTCCAGGATCCACCAGCACAATCCTCCTTGCTCCAACACTTGTATTTCATCTCCATTAAACTGCTGTGAATAAATCCATGAAAAATCCATGAAATTCAGGATTTGAGCTACAAGCAAAGGGAAACACAAACAGAACTGGGGGAGAACCCACAGGTGAGCCCAGAGATCTTCCGTGCTGCACATTTATCCCAGTGTTCCCCGAGTTTAATGGATCTCACAGGTTTTCACACACGACTGTAGGTTTTCTAAAGGATTTCTGCATTTCATCCCCTTTCTTTCTTGTTTTAACATGGCTCTTCTGCCTCCTAGAAAACTCTGAAGTGTGTAATTCATTAACAAGAACTAACTTCCAAAAGGAAATATTCCTCTCAATTTGTGAGGGAAACCATCCTTTAACCTCTGCCAAGATGAACTACTGCATACAGAAATGGCAAAAGGAAATAATTCAGATTTGGGCTTCAAAGGTCTGCTTTCCATATGATAGAGCCTGGAATAAAAATATATCAAACCAAACTGTGTTTGAGGCCTAAGCATGAAAGAAACAGGCTGTGCCCAAAACTTCTCCAGCCCAACCTGTTTTTTTCAGCACAGCCCCTCAGAACAGGTCCTTAAACTCCAAATCTGCATCATGTTCTTGCCCCATTTATTACCTGCATTTTCAATATTCCAAGAGACATTTTAATCACCATGCTGTGCTTTAATTGTTATTAGCATTTAGATTATATGGTAATCTTGCAGCCAGAAGTCAATATTAAATTACTGCCCTTGCCTGCTGAAGAGTAGTATATATGGAGGGAGAACAGAGCTGAAATGTGGTTTAAAGTTTCAGTTCAATTTTATGTCCTAATTACTCTGGAAAGTTATGAAAGGCCTGTAACATCACACCATATATTGCTGTCATCCTACAGGCAACTTTATAGGAACACTGCAATGTCTTGAGCCCATGACAGGGGAAAAAAACTGAAATTACAGCCAGAAACTGCCCCCTGTTCATAAACCCAGCGGGGGCAGCTCCAGAACTTTGGGATGCAGCTCTTCCCAACCATCCTAGTACAGAGCTTGACTCAAGCAGAGGTTCTTATTTAATTTTCACCCTCTCTGCCTCACCCAAACCCACCCAGGGCAGTTCCAGAGCTTTGGGATGCATCTCTTCCCAACCATCCTAGTACAGAGCTTGACTCAAGCAGAGGTTCTTATTTAATTTTCACCCTCTCTGCCTCACCCAAACCCACCCAGGGCAGCTCCAGAGCTTTGGGATGCAGCTTTTCCCAACTCCCCTAGTGCAGATCTTGACTCTAAGCAGAGGTTTTTATTTAATTTTCACCCTCTCTGCCCCCTGCCTCTCCCAAATCCAGCAGAGGCAGCTCCAGAGCTTTGGTATGCAGCTCTTCCCAACCATCCTAGTACAGAGCTTGACTCAAGCAGAGGTTTTTATCCAATTCCCACCGGGGGATGGAGCACAGCTGCTGTCAAAGCCAGCCAAGCACAAGTTCCCCACCTGCCCAGCCCAGGAGGCTCAGCCAGTCCTCAGGGCTGCCAGCCCTCTCTGTGTCCCTGCCCGGGTGCTCCTGCACACCCCAGCTGGCAGCAGAGCAGTGCAGAGGGGTTTGTGTTTGCTGCACGGCTCAGGAACATCCCCGGGACTGTGTGCTGCTCCTGAGCTCCTGCTCCACAGCAGCACAGCAGAACAGAGCAGGGCTGAGCATTCTGCAGGAGGAAAGGCAAACCTCCAGCTGTCCTTGTGGCAGGATGGCCAGGGAGCCAGGACAGGGCTGCTGTCACCCTGTGTGACACCCAGCCGGGCACAAACCCCTCTGCTGGGGAGGATGGAACAGGAAAACCGTGTGAATGTGATTGCCTGGCAAAAGATTTTGAGGCTATAGAAACTATAGGCAGATTGGAATGAAAGCAAGCTTTGAGATACCAAGCCTTAGTCATTAACAACTGGAAAACAATGGGATGGCCACTGAAGATAATCCCGATTAAACAATGCCCTCTGCTTACAGACAGGTCCAAGGGTAAGAGCAGACCCCACCAGCTTGGCACAAAGGGTCCAAAGAGCAGATTTTAGGGTTTAAAATGTAACACAGAATGGTAATTTTTGCCTTTGGAATTCTTCTCAGGCCAACAGCAACACACCAGGTGCCAAAACGACCACAAAAATAATGCAAATTGTCAATATTTCCCAAAACCCAGCAGGTGTTTTAAACACTTTATATACAGAATTACCCTTTTTATATTTCTGAATCATGTGACAGAGAGAAATCAGTGGGAAACTGGGAATTCTTTACTGGGGATGAGGGCCCTAGCATGAAGCTGTGGTTGCAAGTGTCCAAGGTCAGGACAGAACCCTCCTCTGTCAAACCCAGAACAACCTCTGCAGATGCAATTCTCTTGTAAACGCTGCCTGATCCCAAATATTAATGGAATATAGAGCCAGCATAATTCTGGCTAAGGTTAATTTATTCTACACCACTAACACAGCATTCAAAATATAATAAAACCCCCCTGGTATAATTGCTATTGCTGTAAACCCAAATGATTGGTGACAGCTTTACAGTCACCTGCTGCAGGAAGGGGATAAAGCCTGTTATTAGCAGATGATGATCTAAAAGTACCTGTGGAAAAAAGAGATTTTTCTCACAGATATCCTGCTAAAGGCAGGGGAAAAGGCTCTTCACATGGAGTTAGACAAATCCTGACTGTAGTCAGGTTTATTTTTCCATGGGAAAATTGACCCCTCCCTGGGGCTGGAAATATCCAACGTGTCACTGTCAAAGTCTGGTGTATCTCTAGGTATGTGTGGTTTAGAAAAACTATAATATTCTAGTAATATCTAGTAATATCCATGTGATTATGTTATTTATGGAGAGGTTTTGCTCTCATTTGTACCAGCCACACATCAGAATAATTCCTGTCATTCCCTCCACGATCCCACCTTCACTGCATCCCGCAGGTTTCTGGATGCCAGAACAGTTTCACTATTTAAAACCTCTAAAAAAATCAGGGAACTGATTAATTCTGCCAATTCCACAATCTGGAGGTTTCCAAGTGTTTTGTAAACACGAGTTGATAATTGTTTTTAGGCTGTAATTAAATCCTCTCACCTTTCCACAGCCAGGGAAGTTGAGGAATAGCAATCCTGCCGAGGGGGGGCTTGGCTGCCTGGAAATTCGTCCCTGGGTGTTATCAATTCAATTTGTTTAAGGCAAATTGGGGAAGAAATCTCTGAATGGGTCCCTCCACAAAATCAAATCTAAACGACTCCTCCCCCAGCTGGTTCAGGAAAGATTTTCCTTAGAGGAAAATGGGAAAAAATGTGTTTATTTAATGGGTAAAGCACAACAAATGAATGCCAAAGAACAAAACCTCCTGTTGTTCTGAAGAGATGAAAAATCCAGCCAGTCTCTGCCAGATCTTACTTTTGATTTAAACAGAGGAATGAATGGAGACACAATTCAGCATCGACCCAGGACACTGGGGAAGGGTGGAGTGCCCATCCCGGTGGGTTCAGAACTCAGGGGGGTGGGTTCAGGGGTGGCACCTTTGGATGTCCTCTCACATCCTTTTGGATACCCTCTCACATCCTTTTGGATATCCTTATCCTGTCCTTGGGATGTGCTCTGTGGGCACCCAGGGCTTGGCTGGACGGACTGGGTGATCCTGGAGCTCAACCTGGACGATTTTGTGGCTTCTGGAAAAGGGGGATCTTCGTTGAGCACTGAACCACAGAAGATTAAAGCACTCAGAGCTCAGTACACACAGGATTTGTGCCTGCTATAACCTTGTTCTGCCCTTTGCAAGGTGGAAGAATCCTCTCCAATATGCTTGGGCACATCTGCTGCAAGCAAACTGTGTTTAACAACAAAGAAACCAACAAGCAAACCACCAAAACACACTAAAACAAACATTAACAGTTGGGCAAAAAGGCAGACAAATCTAAAGTTAAGTCTGTAACTCCATCCTGTGGTACGTAGCTATTACAGCACATTCTTTAAATTCAGGGACACGAATATTTCTGCTAGACTCTCCGATTCTCCTGGGAATTAGAGAGCCTTTCAAAATTTCCTTTGGAATACCCTTCCTCGTGCAGGTGAAATACCTGTGGTGAGCCTTGCCCAATTGTCCAGGTCATTATCCCCAGATGTGCCTCTGCTGAGACACCGTGTGGAAGGAAAAACCTATGGGGGAAGAGACAGAAAACTGCAGAAAAAACCAGCAGAAAACTGCTGGTGAAAGGCAGTAAAGAACCCCTCACTGGAAACTAAAGTGGATGAGTGGAATGAAATCATCACACCTCCCTCCCCTTTTTCCTGTAGCTCAGTCCAGCTCACTCATCCTCTTGCTTTGCTGCCTGTTACAATCAGCTACACAAAACCCAACTTAATTCATAATGCTAAAAACAAAAGGAAAACAAAAAAAGACTCTTGCTCACTATATGTCACCTTCCGATTTTTTTCTTCAGGCAACTTCTCAGCATCATGTTTTTTCAGCTCTAAACAAAGCTGTGACTGAAAAGGCTCTGAGTGACAGTGGAAGGAAAGGAGCTTCATCACAGCTGTGTGTACCCACAGAAATGTTTAAGGCAGACAAGCAAAGGCAAAAGCAATAGTTATCCACCAAAACAAAGCAGCGCCTCTTGAAAGGAAACATCACAGCAAATAGCAGAGATTTTCACTCACCCAGACATTAAAAAGAAATCGTTTTCACTTAGCTGGAAAAAAAGAGACAATCATGTGTCTTGATTTCCCAAGCACAAGGAGTTGATGTTGAAAGAGGGGCTGTCAATTTAGCTGAAGACAAGAAATGTCCTTTTATAGCAGTGTTTAACATGCGCTCATGAATGCTGTATGAACACAAGTGTCCTCGTTGGCTGATGGAGTGCACAGCCCGCGCAGAGCCAGGCAGGAATTCCAACAGAATTTAGCAGGCTTGTGAAGGAGCACCACGAGGAACAAAGCACAGGTGAGTGGCTTTACTGACAACCCGTTAAAAACCTGGCAGCAAAGCTGCTCCAGAGCAGCACGAGTCTCCGCGTGAAGGTGTTGGATTCAATTCCTAAAACTCACTGAAGAGCTGTGAAAACAGAGAGGCTTTCCAGAAATCGGGATGGGGGAGAAGACAGCAGGGATATTTCATGGCATTGCCTCCCTTCACTTGCCCTTGCTGCCTCCTGGAATCAGAGCAAAGAAAATCCTTGTGCTTCCACCTTTGCTGACGAGGCTGTAACTGGGAATTCCTGTATTGCTGGGAAGGTTTGGTTGCTCAGTTTAATTCCTTCTCGGATATTGCACTATTTAAATCAACCCCCTGTGAGAAGGACACAACTTCCAACCAGGACAGACAATGTCCTGGAAAAGACCAAAGCAATTTGCTGATTAATTCAAACAAAAAGTAGATTTCTCATTAATTAAAATAGAGAACATAATGGTAAGATTGTAATCCTAGTGTTACATCTCTTGTTCAGGTGGTTACAGTTTATTTCTTTTCTTTTTAATAAACCACAATCCTCAAACCAGTGAATTTTCAGCTGTACCCTTCCTGTCAGAAGCCTGTTTGAAATGAATATTGAGCTTCTTCTAAAGGGAAAGTTCTCACATCCAGATTTGTCCAGTTAAACTCATGTCAACCTCAACTTTAAGTTTTACCTGTTCCTCCTTTTCCATGTACTGCACAACCCAACCTGCTGTGATAAACCAAGGGAGCAGGAGTTTCCAATCTCTTGTTAATCATCTCTTAAACCACCCTGAAACCTCTGCTCTGCATCTGTCTCATCCTTTGGATACAAGTGCCTGGAATTGCAAACAGTTTTCTGGACAGGGTTTTCCCAGAGTCCTACACACCAGCACCTGCTCTTCCTTATCTCACTTCTATCAAGACAAAAATTCAGTGGCACCAGCTGTGTTACCCTTGGTGTATAGAGCAGAGATTTTTCTAAAGAGTCAGAAACAACCCCCAGTTTGCTGTGGTTTTTCCTCACATGTGTGTGTCCAACACAATTCCCAGTGTTCAATCTCCTGCCCAGCTGAGGGAAGATGCTGCCACTCCTTACTTACAATGAATTTGTATCAGGATTAGTAAAGAAAAAAAAAACAAACCAGAATTCAACAGAGCTCTGCTGGTCCTGGCACACGTGAGATGTGGAACCTCAGATGGGAAAAACCAGTTGGGCTTGATGTCTGTTCATGGAATCAGGGAATGTCCCGAGTGGGAAGGGACCCCAGGGATCTCTGATCCACCCCTGGGCCTGCACAGACCCCCCAAAGCCCCACCCTGGGCATCCCTGGAGTGGTGTCCAAAGGCTCCTGGAGCTCTGGCAGCCCCGGGGCTGTTCCCATTCCCTGGGCAGTGCCAGCACCCTCTGGAAGAGCCTTCCCCTGAGCTCCAACCAAAACCTCTCCTGACACAGCTCCAGCCCTTCCCTGGCTCCTGCCACGGCCACCAGAGAGGAGAACATTTTGACAAGTCCCAGTAAAATGCTGCCAGTGCCTCAGTGCTGCTGACACCCGATTTCCCAAACACATCCACATGGGCAACCAGGCAAACAGCAAAGGCACTCTGAACATTCCTCAGATTTTATTGTCAGACTCCAGGAAACAAGGATATCAAACGTGGAAAAGCAGAGCACACCACCACTCCAAATCCCTCTTTTACAGCCACATAAAGTGGTCATCTAATGCAGTACTATCATAAAATTAAATCATGCTCACTTGTCATTTTGTACGGGCCCGACCGACAGATTAAAAACTACACAGCAAAATGTAATTTCCCCAAGTGAAGGGAGAAGAGGGGGTTGAAATATCTTCGTCTGCAGTGTCTGCTCAGTCCTGAGCCCTCGTGGTAATAAAGCAGCAGCCCCAGGGAGAGGATTTAGCAGCGTCTGCCTTCGGGCACAGGCAGCACTTGGCGTCCCCCTGCCGAGGGAAACAGGATTTCAGCAGCCTGCCAAGGTTATTCTTCTTCTTCTTTAGAGAAAGCCTGGCAGGAGGAGAGCTTTTCAAGTTGGAAATTCAATAAGTGTGCAGTTGAGAGAAGTAAAAATAGTTTTTCCTGCCACATCCCAAGTTCAGGGAACAACTCTGCCTGCAGCTGCCCCAGCATCACCGAAGGCTCGAGAGCATCCCCTGCACCCACAGGAACCTTTGCCTCCCCAGGAATATTCCCATTTGGAGCCAGCAAGGACTCTAAATACCATCTACACCCCCGTGGAGCAGGGGCTGAGCAGACTGTTCCCAAAACAAAACTTCCATGGAATATTCTGAGTTGGGAGGGGCTCCCAAGGACCAAGCCCAGCTCGTAAATGGATGAACCCATCTGGAGACCAAAGTCACAGCTCTGGAATTATCAGCATTCCATGGGAAGGCTGTTGTCCCCAGCAGCAGGAGCCCATCCCCAAATCCCAACACCAGAGGCAGTTCCAGAGCTCCTTGGAGTGGCCAGTCTGTTGGGACAGGAAAGCAGCAGTGGGAATAAAGGGAGGGATTGCAGGAATCATCAGGGCTGAGAGCCTGGAGAGCTCAGCTCAGCCCAAAGCTCCCTGAGCTACAAAGGGACAGCAGTGGCTTCTCACTCCTTGAATCTGTGAGGTTCAGCTCTTCCTGGGGCTTTGGGATAAACACGTGGAAAAATGAGGAATGGGGCAGAAGGATCTCCCCCCTCCTGTACACACACCTGAGCCAACCAGCACAGCCCCTCCAAAAACTTGCTGCTCCTTTCTGTGGGACCCCTGAACTACGAGAGCTGAAAAAACCCCTAAATTTGGATTAAAACCTCACAAATTTCAGCTCTGAGTCACCTCAAACCCCTTCCATAAAGCAGCAATGCCATAACTCAGATACTCATCCTAAATAAACGTGCAGGAATTCTGTGCCTTTCCCGAAAATCGTATTTCCTGAACTGGCTGTGTGCTCTGGCACACACTGCAGGCTTTATTGATTAGAAGGTCTGTTAAGATTTATCAGACTTGATAATGCACTCTACTTGATTAGGATTCCCAGCTTCAGAGTCAATATAGGTTTCATATGTGATGGAAAGCACTTGGATTCACTCTGCTCCCTTTGGAAATTTGACAGGAATTGTCTTAGGCCCAGCATTGGAAAATCAGAAACACAGCACTTCAAAAATTAAAGAAATCATTTTTTGAGGAATTAAAGAAATGCATTTTGAGCTGAAAGGCACCTCCTGCCTGTCAGGGCTACAGGAAAATGTGAATCCCACTCTGGACAGAGGCAAGAAATGGGAACACAGGAATTCATTCCAAGAACTCCAATCCACAGGCAGCTCCTGCTGACAGAAGGAACCAAACACAGATTTTTCTCCTCTCTGCCCAGGTTTTCTGTCTCAGAAGTGCCCTTCCCATATTGTTTTCCTCCTTCTCTTGGAACCATGCTGAAAATCGACCTCATCCTCCTGCTGTGTCTTGGCAGCACTGCCAGGATCTGAATCTTGGCACTCCTGACACTCCTCCACACGTGAGCCCTTTTGGAGGAAGAGAAGCCCTTTTGTCATGACTTCCAGCACATCTCAGAACAGGAATCCTACCTAAAGTGATGGAAAGCCAAGAAATTTTTAAATTATTTTTGTTAAGACTGAAAATCTGCTGCCAACCACAAACCAAGGTGATGCTCTCAGGCACAGGGTGGGATTGCAGGGGTGTCCTGGGAGGTTTTGATCCTGACAGGTCCCTCCTAACTCAGCACCTTCTGCTTCTGGGACCTGAACATGTCCACTCATCTGCAGGTAATATTAAAAGCTGGCAGGATGCTCCTTTTGCCCTTTTTATTCCATTTATTTTCCCCTACAGAAGTTCAGCACCTCTGCCCATCCATCCCTCTGTGTGAGGAGCCTCACCTGGTGCAGACCCAGCAGGAAAGTGTCCCTGGTCCTTATTTGTGTTGAGATGTCACTGTGATGTACAGAGCACACCCAGCAGGGTTCAGGAGAGGAGGAGAAAAGAACTCTGCAGTTCATTGCTGCCCTCGTGTCTCTCAGTGTCTGCACAGTGACAGGGATTGCACAGAGCAGTTCCCACCTCTCCATCCCCACTGCTCACTGCAGGAGTCCAGCAGGGGAGATCTTCTCACCCAGGAATGCAAACAGGATCCTGGTTTATCTCACAGTTCCTGAGCACTGACTCCATCACACCCAGACAAAGCAGAAGGTTCATTTTCAGGGACAACATTGAGAGACTGCAGCTCCAGAGGGATCAGCAGAGGCACCAGCTGCACCCCCAGCTGCAGCCACCACGAGACAGGAGGAACAGCAGCTTTTGGCAAAGGGGGAGCCTTGTAAGGAGCTGGATTGGCTCTTCTCCCTGTTTATATTTGCCTTTTCCCCATCTAATAAGGCAGGGAGACAGATGCCTTCTCCTAACAAACTGAGCTGAGCTCTTGATACCATCCAAGTAGCAAGAAATTCATTTTTAATCATCACATTCTCTTCCTGGACTTCCCAGCCTGCCTGGAGCTCAAGCTGCAGGGCTGCCAAGGAGTGAGTTCCAAAGTACTGAAGTTCTTGTGGGCTAATTATTTCTTTCTTCTGAACCCAAAAAGAAACACTGCTTCTTGCAATCTCATGTATTCAAATTAATTAGATTTACAGTCCTGACTGGCTGATCAGCCAGCAATGGAAAATCAGATTCCTACACAAATAATTAATTGCTCAGTCGTCCAATAAAGCAAAGCAGCAGAACGGTCCCTTTTGCTCTCATGTGAGCATAATTGCCATCTTTGCTCCAAATTAATGGCTTTTCCCAAATATTCTGAGGGCCATTCAGGAAGCTGCCTCAGATCTGAGTGGTGAATATGAATTTTAGAACAAAAAACCTGAAATCCTTGGGTTGAACACAGGTATAACCTGCCTGGAAGCCACGATTTAATGATGGGTGAGCTCGTTCCCACACTCCTAGGACTGGAATTTTCTTAGGGAGAGCCTGGGAAGAGCTCAGGGCAGTGCAGGAGCTGCAGCTCTCCAGCCTCGAGTGCTGAATTCTGCAGGACCCAGAGCATGAGCATGACCACAGCTCTTGGAAAAGCAGCCCAGGAGAGAGGGGAAGGGTGACTGTCTGTGTCTGCCTGGGGCTGCTACCACTGAAATATTCCCAAATCCGGCCCCAAACCTTCCTAAAACAGAAGTTTTGACACCCCCAATGTCACCACAACACAAGAAACAGACCCCATGGCTGTTTTAAGAGGGTTTTTCTACAAACTCCATCTCATCTGCTGGCATTTGCACCATTCCCAGCACATAAACCAGCTGAAGAACTCTTTAATGATTTTTTAAATTCATCCTGTGCAGCATTTATTCCAGAGGGCTCTGGGCTCCCAGAGCTGGTTCCCTGCCCTCCCAGGGTGCAGAGAAAATTCCACCACGATTTCTGAGGAGAGTTCTTGGCACAACCCTGCCAATGAATTTGAGCCTGGGTGGCTGTTAAAAACCAAAAATGGGAATTAGCTCTTTTTTTCCAGTTGCTCACCTTGCCAGCTCTCGACTTTTAGCATTTCCCAGCTCCCTCAATCTGTTGGAAAAACACAGAAATGAAACCTGTCCTTGGCCTGGGGTGGAGAGAGCAGCAATTCCATCCCTCAGGAGGGGCCACTGGGCTGGGCTGTCCCTCACCCACCCCACTGCGTGATCCAACCCCACAAAACCTGCTTTTTGGAAAGGAAAATGCAGGAAACTTCTTCAAATTCCCATCTTGGTGGGCAATAAAGCAGCAATGTTTGGTCAGTCACGGGATGAAAACCTGTCCCGGGGCTGCAGAAATGATCCCTGGTAGAATAATTTCCATGTGTGCTTTAATCCCACAGCACCACTCAGGCTTTAACTTTCTTATGAGTGACTTTGTAATTGGTGATTTCCATGAGCCCACGGCAGTAAACAGGGGGAGGCAGGCAGTTTTTATTTTCCCAGAGCAGAACTGTGGGAGAATACATGGATATTTTATGCTTACTTAGGCAGTAATGGCCCATCCCGAGCTCTCTCACATCCCTGGCTCTGCCCCTCAGGCAGATTTCAGTCCTTGCTGGGGCAAGACAACTCCGACGGCAGAGCTGCAGTGGAAATGGAGATATCTCACAGCATTTAGTGACTTTAATTGAACATTTAATCCAACATAAATGGGGTCTTCCCCACCCCAGAGCCCACTTTCTTTTCTGGACATGGCTTCAGGTTTCTTTCTCCTTATGGCAGATCCCTTCTCATTCAGCTCATCACGGAAGATAAAGCATGGGAAAAGAAAAATAATCCTGAAATCAAGGCAGCCTGGCAGCAGAGCAAGAGGGAAGGGTTTGGCCAGTTAAAGGGGGAAAAAAACCTCAAAAAAACCTCACCCAAGGAATCCGGGTTTGCACAAGGGAAAGCATCCTTGGGGTAATTCTGAGTCAGGCCCTTGGAGTCTCTCCCAGAGCCACAACTTAGACCCAGAGTCAGTTTTTATGGTGTTAGAGGTGAACAAAATGGCACATAAACACTACTATTGTTATTTTTGATATATTTAGCAGGTTGCCAAGCCAAAAGAGAAGCTCTGTCCCAGCTCAGCCACGAATTCTTCCCGGTGTTTTCCTTCCCAGGGATTAAACACAAGGCAAAATATGCAAGGAGACAAATGACATTTCCGCTAATTAGGAGGCTACGAGCAGCTAATTGCACACATAGTCAGTCCCTTGGAAAAGTGCCCCTGAATGCCAAGGGTGAGCAAAGGAAATATTTACATTTTGTGAGGATGCACTTTGCCCCAAAGGGTAAACAAAGGGTAAACAGAGAGAATTGCCGGTGATTTCCTCCAGCATCTCCTCCCCGGGAATGGAAGAGGCTCATGGAATGGAATGAGCTCAGGAGCACGGGAAAAGCTGTCCAGCTGTGTCCGGAGGATCCCAGCCATGGGCACGGGGTAAATCCTGCTCCAAGCGCCAGCGCAGAGCTGCAGTTAGCATTATCAGCATCCTCACGATCAGCAAACTTACCCACCAGGACTGAAATCCTTTCGACACAATCCTTCACCTTCGGAAACTTCCTTTGTCTGCCACGAAGCCAAATCCCCACCCAGCAGCCGGCAAGTGATGCTCAAACATTCATTTTCCTTTGAAAACGTTTCATTTTCTAATACAAGGATTTTCCAACTTGTTCTGTTAAACATTACCAGTGTTTAAGTAACAAGTGTAATTTTTATGTTAAGTTTGTGAGAACTAAGTTTTTTTTTAAACTAAAACATCACGAAGAAATTGAGTTTAGAAACTCAGAAGTTTTAGGCTTAGGAGACTTGGACTACACCCCACAGAGGCTCATGGCAAGAATTCCCTGTCACATCAGCTCCAAAGAGGAGTGACAGGGGTAGGAAAAGAAATGCAGAGCACAGGAGAGCCCTAAAAAAGGCAAGAAGCCCTCGGGAAAAAAGGAACGTGTGAGCCATGAAGGAGCAGAGGATGATGAGGATGAAGATGAGGAATGGCTGCAGGACTAAGGAGGGGTCTGACATGAGCAGCTCTTTAGGCTGATGAGGTTATAATTTTTATTTCTGCCCATAAACTTTTCCTCTTTGTAGGAAAAACTCCCTAGAGGGAGGCAGAGAGAGACCCTGGTGCCTTCCCAGGAGGGAAAATCTCTTCCTGCTGCCCTTTGCTGATCACCTTGACACACAATTTCTCTGTGTCTGGGCACTGCTACTGCTGGCCATAAATCCACGGAAAATTTACTACCTGTGAGAGGCTGAAGCCATTTTCTGGCACAAGATCTGCATCTCTCTCATCTGTGCATGTGTATGAGCACGACCTATAGCGCCTCTGAATTATTTATAGACAAACAAGTAATTAAAATTTTTATTCTGCCCATTTCGAAGGGTGGAAGGAAAAAAAAAATCTACTTTATTCTTTCATCAAGGAAGCTGCTGGCCAAGCTCATAACTCTGTCTGCACGCTGTAAAGAATGGGGTAAGTGGTTTCTCATCAAACACACTTTGCATTTTATGGGACGCACTGAAAAACTAAGTGGCTTAGTGACTTCTGCCAATGTCACCAAAGGAGAGAGCTCACATCCCAGAGCATCCCACCTCTCCTGAGCCACACATCCACACAACCTGCCTGGAGCAAAGGGGAAGGGAGAGGAGATTTCTGCCCAGGACTGGCTCAGGGGCTGTGCAGCTCCTGACAGTGACCAGCTCAATTGGTTCTGGACTTCCACAAGTCTTCTTTAACCTCCCTGTGCATTTCCACTAAATCCACTGAATCCTTCCACAAGGTGACCACGGAGGGCAGGGTGTTTATGAGCACAGGAACTCTTGGATCTCATTTCCAGCTCATTCGTTTTCTCACTTTGTGACCCTGAAAATGACTTTTAATACAACAACAAATAACACCCTGGGCTGCTGGAAGGTGTCCCTGCCCCTGGCAGGGGCTGGAGGGGGTTTAAGATACAACTGTGTGTGGCCCCAGAGCTGCAAGGTTTGGTTTTCAAACCAAAAGGTTTGGTTGGAAAGAATCTTAAACCCCCTACAGAAATTAAATAAATCAAATGACTGTAAGCTAGTGACACACCTGCATCAGGCTCCCAGGGCTGGCCTCAGTGACAGAGTTGATATTTTTGCTTGTTGCTATGCCAAATAATTACAGGAAGATACTCAACATTTAACAGAAGTGCCCCGTGCAGAGGAAAAAGTGATTTACAGGTGAGAGGGAGACGTGTTTCAGTAATTCTGCTGAAGTGGAGCCCTGAGGCACTCGCTGGCTTTGGGGGAACCTCCCACTCTTGCTTGGGCTGGAGCTTTGCTGGGCAGTATTTCTCTGCAGCACCATGAATTTAATCACATCAAAATGTCAGCAGAGAAAAATGGAGCACACAGAGGCCTTTTTCCCTTGTTATTTAACAGAAGAAATGGATGTTTTCTTAAAGAGGCAGTGGAGTGGGCTGCACAGAGGTTACACCTCTGTTCTCACCCCTGGGCTCCATTTGGACTCTGCTCCCCAGGGATATAAATCAGGATTTTTGTCCTTTCAGCACAGCTGGTTGTGTTTGTTCTGGCTATAAAATGATGGCATTTATACCCAGGGTGCCTGAGGAGCCCTTTCTGCAGGGATGGAGCCTGGGAATCCTCCCATAAACCACAAGTGGCCAAAAAACCACAGGGCCAGCATCACCCAACATTGCTGATGCCTGCAAAGAGCAGCCTTGGTTCTTCCCACCACCAAAAACTGATTTTCACATGGCAGTAACATGTTCAGAGTGACATATTCACTGCCACCACCTAGGGTCTCACCACCACCATCGATTCACACCTCTTGTCTCAAAGCTTTGTGGGCAAAGGTAAGGCAGGGAGAAGAAAACCATTCAGAAAGAGGAAATATCTGAAGAAAACCATTCAGAAAGAGGAAATACCTGGAGAAAACCATTCAGAAAGAGGAAATACCTGGAGAAAACCATTCAGAAATGCATCCAGTTAAAGAATGGAGCTCCCCAAGCCAAGCTGGAATTTCCCCCAGTGGATAAATCCCTTTTCCAGGATCTCCTTCCCTATTTAATGTCCCCAACCTTCATCCCAACTCTTGACCAAGCTGCCCTGAACCCCAAAACCCAGGCAGGATTGCTCCAAACAGAATGGTAATTAAAGTGAATTTATATTAATCCAGGAGAGCTAAAGGAAAGGACAGTGATTTATGAGCAATATTGCTGGCATTTTCAAGAGACATTAAAAGGGAATATCCAAAAACTATTTGTTAGGAAAGCAGCTGTAATTGGAGGAGCAGTTCAGGCTGTCTTTAGGGCATTTGGTTCCTCCAGGGGAGATAAACCCAGATAACCTTTGAGGAAAATAAAATCCAATTTTGCAGCCTTTTTTATTTATTTTTTAATGGGAAGGGTGAAATTACTCTAGTTAAATATATCCACTTATTGTTCAAAGTGATTATAAAACACATCACCAGCTCTAATTATTGATTTTATGGAGGAAATTTGGTATTTTGGCAAAATTCACTCTTTATAACAACGACAGGTTAACCAAGAGTTTATTGTGAGTTCAGCAGAAATTTCACAAGTATCTAACTGACTAAAGGCAGTTTTTCTAGAAGTTTTTTGAGTTTTTAAAAATAAATCTTTAAGTGTCAGTTGTCCTGGGTATGAATTTAAGTGGGATCCTCAAGGACTGAGTTCCTTGGGATCTGAGTAAACTGGTTGGTGGGAAAGATTTTCCTCAAAGGTTTTAATACTTTTTTTTTTTTCTTTAAAAAGCAAAGAGATTCATAAACTGGGAAATTAAATTACTTCCCTGAATGCGACCTAAAATATTCCAAGGCCAAGGTTCCATTCATCAGACACCAAGCAAGTTCCAGGGCCATAAAGTCGGTTTTAGGATTGGAGCATCTGAGATAAGGAGAGGGTGGAGGAGAAGCCTGGAGAGCTCAGGGGATCCCATCCCTGTGTCCCAGACCCGCTGGGGCGAGGAGGACAAATCCTGCTGCCCTGAGAGAGCACAAGGACTGAACAAACCGGGGAAATTCCAGTTAAACCTCGGGAAAACCTTCCCTGCTGCGAGTGCTGGAACACAGCAGTGGGTTTCCCCCCGAGGCCGGGGAGTTCCCATCCCTGGGGGGCTGCAAGGTGCAGATGGAGGCGGTGCTGAGCTGTTCTAGGGGCTCTAATTGCTGCTCTAATTAACCTGCACTGCAGGCTGCCTTTCCTAGGCATGACTAGGTTCAGTTCCTTCCTGATGGTTTGGGTCAGGAAGGCCTGGTTCCCACAGGGCTTGACAGAAACACTGACATTGTTCTTGTAGCAGGTGTAATGCCTGTGTCACAGGGTTTAATGTAAACATGGCCATTGTTTGGGAAACTACCCATTGTTCTTGTACTGGGCCTGAACATAAACATTGCCATTGTTTGTGTAACAAGCCATTGTTTCTGTAATGGGTGTATTGCCTGTTTCACAGGCCTTAACATAAACATTGCCATTGTTTCTTTAAAAACCTATTGTTTCTGTAATGGGTGTGGTGCTTGTTTCACAGGCCTTAAAATAAACATTGCCATTGTTTCTTTAAAAACCCCATTGTTTCTGTAGCAGGTGTAGTTCCTGTGTCACAGGCCTTAATGTAAACATTGCCATTGTTTCTGTAACAAGCCATTGTTTCTGTAATGGGTGTATTGCCTGTTTCACAGGCCCTAAAATAAACATTGCCATTGTTTCTGTAACGAGCCATTGTTCTTGTACCAGGCCTTAACATAAACATTGCCATTGTTTCTTTAAAAACCCATTGTTTCGGTAACAGGTGCGTTTCCTGTGTCACAGGCCTTAACATAAACATTGCCATTGTTTCTGTAACGAGCCATTGTTCCTGTAACAGGTGTAGTCCTTGAGTCACAGACCTTAATGTAAACATTGCCATTGTTTCTTTAACGACCCATTGTTTCTGTAATGGGTGTGGTGCTTGAGTCACAGGCCTTAACATAAACATTGCCATTGTTTCTTTAACAAGGCATTGTTCATGTAACAGGTGCAGTTCCTGTGTCACAGGCCCTAAAATAAACATTGCCATTGTTTCTGTAACGACCCATTGTTTCTGTAATGGGTGTGGTGCTTGAGTCACAGGGGCTTAACAGAAACATTGCCATTGTTTCTGTAACAACCATTGTTCTTGTAGCAGGTGTAGTTCCCCTGTCACAGGCTTTAACATAAACATTGCCAGTGTTTCTGTAACGAGCCATTGTTCTTGTGACCAGTGCCGTGTTTATGTCGAGCCTTGTGAGAACCAGGCCCTCCTAAACCAAAACATCAGGAAGAAGCTGAGCTGGGAACCTTCAGGCCAAGGAGAGCCAGCCTGCAGCAGCCCCGCTCGGTGGAGCTGGGGGACCAGAGCAGACCTGTGCACCCCTGGAGGAGCCCCCTCTTCCTGGGCACTCCCAGCTTCTCCCCTAAAGCCCTGAGAGACTTTTCCAAGGCACTCAGAGCAGGATGTGAAACCAGTCTGCCTGTTCCCTTTGCCAATATTCCCTTTCCAGCTTTCTGCCCGGCTGGATAAGTCACATCCAGCTGGAACATCTTTGACTTTGCCTTGGAGTAGAGGTGTGCATTCCCTGAGCAATCAATGTGTCCTGCAGATGGATTTATTGGTCCCCACTCTCTGTAATTAAGCTCGGCAAGAGCAATAACAATGCCTTCAGTGTTCATCCTTTCAAAATTGTCCTCTGCTCCCTTTAATCTGTCTGAACAGATGGAGTCCTGCTCCATCACCTTGCAAACTTTTTTCCTGAGCTATTAAAGCCCCAGCAGAATTTAAGTGGGATAAAATGAAGGCAGCAAATGTTTAATAATTGCTGTCACTTATTCCTTCACAAGGTTTTGGGGTCAATGAATAAAACATGCTCATAGGAGGCTGGGCACAGGGAAGTCAACAGAAAACGTCCTGCTGAGTTCAACACATCGTGCCAGAGATGGAGAGCCAATATTTGCTTATTCCAGGGATATTTATCTTGCTATGTTGATACTCCAGAAATCCCCCTGAACCACGACCCCAATCCCAAAATCCCAGGCCAGCCAGTACTGAGTTTTTAACTCAGTAGTTTTGTGAGTTTATCAAGGATGAACTTCTCAGCTAGTTCCTTTTCCAGTGACACATCAGTGATCAGGACTGGAAGCACCTGAATTCCTGTCATGGGGGGCACTTTCTTGCAAGATTATTTGTATCAAATTTGGTTAATGACTATTAAATTACTCAGTGCCAAGAAGGGGGTGGCAGAGCTTGGCCTGAACATTTCACACCAGACATTACCTGGAGTGCAGCTGCTGCTCTCTGCTTGAGGCAAAAATGCTGTTTGTGCCTTTAGATCAATAAACCTACCTAAGTGGAGAAAAAATAAATGAAAAGAGAATCTTTATCCCAGCCAATATTTGGGGGAGGAAAATTAATTCTGCTGAAGTCAAGGGAAATACAAGAATGCCATGGAAAAAACTGGCTTAACCTCATGATGCTACAGGATAGAAAATTCGACCACTACAACCATGGCTAATGCTCTCACTGTACATTGAGTTTCAGCTTTGCTTTTGCCAAAACTCTGTAGTGCAACAGCTCAGGCAGTTCATATAAAAATACCAAAAATGCTGAAATTTTCATGGATTTATTCTTTGACACTTTTGGATCCTGTAAATGGGAGCAGAACTGCTCATTCCACATTAATTTCAAAGAATAAGGACCCACACCCTGCTGTCCCAGACGAGTTTAACCACAGCTGACAGCAATACTCCATATGTGCTGGGAGCCCAGAAGAAATCTGTAAAGTAGATCTACACTAAGCCCAGCTCAGTTTATGGCGCCTTAGCACTGGCTTTAATAGGATTTTGTGCAGGTTTAAACCTCAGTGTGACTCAGACCCCAGCCTGGAGCAGATGTTAAATCAGCTCTGGGTGCAGTGGCAGCCAGAATCCAGCCCTGATTGATGGGAAAAGCTCTTCCTGCCATGGTCACCTCGGTCCAGGGTTTTAGCGGAAAAGAGGATGGAGAGGCCTGAGCACAGCACAGAGCCCTGGAGAGCTTTAACAATCCCCTGGCTCTCCCTTGGGGAGTTTGGTTCGTTTTTCTTTAATTTTTTACTCAGAACCAAAGAGAAAGAGTCACTTTGGATGTGAAGTCTTGAGCTGTGAAGCTCACTCGTGGCACAGAGAAACTCTGAGGCTGCCCAGGATTTAGGGGACAGAGGTGATTGCTGGCTCCTCTCATGGTCATTAATTACGTATTTATGGACACCTCATTAATCCAGAAGGGTTTTGACACAATTCCCCAAACTGGTGACACAGATCTTGCAGCCCATTATCTTCTCCCAGGTGTTTAATGCACCCAGCACTGGGGGAACCTTGAAGAAAGGTAAAGCACACCCCAGATGTTGATTTTGGTCACCCTAAATGTTGACTTTGGTCACACACAGTGTGCTAGGGGCTGACAACAGATTTTAGAGACTTTGTGCCATGTTCCAAAACACTGCTGTAAGCTGAGAACTGCAGTCTGAGTCTCCCAGACCTGAAGTTTCTGAGTTTCTAAGCTCAGTTTCTTCGTGGTGTTTTGGTTTAGGAAGGCCTGGTTCTCACAGGCTTGACAGAAACATTGCCAGAGTTTTTGTAACAAGTGTAAGGTTTTGGGTTCCTTTTTGTGAGAACCAGGCCTTCCTAAACCAAAACACCACGAAGAAACTGAGCTTAGAAACTCAGAGACTTCAGGCCTGGGAAGCTCAGACTACAAAGAACCTCTGATGGAGGAATGACTGCACTGAGGGAAATCAAGATTTTCCTCCAGAATTCAGAGTTCCCATCACCTGCAGCACTTGCACAACTTGGTGAACTGGAGTTTAACTCCCCCACAATGAGCAAACCTCCAATTTTCATTTGCAGGATTTCTGTGGGCTACACTGGGCCAGCCAAACATTTATCCTCAGCATTTCCAGCTCCCCTTTGGATTATAAACTGCTCACAAATACCAGCGAGCCCCTTGGTAAATGTTCCTCTTGAATTCCACATCACTAGCACAGCCCACGTCAGTCTCTGTCACTTCTCATTGAGGTGAAATCTGCTGAAAACCCATCTAGCAGAGACGTTAAAAATAGTGCATAAAGGGCATCCTTGGCACTCTGGAATGCTGTTGACAAAATGAAGACATTGCTCACAATTACACTCGGGGTAATTTATGCAGCTGGTGGCTTCTGCCAGCACAGGCAATGCCAGCCCTGCTAATGAAACCAGGATCAATCTGACAGCAGAATGATGGCAGATTTTGAAAACAAGGACCAACAGTTTGCAGGTGGTTTAGGCAGCTATAAAATCTGATTTATAAGGGCTTTTTAATCCTTGTTTTAATTCACCTTGTGGGAATGGACCATCATAAAGCATCCTGCCATGTTACAAGCACCGAGCTGTTTGAGATCCAGCATGGCTCAAATACAGGGAATTCTACAGATTTTATTGCCTTTTTTTTGTTTTGTTTTTTTTTTTGTTTCTACTCCAACCTTGCTCCCTCCCCACTCTCACCCCGACCTCAGACACAGGTTTAATTCCCTGGCCCCCTTTTTTACATACTTTCAGATTACTGTTGAGGCAATAGAGGCACAGCCAGGCTGGAGCTGAGCTTTGGCCAGTCCTTATCCTCCCCAGGCTGGAATTTATGCAGCTGCTGCTGCACATGGAGCCACGTCTGTGTCCCTGCAGCACCATTCCTGCTCCACAGCAATCCACAGGGATGCTCCATGTCCTGCCCCCATAAAACCAGGTGGCCCAAAGGGGGTCTCTGAACTGTCCTTTGGATGTGGCACTTCTGTGTGCACAGGAAGGGGCAGAGCTAAAACAGGGAGTACAGACAGAAAAAGGGATGGATTTAAAGGGGATGGATTTAAAGGGATGGATTGTAAAGGGGCAATGATTTCCCTGTGATGGCACAAAACGTGGTAATTCCCAAGCAGAAACCCGGGGGCTCTGTTCCCTCTGACCTGAGCTGCAGTTTGCTGGAGGGCTCTGCCTCCTGCAGCATTTTTTGATTGATGCCAGTGCTGCAGTCAGCACCCAGGAGACCCCACGGCTTCTCTCCTCCCCAAGGAGGGGCTGCAGAATCAGAATCAGCCCTGAGTCCATCCCGTGGTGGTTTTGGTTTGCCAGTTCTGGGTTTCTTGGCCAATGCAGCAATTCAACGTGGTGGGTTGAGTGCTGCCCAAACTCCAGTGCACCCACCAGAATTATTGATTTGTTTTCTGCTGTGAGATAAGAATTAGGAGAAAGGGAAAAGAACTTTAGAGTATAATGAAAGCTTTATTAAAAGAACTAAAGGAAAAATAATGTGAATATACCTTCCCTTCAACCTGATGGGCATCAGAAACTCTCCAGCTACTCCTACAAAACCATCAGGCAGCAGCAGCCCTGAGCTTCCCTTCCTTTCCAGCCCTTCCTGGGGCCCTGATTAAAGACCTGTTTAGAAAGTGAGGAGTACCTGCTGAAACAAAGCTGCTGCAGCACCTGGGATTTCCCCAGAGCTCTCCTGCCTCATGCAGCCAAATCCTGCGGAGGTTCTGTAATTTGGGAAGCACCTTGTGAGCAGCTCCAGCTGCAGCAGCCCTTGGGATTGAGTGCTTTGTACATCCCCTCCGTTTATTACCCTGCAGGCAGCCATTCCCCTCATTTTCCTCTTTAATCCCTTGCGTGTTTACCTGCTGGACCACTCTGGGAACGTTGGTCCTTTTCCAGTCAGCTCTCTCGTGGAGGATCTTGTCGGTGGGACTCTGTTAACAAAGCTGTCCCACTGCTGCTCCCAGCAGAGCCCAGGGTGTGCTGCCACGCTCTCCTCACAGCAAATTAGGCAGCAGAGAGGCTCAGATGCTGAGAGTGGCTCTTGCATAATTTATCACCACCAGGCAGGAAGAATGATGGGGCAAAGCAATGGAGAAAAGCAGCTCCTTAACTGTGTTTGCACACTTCCTAAATCAGGGGAGGGAAGAAATATTTTGTTTTGGTTGGGTGGACAATTCCAGTGGTCAGTCACCCCCCACACCATGCACACACATGGAATTTTGTGTATTATTCCAGCTGTGTAGCTGCACAGAACCATAGGAAGGTTGTATTATTAGGAATAAATAAATAATAATCTTCCTGCTAGGAAAGTTTGCTATTCTGCATGGAGAACAAATGAACCATTTTGTCACCAGGAGGAGGAAGCAGGCAGAAAACTCATCTGGTTTGCAACTGTAGGGCACAGCTGAATAATATTAATATATTTATTATTAGTTATTACCTAGTTATTTTTTAATAAATTACTATTGTACTAAATAGCTCCTATTTTTCATTAGCAGCAACTCCCCTCGAGTCACCCCATTTATCAGCACTCATTAAATGCACCTCTCAAGAGAAGGAGCAGAACCAGCTCTGTTCTGATGCTCTCCAAGCCAAAGGGTCTCTCACGTTCTTCATAAATTGAAAGGGATGTGAAAATGCCTCCTGACCCCCAGAAATGTCCTTTGAGCCCCAGCACCTTCCAAAGGTGAGGAAGTCAGGAGTGGACAAGCACAGGGCGTCTGTTGGTGCACTCCAGACAAGCAATAAGCAATTTCAGGTCACTACAGTTGCAGCTAATTAAACCTCAGGTAATTAGTGTGACAGCTAGATCCATGTACAGCCACAGCACTGGGCTTTGCTTGGGCTGCCTCAGTCACTGCAGCAATTCCTGGGGGGGATCTCTGTCCCTGGGGAGGGGAATGGGAGCAGGGACATTGGCCAGAGCCCCTGACCTGTGTGCCCAAGGGAGAACTGAGGGATCAAAAACTCTGCCTGCTGTTATGGGGAAGCCACAGTGCTTAAGTAATTTAAATTTAGAAACCAAAGTTCTCAGAAATTGGATATGCAAGCAAACCACGGCCACTGGAAATGGGCATTTCTCAATTCCTTGCCAGGACCCACAAGGAATCATAAAATCATGGGATGGTTTGGGTTGGAAGGTTCCATAAAGGTCACTTGATTCCACCCCCTGCTCCAGGCAGGGGCATCTTCCAGCTGTTCCAAGCCCCATCCAACCTGGCCTGGGGTATTTCCAGGGATGCACCCTCCCCATCCCCACGGGGAAAAATTCCTTCCCAATATCCCATCCATCCCTCTGTCCTTGAAACCATCACTCTCTGTCCTGTCCCTCCATCCCTCACAGTGTTTTTTCCAGTTTCTTGTCCCCTTCAGGCACTTGAAGGCCACAGCTGGGTCACCCTGAAGCTTCTTTCCTCCAGGCTGAAGAAACCCGAGGCATTTTTCCCTCCAGGTCTCAAAATAAAAGCAAAACTTACAGTATTTTACACTTTTTCTCTGCCAACCAGAACAACTCTTTGCTGTTTGCAGCTTTACAGATAAAAAAATAAAAATCCCTTTTTCATATTTGTTGCATCTACAAGTTCTGCTCTTCTCTGACACTCTGACAAGGCCCCATGATAAAAAGAAAAGAATCAAGGATGGGATCTCTGCAAGTTTTATAGCTCTGCCAAGTTTCATCAAAACAACTTACCCAGGGGACTGACTGGAGAAACAGAACAAAAAAAACCCTCACACATTTCTCAAAACCTGAATGCCACAAAATACATCTTCAAATACCCAGTCTGAGCCTGAACCTCAGCCACACGTTCATTTTAGTGCAAAATTTATCTCCCAAGTCCAAACCTCAATTCAATAACCTTTAGCACGTCCATGATCTCTAAACTGCAGAAATGGTTCCTTGAAACTTCCTGGGGACAAACCAGGTCAAAGCTGGAGGAGATTGTTGAATTTCATTTGCTAAAAAAGGGGGAGATCCTGTACTCTGTAACTCCCTTCTCTGGGGTTAAAACCACTCCATGAGGAGGGGAGTAATTTCTGTTTTACGAACACTCCTGTGCCCACATAGCAAAATGAGGAAGAATAATTGTCTTTTTTATTTTACCTTAAACACTGCTCACCTGTCCTACCCAGCTGTATCCCCATTCCCATGAACTGTGTGCTACAGAGCTGGACCAGACCCTGCTAAAAGCTCTGTTGATTCTGGTAGAGCTGTGTTGGAGACAATCGACTGGGAGGAGGGTTTGTTTTATTGGGGGTGAATGATGGGGGCTGGAGTTGTCCTTAGAAATAAAACCTTCCTGCCTTTGGGAACATAACGGGAACAATAGGGGGAGTTTCCCACAACAGAGAACTGACTCAGCCCGAACTTTACCTTCCACGGGCTGCTTGGTCTTCCCGGAGTGGTTTCAAGACTGTCCAGGTGTGATTTACAGGAGGAACCTCTGGGCTCGATGTTCATTGTTAAAGCAAGCCAGTACCTTCCAAAAATTGTTACTTCTGCAGGCATCTCTCAAGCACAGCCATGGGGGACTCTCACATGGGTTTTTTCTCTCCCCTTTTGGGCCATCTCTGGAATTTTAATCCCGGTGAGGTTCCTAACAGCTGCTCCCCAGTGAGTGCACGGGAGCAGGCAGTTCCAGTCCTTGAACGAGCAGAGGCAGGAGAGGTTTCTTGCTCCCGGTGGTCCTGTGACTGCACGGTGCCTCCAGCCGCACTGGCTCCTTCATCTCCTCTATTTCCATCTCCACGACCTCATTAAGAGCTGAATTTTGGGATTTATTTATAGCTGGAGTTAATTTATTGCATTAATGACTAAGACAGCAGGACGCAGCTGAGCGTCTCAGAGGGAAAATTAAGAGCTTCTATTGTGACCTGCATTGTAAAAAAGCTGCTCTTTGTGCCTCAGCCCGAAGCCTCAACAGCTCGGAGAAGCAGCAGCCACTCAGCTCCGTTTAGTTTTATTTATGGGTGATGAATATCCAATCCCATGTCTCACCCGAGGAGGGAGGAAACATCCAAACCTGCTAAAGCCAACCCCAGCAGCTCAGGCTTGCCCGAAGCACAGGGCACACCTCTGAGTCCCAAAACACGGAGAGAGTGTTTCTGCCTCACAAAAAAAAAAATAAATTCATTTTCAGACAAGGTGGAAACAAAGTGTGGGTCACTCAGAGGCTGGAAATGTGGGATGGGGGGCATGGATTGGCAGGGCAGAGCAAAGGCACAGCCCTGCTCCCCTTGGGTGTCACAAATTACTGCAACTTCTGCTCCTCTGCTGGGTGATTTGAAATTATTTCTGCTCAAAGGTTTCTTATTTTATAAAACCTGATGCACAAACACCAATTGGTTACTCCCAAATGATCAAAACAAGCTTAGAGAAATTCAAAATAACGGCTTTTTAGACAAAAAAAAAAAAACCAAAACTATACAAACAAAAAACCCCCATCAAACCACAAATTCATAAATGCTGTGTAACACAACTTTTTGGAGTTTTGATGCATGTCCTGGCCCCACGTGCCCACCCTCATTTGAGACAAGGGATATCTGTCTAAAACATTTACTCAGAAAGAACTAATTAACTCTCCACTTTCATTAGTGAAAAATAATACCGGAGTGAGCTTGAGTGAGAATGATCTTAAACAATTAACGTTAATTGCTTGTGCTTGTATGAAAGACCTTGACAAATTCATATTAATAGGTTATCCTCCTTCCAGGAGCAGTGAGTGCCCTCGCAGGGCTTTAGGAAGGGGATGATAATTAGCCCCTGTTTGAGGGCTAATTAATGGTATAGGTGGAGAAGGGGGAAAGAAAAAGTACTTGAAAATAATGGTAAAGTACCCAGAAATTGCTTTATTTTTTTCAGAATTATTTTAATGTATTTACTCTTAATTAAAACAACCCCCTAAAACAAAATCTTCAGCTACCAGAGGCTTTCTCAGCCAAGATATTAAAAAAACACCAAATCTTCCTGTCACATAAACAATGCAAGCCACTCCTGGGCTAAATACCGAGATATTGAAGCAGCACATAGATAAATAACATTTCACTGAAAATTTCCTCGTGGCCTCTCTGCCCCCTGCCTGCCCAAGCCCTGGTGGAGGAAGGAGCCTGCAATCCCTGGATGATCCCAAATATCCCCAGGGCCTCTCTGCTGGGAACTGGAGAGGGTAATGATTTCCCTTTCTCCTGTTGCTATTGCACCAGGGTGAAAGCTGAGTTTCTCCCCGCTCCCCAATGAAAATAAAAGCACCAGGATGTGGGAAGTCTTCTGCTGTGAGGATCCAAGAGCTGCTTGGGCAGGGTTCTTTCTGCCTGGGAAACTTCTGAAGGAGCTTGGCATCCTCCAGGCTCACCATCAGGATGTGCTTCCCTCCGTGAAAGTAGAAGTTGAGATCTGAAGGACCTTGGCAAGTTCGTGGATTCAAAGCACAAACACCTCGAGTTGATTGAGTGTTTGTGGTGCCAATCACAGCCTGAACTCAGCCCTGGTCTGGGATGTGCAATGGGGCCCCAGGGTCCTGTTCCCAGTGACAGCAGGGAAGGGAAATGCTCAAAATCCAGCACTGGAGGTGGCCAGGAGCTCCCCAGCTCAGCAGGGCCATCATCTCAAACCCAGAAATTCATCAAATCATGGGATCATGTGATGGTTTGGGTTGGAAGGGACCTTAAAGATTTTTCTCATCCCAACACAGTTGTGGGCAGGGACATCTCCCACTGTCCCAGGCTGCTCCCAGCCCTGTCCAGCCTGGCCCTGGGCACTGCCAGGGATCCAGGGCAGCCACAGCTCCTCTGGGAATTCCCAGGGAGGAATTCCTCCCCAATATCCCATCTGAACCTACTTCCTATCAGGAAAGGACTTTAAACATCATCCATGGCAGGGACACCATCCTAGGGAGCTCCAGCCTGGCCCTGGGCACTGCCAGGGATCCAGGGCAGCCACAGCTCCTCTGGGAATCCCATCCCAGCCCCTCCCCACCCTCCCAGCCAGGAATTCCTTCCCAACATCCCAAATAACCCGACTCTGTCACTTTGAAGCCATTTCCTCTGTCCTGGTGTCCATCCCTTGTCCCAAGTCTCTCCATTTTCCCTGTCAGTTCCTTTGGGTCCTGGAAGGAGCAGTGAGGTCACCCCAAAGCTTCTCTTCTCCAGGCTGACCATTCCCACTTTCCCAGCCTCTGCCCTGCCACACTGATTTCCTTTCCCCAGCTCTGCCTCCCCGTGCTGAGGTTTTTGGGGGCTCAGGGAGCAGCAGTGACCGTGCTGTGCTCCCAACCAGCCCCTCCTGGAAGTCAGGGATGCCAACCCAGGGCTCTGCCTCCTCTCCTGACTTTGCTACTCTCAGAGAAAGTCAAGCCTCTCATCAGGCATCTCCAACACCATCTGTCCCTGTGGGGAATCCAGATCTCAGCTCGCTGAGCCTCGTGATGAATGTCCCCTGCTGGAAGGGAAAACGCTGCATGGAAAATGATGAATTGGACAATCTGCCTCCCTTAAATCCAGCCTGCTCCCATGGAAATGCCAGGCAATTATTGCACCTTCTGTAATCCTTGCTTAAAGATGCTCCCCCACTTTTTCATTCTCTTCAGAAGGAAACGTTCAGTGTTCAACTCCCTAGTTAGGGAAAAAAAATCACTTATCAATGTTCACGATAAAAATAAATAAAATCATGGATCTTCTCTTATGTCCTTGAATATTCCTTGTCTTGGTACACCAGAACTGAAAAAAGAAGTTTATTTTATGAATGACAAATCTGTTGGTCCAAATTCTACCTTCAGAAAGACCTAAGAATAAAAATATATAAAAATATCCAGTTTCCAAATGTCACCTACAAGGCCAGTAGATATGAGAGTGGATTTGTATGGAGAAATATTTAGAACTTTTAGTTTCCCTCTTACAAATAATGTCACCTTTAGGATACTCTGCATACGAAATAAAAATTACATTTGGCAAATGTGGTCACCTTCAAGTTCCTCTTTGCTTTGGAAACCTTTGGAAACATTGGATATACATTGTGGTGGAAAAGAATTGGAGATTCTTAGGACAAAACCACATTAACAGGAAAAAAAACCCATAAGGATATTTGTTTCTCATATTTTTGGATTCCACAGTCCTTCAGGAAGCATCTGTTTATACATGAGGAATAAAACAAAGAGGAAGATAAATAAAAAGATTTGCAGAGTCACACTGATATTAATAAATAAATGCCATTATTAATAAAAATGCTGATATTAATAAATAAATTTATAAACCCCAAAATCATCCCTAGACATAGAAATCCATTAAATTTCCCAGCTGAGCAGTGGCACAAGTTGCTGGATATGATGTGAAATAATCCTTTCCCTCAGAGGATGTGTGGAACTGCATCAGCCTCTGCAGGGGAGATCCCAGCTCAGAGCATCCCCAGCCCTGGGCTGCTGTCCTGAAAATAAACCTGCTTTGTCTGGGTGTGATGGGGTCAGTGCTCAGGAACTGTGAGATAAACCAGGATCCTGTTTGCATTCCTGGCTGAGAAGATCTCCCCTGCTGGACTCCTGCAGTGAGCAGTGGGGATGGAGAGGTGGGAACTGCTCTGTGCAATCCCTGTCACTGTGCAGACCCTGAGAGACACGAGGGCAGCAATGAACTGCAGAGTTCTTTTCTCCTCCTCTCCTGAACCCTGCTGGGTGTGCTGTGTTCCCTCTAAAGTCACAATGACACCGTGGAAATTTGGAAATATCCCATCAACAACAGCCCAGCTGAGCAGCCCAGGGGATTCCCTGGGATCAACAACCACTGTTCAACATTCTCCAGGGAAAATCCCCTCTTTGGGAGTGCCTGGGTGAAGCAGAGCCCTGAGAATCAGGATGGAGTGGTTACACCTCCCCTCTCTCCAAGCATCACCATCCCAAAATCTCTGTGGCACACACTGATTCCATCTCTCATTAGAGGGCCGTTATTAAAGCAACAAAAGCGTGCTTCAAAAGGACAGGATTAGCCCAAAGAGGAAAGACAGAGAATTAGGTATTAAAATGCAAATTTGTTTTAACGCTACATCAAAGTTACTGGGTAAAAAAGCCGGGTAAGGGCTTTATTGTGCTTTATGGGATTATTGTACTTTATGGATACCAGGGATTGTACAGCCTTTTCTTCTGCTTCAAAAACATTTCCTGAACATCCCCAGGTGGATCAGGACAGGCCTCCTGCTTTGTCTGAAGGCTCAGATGTAGCCCAGACTGTCTGAGCAGTGCTTAAATTCAATACTGTAATATATGCTACAGAATAATTCGTCCTTATGTAAAACAGACATGAAATAAGTTGTGCTTGTAAAAAAAAAAAAAAAAAAATTCTTAAAGTTTCCAAACCACAAACCGGAGCTGAGAAAAAATTGCCTCACAAATTGCGAAACCACAGAGAGCAGCAGAAAGAAAGACATCATTAACAAATGAAAAGAGATGAACCCTTAACCAGAACAATCCAGGAAACACCCAAGGATGAATCCCCGATAAGGATCGACAATCGGGAGAGTCAGATCCCAACTCCAGGTTCCCGTAACTCACCACCAGCACTCATCGCTCCCCAGAAATGTTTTGTCCAGCCCAGCACAGAGAAAAGGAGACTACGGGAATGTGTGAAACCACGAAAGAATAGGAGAAACCCGGAAATCTTGTTTTTTTCCACGGCATCTGTTGCAATAACACATTAACTGTCAAGAGAAATGGAGCTGCTTGGGGAGTCTGGGGTGACACCGCTGGGGAAACAAAGCTCTCTGAATTTTGTTTTTTTTTTGCTGGGTTACAATAAGGGAACCTGACTCCTGGTAATTGTCTCTGCTTTGATCTTGAGAGGAGCAACCCACATAAATAATGGAAAAATGGCTTTACTGGTCTCAACAACAAGCCTTGCCAGTTTTTCTCCTTCAGTAGAAAGATTCACCAACTCTAAACACATAAAAAAAATACTTCTTCCAATTCAGTTTTGTGAGTTTCCACCATCACATCCGTTTCCATTTTATAGTCACAGAATATCTAAGGCTGGCAGGGACTTCACAGAGCCACCAGATCCATCCCCCTGCTCCAAGCAAGGATTTCCAGTTATTTCCAGCCCTCTGCTTTCTGAACAGCACTAAAACTCTTTTTCCAGCCCCTTTTCTTCTGTTGACCTGCTGTCAACTGCAGCGTCAGGCTAAAGACACACAGAGAGCTCAGAAACTGGGGGGAGGCAGGGAATAAAAAAAGAATATTCTGCAGCTGCCAAAGGAAGTGCATTGGGATAATTGAGCAGGGAAAACCCATCCTACTGGGCCATTTGTGCTCTCCAGCAACCAGCACTCTATTGTACACTGCTTTTTGAACGTCAGAGGAGCTTGGAGCTCCCAACACCGATGATTCTGATAGTGCCTTTGGGCTGGGAGGAGAAAAACCTGCCCAGAATCTGAGACTCCAGGGAACAATTCCTGGGGCTCACAAGGCAAACCTCGAGATGTAGGATGGAAGGAGCTGGGTTTTAACTCCAGGCTGGAAAGGAGCTGGATTCTAATTCCAGGCTGGAAAGGAGCTGGGGTTTAACTCCAGGATAGAAAGGAGATGGAATTTTAACTCCAGGCTGGAAAGGAGATGGGTTTTTACTCCAGGATAGAAAGGAGCTGGGATTTAACTCCAGGCTGAAAGGAGCTNAGCACTCTATTGTACACTGCTTTTTGAACGTCAGAGGAGCTTGGAGCTCCCAACACCGATGATTCTGATAGTGCCTTTGGGCTGGGAGGAGAAAAACCTGCCCAGAATCTGAGACTCCAGGGAACAATTCCTGGGGCTCACAAGGCAAACCTCGAGATGTAGGATGGAAGGAGCTGGGTTTTAACTCCAGGCTGGAAAGGAGCTGGATTCTAATTCCAGGCTGGAAAGGAGCTGGGGTTTAACTCCAGGATAGAAAGGAGATGGAATTTTAACTCCAGGTTGGAAAGGAGCTGGATTATAATTCCAGGCTGAAAGGAGCTGGGTTTTTACTCCAGGCTGAAAGGAGCTGGGTTTTAACTCCAGTCTGAAAGGAGATGGAATTTTAACCCCAGGCTGGTGGCAGAGCAGGGCTCTCACTTCAGGAGTTTGGCTGTAACTGCAGGAGACTCACTGGGGGAATTTCCTGAGTCTCCAAAGTGACATCTGCTCAGGGAAACAAAAAAATGAAAGGATTATTTTCTCCACAGCTGTAATAGGCATCACAAAATGCTAATTTATGGTTCCCTTTCTAGAAGGGCTTAACTGATCCAGGGGCCAGAACATCTCTGACTTCCAGTGCCTTAAATACAGCCCATATTAACCTGTTATTCAACCAGTAGCTCCTTAACAACTGAAAAGCAGCTAAACTGATCGATTTTGATTAAAATCTTAATTTATAGATGTTTTAATTGCTAAAATAGAAAGTCTGGGATGTATTCATTTATTCAGAGGTGGCATCAGATGGGTCTAAGTTAAATATTTCTGTAAAACTGAGCCCCTCTCTGTCTCAGTTCCACATCTTCAAGCAGGAATAATATTGCCAACATGAAAAAAAGCCCATGCATATCCTTCTTGGACAGATATTTGTATATATCCTCAGGAAAACAAAAAAAATTCATGAAATAGAGGCCATGCAAATGTGGAAAAAGTGCTGAGCAAGACATTTTTGTCCTGCTTCCATTTAGAAACAGCAAAGATATTTTTGGTCTGAATACATCATTCTGTTCCAACACATTGATTTATTCAATTTGGTGAAAATGGAATGGCCAGAACATAATTAATGGTTGAAACTCTTTCTGTTTAACAAATTGAAATACTTTGAATACTAACTAGCCATATGTAAAGCTCATCAATATTAATGAAACTTTCTGAAATGTATCATTTATTCTTCATGGACAGAAATAAGTCGGTTTGCTGAGGCACAGAAATGATTAGGGAGGAATTCACAGGGGCTTCTAAATCTCTTGGAATCCAAAGTTCCCTTTTGGAGCTGAATTTTCTGAAAATCTCAGACACTTTTCCAGTGTGGATGGCCAAACACCTCCCAGAGTTTGCCTTCAGTCCTGAGTTTGCAAAACAACACAACATGAAAGGTCTTAAAATGCCCAGGAAAGCAGAGAAGAGAAACAGACTCTCAAATGAGATTGTCAAAAATGTTCATTATTCTGAAACAAGAGCAGGTTAATGTTGAAATAATGTTCACAGAGTTACCTGTGGGATTCACAGTCCTAAACACATTTACATGTTTTACAGGTTGAACCATGCAAAAAGCTGCATTTCAGCACCTTGGCACACGATTTACAGAGTCCTGTTGTGCACCAGGAAAACCCCAGGAGAGGGGAGCACAAGGAATGGGAAGAGGCTGCAGGGATGGGACCCCAGGGCCCACTGAAAAAATCACCAAGCTGAGATGGAGCCACCCCAGCTGCTGCAAGAGAAGTTTATCAGAACACATTGGTAAAAAGCACAGCAAACTTGGTTTATTCCTTTTTTTTTTTTCTAAGTCACAACCCAGCATTTGAAAAATGCCGTGGAAGATGAGGAGCCCACAACCTCCACATCACATCGTGCCTGATGAGAAGAGCAGGTTTTTATCCTCATTAACACCTCATTTGCATGTGTGCCCGTGCAGCCCTTGGACATCCTGCTCATGGCAAAGGCACAGCATCAAATTATTTATTCAGCTCTTCACTAAATAAAATAAAAATTACCCAATGTTTGAGTTCCTTGAGTGACAGCTCCAGGTCATCCTGCCATGTCACGAGCTGACTCCTCCAATTTTTATTAACCCAGCTTCGTCATTAAGTAATTGCCAGTGGAAAGTTTGCTGTTGTTGGGGTTTATACTTTTAATATCTCTCCCATCTCAGCTGTTTATTGGATCCTGCTTATGAAGGGTGAGAGGAACCCAAGTCATTAAATCACCTGGAGCTGCTTCCTGTTTATGAGGCAATAACCATTTTCCTGGGCTAATAAATCCCAGGCCCGAAGCTGAACATTTATTAGCCCAAGCTACAGTTATTGTTCAGTTAATTGGAAGCACCCTGAAGTTGTTACTATAATGAAACTTCCAATTATTAAAGACCAGGGAGAAATAATCTGTTTTAAAGTGGGAGTGGGGGGTGTTTAATGAGAAATCGAGGGGTTTGGGCAGCACCACTGGAGGATTTCCAGCCCCAGAGGAAAGTGGGGGAATGTGACTCATTCCAAGACCAATATTTGGGACTGTTCGACATGGAATGGCTCCTAATTTTATTTTATTTTTTTTCTGAGCACACAAAAACACCCATGAGCCAGCTCTCCTTCCTTCTTCCTCCCGTTTTATTCTGATTCTTATTATTCTATTATTCTTTAAGTCCTGTCAACAAAGTTTTCTTTATACCCTTCAAAGTTGGAGCCTGCTTTGCTCCTCTCCTAATCCCATTTCACAGCAGAAAATGAGTGTATTCTAGTGAGTGCATTAGCATTTAGCCAGTGCTAGACCCACCACATAAACTTGGTGTGTTGGCTGGGAAATCTCAGATTGGAGAACCAAAACCACTGCAGTGACTTTACACTGCTTGTCAGAGAAGCAGTAAATTCCATCCACGTCTTCAATGCATTTTTTTTTTCCTCAAAATATGAGGAAGCAGCTTAACCTTAAAAATACCACTTAGCTCATACACACATACGTAGTAATTAATTTTCTACAGAGGCTGAAATCACTTTGCCTAAAGCAAAATCCTTCTGACATTATTAAATGTCACAGTGCAGTTAAAGCACAATTATAAACTAATTCACAGAATAAATCTCATTAGTTTCCTGAGGCCTTCTGAATAAACTGAAAGGAAAACGTTGCCACAGTTGACTTTCATCTTTGCTTTCCTGAGCAGACACACAATCAAAAAGCATAACATTTTAATAATTACAGATGATTAAAAACAGAGAGTTTGGGCACACAGGCAGGTGAAGCTGCTGCACACAGAGCAGTGGCAAAGTGCTCCTGGATTAATAAAATAGGGCTTCAGTTTAAAATGCAATCACAGGGGCACTTGAACTGCACGTCCCTTTGTCAGACTGGTGCCAGCTCTGCAAAACCCCGTGGGTTTCCTGCTGGAATCCAGGCAAACAAACTCCATTTCTCATCAATAGTTCAGAAACTGAAGTAAGCAGCAATTGGGAATAAAGGAATAGAAGAAATGTTTCAGGGGTTACCCTTACAAATGAGAAATTTAAGAAGGAATTCATCCCAGTGAGGGTGGGATGGGATTCCCAGAGCAGCTGGGGCTGCCCTGGATCCCTGGCAGGGTCCAAGGTTGGGTGACCTGGGATGGCAGGAGATGTCCCTGCCCATGGCAGAGGGTGAAATGAGATGTTCTCCAAGGCCTTTTCCAACCCAAACCATTCTGGAATTCTAGGATTTCAAGAAATCCCAGTGCTGATTTTTGTTTGGAGGTTTTTCTGGGGTGTGTGTTGGTTTTGACTTGTAGGGAAATCTATAAGAAAATTGCATTTTTAGCTGTCTACAGCTCCCTCCAAATGTCTTCACATTTCTCTAACACACACAGATCTGTAGCAAATCATGCAGGGACTGGACAGCCTGAGTTTGCTAGGGGACAAAATCCCTGAGTTATTCCTATTTCCTTGCTGGAATACAAAATCCCAGGCTTGTTCCTCTTTCCTCTCTCATTCTCTGTGCAGTTGTCACCTCCATGCAAAGGCGTCGGGGTCAGGATTTTCTGTGGGGAGAAGCGCTGGGCTGAATGCAGATTGTTATCTCCTTAGGAGATAAATTCAATTCTGCTGGAAAATTGGGATGACTAAAAGTGGCCACACAAGGCACAAACTTGCCGTGCTGAGGCAGAGACAAGGGATTTATTCTCCTCAAATCTTGCAGACTGATGCTTAAAGCACTTTTGTGACAAAAACACATTTACAGGAAAACTCAGAGCTGTAAGGACACCCGTTCTCCCTGCTGGATTCGATTCCAAAGGACTCATCTCCTCCTCCTCAGCTCAGGTCGAGAGGCATTGCTGCATCTCTTTGTTTAAACAGGGATGAACCTTCTGGGCCTGGGAATTTGGCTTTGATTCAATTACTGCTCCAGGCTAAGCTGCTTATCCCCAGCTCAGCTCAGTGAGATCTGGCTGACCACAAAGCCCAGGTGACAATGGAGGCTTAGAGCACAAAAATCCAAAATTTGGCTCAGTCCACTGAAAGGACAAAGAGCAGTGGGCAGCAGAGGTGGGGACCATTCCTGGGGGATGGGATGCTGGGAAGCACAGGAAGGTTGGATGTGGCTCTGAGCAGCCTGGTCCAGGTAGAAAATGTCACTGCTCGTGGTGGGGGTTTGGAACTGGAGGATCCTGAAGGTCCCTTCTAAAACCATCCCAGGAATGAGGTGCAGAAGGTGGGATTTGGGTTCTTGGTTGGTCACAGAGAAATGGTTCAGAGTCTGTTCTGCAGTTGCACAGCTGCTGAATAGCTCTGAGCTGTCCCCTGAGGTTTTATTTTTATTATATTCTCAAAGAACTTCCCCTGCTGCCCGTGTACTGTGGGTGAATCCGTGGGATCTGCCTAAGGAAGGAGAGAAAAATCCTGAATCCCTTCTAATGTCACCCTGTATAAAGGCACAAAGACAAACCTGCCAGATCCTCACCATAACCCAGGACTGGCCCTCTCTGCACCAGTGACAATTCCCAGCAGCAGAGAACAATTCTGAACGCCAACTGCAGCCCCAGAGAAGTTTAGATTTCTAATTATGGGCTGATCATAAACAACTGGCACCTGAAAGCATGAGCCAAACAAATAAAAAGGTGGTAGAAGAGGTCAGTAAATAAAGAATATACAAAAGACTTACAGAACACAGTAAAGGGAATATATTTAATACCATACTATTAAATGGAATAGTAACATTTATTTTTTTTCCTACCATCTTTATGGTGCTATTTATCTCAAATAGACTTCCTGTTCCTATTGGGTTTGTGGGTTTCTTTCCCCTCACATTGGTCAAACTGAAAACGATCATATAATGGAAAATAACTGCAACATCTATTTAAATAATGGTGGAGAGAAGAGGAAGAAGAAATAGAAATGAATCTCATTTACATTGAGGCTACATCCCACTTGCCAGCTTTTTATTCCTTGAGTCTCCTAACAAGTGGATAATTCTTTGAATAAAAAACTGCATCCAAAGATTTAAAACCTTGTTGGGTTCTTTTTTGTCTTTGAAAAAGCTCTACTCATCTGTTGGAGCAAATAAAAAACAACACAATTTATGAGGACTTGACTTCTTCTATTTTTCTTCTTGCTAAGGAAAGAGATTAAGAGTTGCTGAGAAAAAAAAAAAACAGAATTAAAAGGTCCAAGAACTCTGGCAAGAAGATAAACCCAATAATCCAAAATAAACTTCTGAGAAAAGAAATCTTTGCTGCTTTAGAGACACACGAGTCAGGTCTTGGGTATCCCTGGGTTTTTGAGGAGCTCAGTGAAGAGCAGCAGACTTTTCCCTGTTACATTCCCACTTAATCCTGGACTCAGCGAGATTTGGAATGTGGAATTCAGACCCAGCAGATGATGAGAGAGGCAATTCCTGCCCCAGTCAGGCTGGCTGAATTAATGCCAAATGCCGGATGAGGTGGATTTAATCCCAGAGTTCTTGTCTGCACCCCCCAGCTTTAATGACTTGATAAATTGGGGATAATTCAGCCCATCCAGCAATTGTTCCCAGATGCAGCTCCAGTTTAATTCCAGGGCTCTTACAATTATCTTGAAGTTGGTGGAGAGTTCTTACGAATCAAACCCTAATTGTTTTAATGACTCTTAAAAAAAAAATAGGAAAAAATGTACTAGTCAAAAGAGAGTGAAGCTGCTAAAACAAGGGGGAAAGTGCATTTGTTTGAATTCGGTTCCCGCTGAGGTAATTACCTCTGGAAATTGTCTGTGAAGGGTCCCTGAGAGCTGTAACACTTCCTTCAGCACTGTCACCCTGTGGAGAGGAGCTGGGGTGATTAAAGAGCCCCCACGAGCCTTGCCTGGGCTGTCCCAGCTTTTTCCTGCTGCCAGCAGCACTGAGCCCTGGCGTTCTGCACTGACACAATCCTGCCTGACCCTGAGATCAGCCCTTGAGCTGCTGAGCATGTCCTTGACTCCCTGAGTTTGCTGGGAAACCAGCAGCTACAGAAAGTCAATTATATTTGTGTTCCTCAGGAGGAGAGGTGCTGTCAGTACCAAGGGCTGGGAACATGCTGGCTGAAAAGGGTGAGTGAATCCAGCATTCCCACCCCTTGTTAAATCTGTTTTCGTGGAAAACCAAGAACCTGCTGGCTTCAGCACAGCCAATTCAGCACCTTGCAAGTGTGGGGAGGAAAAAGCCCAAACTGAAAAGTGTTCTGAGCTTTCAAAACCTGCTCTTTGTTCTCCCAGGAGGCCTTGGATGTGCATCCCAGCCCGGGCAGCTGTGCATCCCAGCCTGGAGCAGATTGCATGTTTTCAAGCTGCTGCTTTCCATCTGATTGAATATTCAGATTTGTTGGCACAAGCCAGCAGCTGAAAACGAGGGGCCTTCCAGAAACTCAACATTTCAAGTCATCAGAGGGTTGTTCATGTGCAGAAAAACAGAAAGAAGCATATGGGGGTGGCAGAGCAGAGCTCAGCCAGTCCTTTCCCTCTCTTCACAGTCCTGGAGCACAACTGGAAAATATTTTGAGAGATGGGGTTTGAAAAAGGGAAACACACCAAGGGCTGGTTCTGTGTGCTGGGATGGCAGCACACATCCCACATGGCCCAGGCAAGGGCTGCTCTGAGCAAGGGTGAAACTCCTCATGCTCAAATTCCCCTTTCCAAAGGCATGGCAGCAGCCCCGAGGTGGAATTTGGATTTAAAGGTTACCCCAACCACGGCCATATGCGAGTCAGAGCTCACCATGGACACAGAGGATGGGATCACTTTGATTCAGGGTGACATTTCTCACCACACTTCAGTAATTAGATTAAGTTTCAGGATACAGCTGTCTCGTGCAATTGGAAATCCTCCCTAAGCTGTCATTTACAGGAGGCACTCTTCCATATTTCCCATGTGGTCCTTCATGCCTGTAATTTGAATAAATAATGCTCCTGAAGTTCCTTTCAGCCACAGAGTGCTGTGGGAATTATTGCTCTGATCATGCAAAGCTTCTCGTGGTTCTAACGAGCTGTCAAGATTCTGATGCCAGCAGTGAGAGGAAGGTCAAGAGTGGGAGCAAGGGGACACAAAGCTGAGGAACAGATTTTCGTGCTGGCAGAAAGAGGAGACAAATGAGGAGAATGAGATGTCCTCCCCCCGGTTTTTCTTTTTTTTTCTGTGCTATAAAATGCTGCTCTGATTGGTTTCATCAAGGGAAGATCTAAAGGTGCTTTTGGCCCCAGAAGTGATGATTTTACAACAATAAAACATTGTGTCTGTGTTGACAAGGAGAAAAAGGAGCGTCCAGCGTGGGAGATGCTGTGTTTGCAAAGTGGAAAGGCAGCAAGAACATGCAGGAGAGTTCTGGTGTTCACTCAGAATTTACCAAGTGTTCAGGCAAAGACTTTGCCTGGGTGGTTCCACCAAGGTGCCACAGCCAGGGATAGCACAGAGGGTCTAAGGGACCCCAATATCTCACTCCCCTGCAGAGAAACCAGGCTGCCCACACACTGAGGTAGCAAAGAATCTCTTAATTCATTTCCATCCCCTTTAATTTATCTTCATCCTTTTGGAATCAAAAATCGAAACATCAAAAGGATTTATCGGAATAAATCAAAAGTTTCTGCTGCCAGCAAATTCTGACGTTGGGTTTTGAACTGAATAGCTCACCTCATGGCAGGCAGAGCTTCCCCAACAGCTCTTGCAGACTTAAAAATACTTCTAATTTCTGATTACTCATTGGTCTGTGATGTCACAAGGATATTTCTGCACATTTAGGAATAGTGGGCAGAAAAATGTCAAAGACGTGGAGACATTAAGGCTGCATCCTTTTGTCTTCAAGAAAGAAAGAAAAGAAACCCAGAGAAACCAAACTCTGGATTTTAAGAAACCCAGAAAGAGAATTTCAGTGCAATATTCACAGCTGAGTGTTTTAATTTTTTTAAAAAAATTGTGTCTGGTTGGGTTGTCATTACACAGAAACATTGTAGGAAAGCTCTGGCATCCTCTCCTAAATCCAGTGCAAATTTAGTGCCTAGATCCTAAACTAAACCCATCTTTTAGCACTGAGTATGATCAGAATTGGGGTGTTTTCATCTTTATTGAGGACAAGCTCCAGAGGATGGAAAATGCAGATGCTTTCCTCTAGGTTTCATGCAGTTTATGAAACCTATGGATCAAAAACCAACAGAGAAACAGAAATGGATGCAGATAAAACTATCAAAGAGGAGAGGTCAAAAAAGGGAAACGATCCGACCCATCCAAACCAAATCAGAGGTGTTTGAAGCAGAATTCTTACCTTGAAAAGAAATTACCAAAAAAATAAAAATCAAAAAATCACAAAACAAAAAATCATGATTGATTTTAAGGTGGAGGATGGCAGGGTGTGTCAGCCCGACCAGCCCTGGGGAGGTGAGCTGGCTGGGTTTGAGATCGGCAGCACCGCTGGGAAGTTTTGTCCCTGTGATTGGGACATTTCAGGGGACACAAAGCCCGGGATGCTCTGTCCCTGTGATTGGGACATTTCTGAGGACACAAAGCCCGGGATGTTTTGTCCCTGTGATTGGGACATTTCAGGGGACACAAAGCCCGGGATGCTCTCCTTTCCTTCGGGCACTTGGAGAGACAACACTGGGTGTTCCATCAATCCATCAATCCCCGGTCCCTTCTGCAGGAACACACTTCAGGCAGAAGTTTGGAGCAGCAGGAGCTCAGGAATCCCCGAGTGCAAATTTTCAAACCCCAGGATCTGCGCTGGCTTTAAAACCCCCTGTGTGCCACCAGCCCCGCCCTGACACCGGGATCGCTGCCGAGGATGGGTTTAGGGGCTGAAACCCCAAAACCACGAGAGAAATCTCACCCCGAATGAAAAGAGATCTCAAACACATCTAAAACCTTCAAAGGCAGCAACGCCTGGGACTGTCACTGCCTGGAATTTGGCTCCCGTTCCCCAAATCGGAGAGTTATTTCAGAGCTGGTACTTAATGGGAATTATTTCTCCCTCCAGAGCAATGTGGTCGTGACTCTCCAAGTTTCTGATTTGCATTTAGACTGCAGGGAGAAGAATATCCTTTGCAGCAGCCGTGTCCCAGCCCTTCGCCATGCGAATATTTCCACCCTAATTAATGTCACTTAACGTAAAATATTATTCCGTGTTCTGCAGAGTGGCTGTAAATTATTTACTTGTAAAACATGTTGACTTTTCATGAGTTGTTTGTACAGTAAGAACTGCACCATCGAAACTGGAGGAGGAGAGAGGAATCAATCATTTGTAATAATACCCAATAGGAGGTTTACCACATGTTATATCAATTTTTATGGCCGACACAAATAGCTGCAGCCATTACTTTGGATTTTTATTTTCTGAAGGGAATTAGAAATTCACTGTTACCTTCTGCTTCTCTCATGCTGCCCTGGAAATCACACAACTTAAAGGTGTTCGGAGTCTTTTTTACCCACTAATTAAGGCAGTGCATTAATAAAACACCAGTTTAGAATATTCATTAAGCACACAGTCTATCCGAGGCAAAAAGCTGATTGTGTGTAAGTTAATGAGCCCAGAATCAACCAACAGCATCAAGTAAATGCAATGGGGTTAAAAAAAGAAATCACATTCAAACTTGCTGCTCATTCACTCTCCTCCATATTCTGTTTTTACATGCAGTGAGGTTTTCAACATGGATTATTTTCAGTGCATTCGTTGCTTCTTTTATTTTGTACTACATAGTTTTGGTATTGCAGAGTGTCTGTGTTAAGCCACCAAAAAACATCCTTGATTCAAAGATATGCAGATAAACCCCAGAGGTTTCCTGCCTTGGTGTTTTGCCCCTGGGTGTTTCTGGTCCCCAGATTTTCCTGTGCCTGCTGTGGAAGTTCTGCTCGGTGTGGGATGATCCCATCCCAGAAATGCTGTGGGCTGGAGGATTTCCCTGAGCTGCCCCTGTCACAGATATCGAGGCTGGCACTCACCATGGGAATAACTCAAAATCACCCAAAGCTCAGGTGCCAGCACGTGTCCGACAGGATTTCCTGGCATAAGCAAGAGTTTAATCTCTGCTGAAGTCAGGGAGCAGGGCAGAGGCATGGAATGGGCAAGGAGTAAAGCAAAGAGGGATGAGTCTCCCCACACCGAGCCAAAAAATTCTGCCAGAGCACCGTTAGTGAGAGAAGGAACAGAGGAGTCAGAATAGGAGAAGGAACAGGAGAACCAGAAGAGGAAACATAAAAATACAAAATTGGAATTGCACAGCTGGATTGTCCTCTCCCTCTCCGAGCTTGCCAGAGGAAGGAAAGGCTGTCCTTGTGACACAATTGTCCTCTGAGAGCCACCAGTGACTGAAGGAGGGCTCAGTTCAGGCTCCAGCAGCACCAGAGCTCCTGTTCCCACCCTCCGTGAGCTGCTCTAGCCCAGGGGCGGGCAGGGTAAAGAAACTCTGGGAAATCTCTCCCTTTCTAGGGAGGAAGGGTCCTGCGGAGGCTGCTCCCACTGGGATGCCAGGGCTGAGTGTGCCAGGTGTGCTTTGATAACCGCAGTTCAGCCCCCAGGCTGAAGGAACAGCCCATTCCCTGCCTTTTCTGTTCTGCAGTTAAGTTGGGAACTTCACAGCAGATTTTCACCGCAACTCCAGCCCTGAAGCAGAACTCAGGGCATACAGAGCAAGGAGCAGTTTGTGTCTCTCACCCCAAATCCCTCTTTCCAGCTCGTTATTCTGCTGTCCACCAGAGGCCCCTTCCCTGCAAGTCCATGAGCAGAGAAAAGAGCGAGTCCGGCAGCAAAGAAACCTTCCCCTCCCCTCTTCTAGCAGCAAAGGGAATTCTGCTGTGCACTGGGTTTATGACATTTAGCATGCACAGGATCAGGTATTTATCAGCCAGCTCGTCAAAATGTTTGTCACCAAAGTTAAACACAAAGCAGAGGCACAAAAGTGCAGCTGGAGATGAATCGCCGATACTTTCTGTGCTCTGATCGATACTTCTGTGGTGAAATATGAGAGCAACAAAGACTGAAGTTGAGACTGTAATTGGAGCTCCAGAACAACAAAACCTTTCTGCTTGGAATATTTTAGAAGGCTCCTCAAATCCCCACTATAGGTAAGTCTATTTTCTCCCTGACAATTGGCATAAATTTAAAAGAGATTTTTATCTCCGTTGATGTTTAAGGCATCATTTGATCCAAATTTCCCTGACATTTTCCCTTTTTCCAGTGTGATTTTAGAAGCCTTAAGTGACTGCAGTGTGACCAGCATGGAATCAAGAGTGTGCCTGATAAATAATAGCTCTGTTCTCAAAAACTAATGAACAATGGCCCTGTAAATACACCATCTCTCCAGAACGACACAGGATTGTGATTTTCCCACTCTCACTCCCTGCATCCTTACACGAATTTACATAGGAAGATAAATTATTTAGAAATCCATTTCAACTACAGAAAATCCAGTTTACCCATTAGTTATAAAAAGCCATTACAGCTACTTAAGTTTTCTATTACAGCCAATTTAATTTATTACAAAATAGCGAGTCCATAAGATTTTGATCTATCATAGGTACCGAGAGATAATGGAGCACTGGAGGATATTATGACCATGAAACATGAAGAAGAAGGGAAAGAAGTCATTTCCATTTATAGTGTAAAGTAAACATCTGAGATAATAAACTGGCCAGTGTAACCAGGCTGTGAATTGGAAATGGAACAGAAGAAGAAGAGGGATCCCATTTTTAAAGGCTTATTGGTTATTTATGTAGATGCTACAAGTTATAAAAGGAAGAAAAACTGTCTTGTGATAAAAGCTGCTTATTGGAACTAAATCTGAATTCCCATCCTGACTGCTGCGAGATGAGGCTGTGCAAGTTCTGTCAAGTGCCTGTGCTTAAACTCCCCGGCCATAAAATGGGAAGAATATTTCTTTCTTTGCCCAACTCACCCTGCTCTGCCCATTCCCTTTGGCACAAAGGCGATTGATGTCTTCCACAAAGACAAAATAACGACCCCTGGTCTTTACAGAAGAGTTTTTCATCTTTTGTTGCACTTCTATGAATTGCTCTTTATTTTCTTCTAGAGATTAACACACCAGAGTTTACCTCAGTTTGCTGTCACACTCTTTACAGCGTTTTTGCAAATTCTCAAATAATTCCAGATTTATGGGTGTGGCGTTTCTAAAGCAGTGCCTGGTGGCATCATGGCAAATCTTCCTGTAGGAAGAGATTTAAATACAGAAAAGGGTCGAGGTTGGGTGAAGGGGTTAAAAGCAGCACAAAGCACTGCAGGTTTCCTTCTCCACTGATCTGTGTAAAGTTTTTCAAGTCCTATATTTGACTTTGCTGCTGTATCACTTTTCTGGGCCTGCTGGAGATTTCCTCTTGAGCAGATCCTCGGCTCTCCTCCGAAAAAAAAAATAAAAAATAAAAAAAAGCTGAGTTCATTTGTCTCACCCAACACCAGGCAATTGCCAAGTTAGAGGAATAATGTTATTTTAATCAAACCACCAAACCAGATTGAAGCCAACAGCTGTAACAATGAAAGGACAACGAAAACCATTATCCAATTTACCAGGCATCAGTGAGCTGCTACAACTCCTGCAGCTTGGCTTTAACTCCGGGTAAAGAATTCGCTGCTTCAGTGGTGATGATCCAAAAAGGGCAAATTGTTTTCTTTTTCTTTCAAAATCGCACGCTGGAAAAGGAAATGAGGCAAGAAGTCAAAGACAGCATCCTGTAAATCTGTTCCTCCTGATGGCTTTTCACTTAAACACAAAGCCCTGCTGATGGTGGCTTCGTGTTCCTGATTAGCAGCGGGCTGAAATGAAATAAAACTGTTATCTTGATCTTCGGATCTTTATCTTTGGGAGGTAATTCTGTTACAGTCTAGACTTTCAGGGGGAAAAAAATTTTGTTCTTAACTTCAGGCTTTGAATTAATCCTTCTGGAGGAAAATGGACTATGGCCAAATTTGGAAATCCCCAAATTTCCACCTAAAATCCCCACAAAAAAAATCTCAAAAATTCCCTTTAAAATCGCCTTAAAATTCCCCAAAAAATCCCCTTAAAATCCCCAAATTTTCACCTAAAATCCCCCCAAAAATCCCAAAAAATCCCCTTAAAATCCCCCAAAACCACTGATCATCAACCCTTCCGATACGACAGAGGGGAAAAGTTCAACCCGAGGAAGAAACGGGCGACTTCACCTTCAAGGACCTTCGCCTCCCCTCCCACTGGCCCATTTCAAGCAGAGAACTGTGCAAACACGAGAGGGATTTGAGCTGGGTTTGCTCCAAAGCGGGGTAGGCGGGGTTAGGTCATGCATATGTAGACAGGTATTGGGTATTCATATGAATATGTAAAATTGTGATTAAACCGAGAGCAGAAGATTCTTTGGGAAGCTATGCAATAAATGCTGCAATAAATGCTGCAATAAATGCACCACTTCCCTGGCTAAAGCTGGAGAATCTTTGTCTGTGCAACATTTTTCCATCAAACACCCAGACAAAAGCTGCCAGAAAACAAAAATACCTGATTTTCCAATATTCCAGAGGAAATATCCCTTGGATGCAAGGACCTTCCTGGAAGGGAAATACCCAGCCATGAATGTGACTTAACGCAGGTTGTGGTTTGCAGGCTGGAGTAGTGATGTGGGTTTCCTCCTTTTTCATTCAGATGAGCTGATGGCAGCATCTCCTTGACAAGAATCCACAGGGAATCAATATATATTTTTTAAATTCATTCTTGTGCAGTCCAGCTGGGCAGAGGAGATTAATTTTATGTCTCCACCTGCCAAGGAAGTTGCCATCATTCCAGGCTAAATGCTGATGTCATTATCTGAAATCTGGCCCTTCAGCCCTTTTTTCTTATATCACTGAAAATAATGAATCAATACGTTTGCTCAGAGATGGCAGCTTGCCAGAGCAGGCAGAGAAATTAAAAGCCCGAAGCAAATTGGAAAATTTTGGGCTTCTTTTTGATGTTTAAATGTCAGACTCTTGGATCTTTTTTTTCCATTTCACTCCTGCAAAGCTCCTTTTGGCCAGGCTCTGAGGCTGCCTGGGAAAGGTGCAGGTTGCCATGGCAATGCCCATCTCCAGGCGATGCTCCACGCGAGCACCACACCTTCCCTGAGGGATGGAGCAGGATGGGGCTGGCAGCACATCCAGGTGCTCACTGGGCTCAGCCTTAAAGGTGGGACAGGATGAGGGAGCAGCCCAAAAAACCAAAGGATTGGAAACAAGGACAGGAGAAGAGCTGGAAGGAGGAGCAGAGCTGTGCTGCGGGGTTGAGAGCTCTGGAAAGCAAAGCTGGGCTTGCTGAGCTGGTTTGAAGTTCTGCACCTCCAGGAGTGGATTGCTCAGCTCTTCATTAACCTCCTCTGCTTCCCTGGGGGGCCACAGGAAATAAATCCTCAGCTGAGCCTCCCCAGCTCCTGGTCTGCAAACCTTCCCCTGCTTTTCATCTCTCTGACAAGAAATCTGGATTTAGGGGCTTTCCCACCCCCCCACAAAAAAAACCTGTTGCTTTTTCCTGCTTGGATTTTCCTCCCATCCTGAGGCTTTTCTGCTCCTCCCCTTCTCTCCTTTAGCTCCACAGGGATCCCACCCTCTGTCCTGATCTCCTTCCCATCCCTTGTCCCAGTCTCCCCCTGCTCCAGCACACCCCCTTCCCCCCCTACACAGCCCAGATGTGTTTGAATTCTCCCATTAATTAAACGGTAATAACACAAAACACACAAAAATCTGACCACATTTGTTCCTTTTGCCAGTGCCTCATTTCCATTTCTTTTGGAAATTCCTGCAGATGGTTTGTTCCTGCTCTCCCAGATCAGCTGTGTGGAGAGGAACTGCTCCTGCTGTCCTTTTCTCTTGCCTGTACATCCTGTCCCTGGGGAGGCGCGTTCAGAAGCACCAGTTCAGCTCTGCTGACAGCTTGCAGATCTGCCTCTCCCCCTAATGAAAATTACATCAGCTCTAACGATTAAATCTCTTTGGGGGGATGGAATTTTCAGAACTGGTTATTTGCTTGGAAAAAAGATTAGCAGATATTTGCCTGCCCATCACCATCCCTGGGTATAAATTACTGACACTTGGTTGAAATCAATGGCTGGTGAGTGCTTAACACGCAGAATAACCCCACTGTGACGTGATCCATGACTTAATCACCAGCCCCGAGAAATATGGACCAATTCTATTTACAAAGAACATATTGCTTATCTTTTATGCATTCCAAGTGTACAGACTCCATAAAAGAAAAAAAAAAGCACACGAGGATCCCCTGCATATTGTCCATGAATCTGAACAAATCCAATCTCTTTCAAGTGCTATTCCTCTTCTTAAACAAGACTGACATTTATTTGCTTAAATATCCGTTCAGTTAACAGTTACCTGTCCAATATTTGATCACAACTATAAATAAAAGAGAGGTAACATAGTGCTGGCAAGCACCAGTATGCACACAGGGGAGCTTCTCTGTGCCAGCGTGTGTTTCTCTGTGCCATTATGTGTTTCTAATGTGTTTATAACACATAATGATGTGTTTCCCTGTGCCATTATGTATTTCCCTGTGCCATCATGTGTTTCTCTTTGCCTTTATGTGTTTCTCTGTGCCACTCTGTGTTTCTCTGTGCCATTATGTGTTTCCCTGTGCCACTATGTGTTTATAATATGTGTTTATAACATACAATGATGTGTTTCTCTGTGCCATTATGAGCCTCTCTGAGCCATCATGTGTTTATAATATGTATTTATAACATATAATCACGTGTTTTTCTGTGCTGCCATGTGCCTCTCTGTGCCATCATGTGTTTCTTTGTGCCATTATGTATTTCCCTGTGCCACTATGTAATTCCCGGTGCCATTATGTAATTCCTTGTGCCACTATGTAATTCCCTGTGCCATCGTGTGTTTCTCTCTACCATTATGTATTTCCCTGTGCCATTATGTATTTCCCTGTGCCATTATGTATTTCCCTGTGCCATCGTGTGTTTCTCTGTGCCTCCGGGCGCCTCTCTGTGCCTCCGGGGTGTTCTGCAGGCTCATCCCATAGCCCACAGCTCAACTCCACCCCTTTTCCCACCAGCATCCCCTGAGAGAGAGCCGGGACCAGCTCTGAATCGCCACCTAAAAGGAATCAGGTCCTTGACGTCAATTAGAGCCAATTCCTTGAGCTCAGCTTAGTTGCACTGGCAATGAGGTGCTGTGGCAGGAAGAATTTAAACCTCGCTTGGCTGTTCCATCAGCAGAGAGAGGGCAAATGAGGATTTAATTGTGCAGGGACGTTTGCACGCTTGGAGTACCCAAGCAGCTTCCATGATTGCAGATAAACAGCACCGAGCCAAATTCTGTCTCCGCAGAATTCCAGCACCCTGGTGATGCAACCAGTTCATACATCATCCTGCTTATTTTCGCTGCTAATCTAGAGGATATTTTTATTGACGCTGTGTGAATAATTGACCCAGCAGCAGAGAGTGACTGTGCTGTTAAAAAGGAGCAAAGCAGAGTCTCCCTACAGAGCACTAACAAGTGCTGGGTCAGATTTGTGATCCTTCCAAGTGAAGTCACTCTGTGGGATTCCTGCCTGCCTTCACACACATTTTGGGATGAAAAAGGACTCCAGACGTTTGAGATGGGATAAAAACCATACCCACGAGGAAGAGTCCTTCTCAACATTATTTAAAGCACCCAGAATAAACAACCCAGTGCTGGGAGTGTGGTTGATGTTCCACAGCAGCTCCAGGCGAGAGCACCTCAACAACAACAGGAGGAGAAGCATTCTGCATCAATCCGGAAGAAATCAGCTGCAGATTTAATCTCATTTCTCTGTGCAACCTGTCAGTACAATTTTGGTGGGCGCATTTTCTTACAGTTTGGGGGCCCTCCGAAAATCAGCAGGAGTTTTGTTGCAGAGCAACCCTTGCCTAGCAATAAAATCTGCTGCAGCCTTCACTTTCCCCCTCCCTCAGCAGCTGATTCATCTCCAGAGCAGCACATCGATATCTGCATCTCAGCCCCTGGCTGCAGGGGCGCGTTTATTGTCTCAACATCAATCAGCTCCTCACTCACCAAAATTAAAGCAGCTCCTGCCTTTTGATTTCTCTTTTCTCAGCCTCTCCATCCCCTGCTGCTCCTGCTGGAGCCTCCCGATTAGGCCCGGGCTCCGGGAGCTGATTGCAGCTTTTCCGGGGGGAAGGAGCTGATTCATCACAGCATCCTCTGAACCAGCACAGGACCTGCACCCGCCAGGGCTTTTTCAGGAGCCTTTTCCTCAGCCAGGTCATCACCAGAACAATTGCTGCTTTCTTTGATCCCCAATCACCCTCAGATTGCACAAATCACTGGTTTCACACAACTTCCATCTGCTACAATGCAATAAAACGCCTCCCTCTCGTTGGGTTTTTGTCTCTATTTCTATTTTATTTCTCTATTTCTGTTTTATTTCTTGGTACCTTGTTTTGTTCCTCGCCATTTCCCACAGCTCAGTATTTCACAGAAGGCTCAGGCCAGGCCGTGGAGTTCACAACTTTTCCTTCATTTCCAGGGGACACTTATTCATTGGAAAGCTTTCAGAACCAGTTACACTCGTGTCCAAAAACCGGGAAATTATAAATACCGGCAGATCAAAGCTGTCTTTCACATCTAAGGGAGTCAGTCCTTTGACACTTCCTGAAGCCACGTGCTTTAAATTGTTCATTTAGAGCTCAAAAACCCATTGCTGAAACATCCCCCCAATAAAACACCCTGGAGAAATGGGTGGGATTGAAATGGGGCAGTTAAACTTTGTCCTGGCCCAGGTGCTCTGTGACTCACACGGATTCTGAGCGAGTGGCACACATTCACAGGACATGTCCCACATTTATTCTGCTCTGTCACTCAGCTCCTGCCAGGTGCCACTTAGGCCCTTGTGTGTCACACTTTTATTGCCACTTGTTTAGCTTCATTTCATAAACCATTAGGGCATAATGTACTGCACATGGCAGAGCAACACGCTAATATGAATTATAAAGGATTTTTTTTCTCCCTGCCTGACAAATATCTGAGCTGCAGAAAGCTCTCCTCACTTTAAATCACTCCATCTTAAAAATGTTTTATTGAGGATAAGCACAGGTGACTTTGACCCTGTAAACACCAACCCGTGGCTCTTGCAGGGAAGTAGAAGAGGAAAGCTGAGAAAAGTGCAGCTGTAATTTAATACAATTACATTACAAATTTAATTTTGCCTAAGCAAATAGGCATCATTTTTGTATTTCTGTTCTAAAATGCAAGCCCCGTGTTTGACAAAATAACGTGTGTTAAAAATCCTAATAAAAACCTACAGAACCTAAATGAGACAATGCATATGTGTGACAAAAGGACCTACAAACCCCCCTAACCAGAACAAGGCATAATTAGCAGCCAGGACTCAATTACTTTGTTCATCAAGTGGTTGGCTGTGGAAAGGCAGTGACAGAATCCAGGCTACAAATCAGCTACATTGCCAATCCCTGACAGGTCTCACCTGCATGAGCTGGGTCGATACATTTTTATTTATTTATTAAGTGCTTACACATTTCCTGATTTCAAAATCAATTCTTCATTATTTCCCTGCCCGGGCAATACAAATGAAGAGATGCATGACTGGTGAGCAGTTCCCAAGATTTAAGAGGTGCAATGAAGACCTGGATTAGCGGCCTTAATGAAGTTTTGGGCTCTGGAAATAAATCAAAGCAACTTTCTGAAATATTTGCTGTGTACAACAACCTCCAGATTTGATGTGGAGGCAGGCAAAGAACCTCTGCCAAGGTGAGGGAGAGCTCCAGCCAGCAGAGGTGAGCTGAGCCCTAAATCCAGGAAATCCTCTCAGACAGTCTGGAAAGAATTCCAAGTCCCCCCTGAAGCTGCTCCTGCCTCTCACATTCCAGCACTGCCCACAATTTACACAGCAGCTCACCAGTCCAGGAGAAAAGCTCCAGTTCCATTTGGGAGCAGCACTCCAAGCCCTTGTTAGAGCAGTGGGAAGCTGCAGCAGCCCCAAAGCTGGGAAGCAGCAGATTTTAATTCCTCCCTCTCAATGTGCTGAGAGCAGCTCCTGGAAGAAGTGCTCGTTCTGATAATTAAATTAAAACAAAGAGACACAACAGGTGCCTGAGAAATTCACATTTTTTGGTCAAAGATGACGTTTGGATTGGCAATCCCAGCCCCTTGGAAGCTGCCTTTGCAGATTCTAAGTGATTCTAGTAATTATTAAGACTAATAATTAATTCTAAGATTAATAAATAATTCTAAGATTACTAATGACCCCGGCAGTAACAAACACCTTGTGCTGTGACCCCTCCCAGGCTGTTTGGAAAGCTGAGGAATTCCCATTTATTGCTGGGATTGTGCCTGTTCTAGTCAACATATTACCTGGAGTAACCAGACTCCTTCAGCTGCCTGCCTGGCTTTATCCAGCTTCTCTGCTTTTGTTCCTTTGTGCTGAGGAGAGTGTTTGCAGGAGGATGAGCACCTGTGTTTCTGCTGTTCCCTGATTTAGCATTCAGCTTGGCTTCCCCAGGAAACCCAAAGGCAGGGGACTCCCTAGGGAGGGGCTGTTTGTTCTCCTGCCTCTGTGATGCTGAACGTTGCCTGCACTGCACACGCAGGTGTTTGTCAGTGTTACTTTTATTGACACCAATTAGGCCTTTATTACATTTTCTGAGGTTCATTATGTGCAGTAATTAATATACCAGGCTACCGTTCACGTCAGCATCTGTTTAACATTTGGGGAGGAGAGGAACTAAAAATACAAAGGGAAAACACCAAACAAAGAGCAAATCCCACACCTGGGAGAAAACCCCTGAAGCAGCCACAGAGCTACCCCCAGGACAAATGAGCACACTTGACTTGGCACAAAGAAAAGCCATTTTAAAATATTCTATCACTAAGTTTGGCTCCCATGGAATACACACAGAGCTTTTGCACCTTTAGCTGTGTAGTTCCTGAGCCCCAAATTAGCTAATGGCAGATAATCACCTGAACTTCTATTAACATGTGCATATTTTACTGCTTTTGAGGCAACTCTTGAGAAATTGTTCAATCTCTTCCTCTGGCTCCTCTGACTGCAGTTCCTCATCTTCCCTTTGATTCTGGCCTTCTAGCCCATGCATACATTTCCAGGGATGATGATGAAGTGCTTTTTAATATTCCCCATGAATCCAGCATGAAAAGCTTGCTGAAATTAAGACTATTCAAGAAAGCACTGACACTTTAATTGTGAGCAGTTCTTTAAAGGTGCTTAATTACCATCAGAAACTCAGATGAAACCAGAACCACTTGTCCTGGGCCTTCAAAGGAGTTCATTATGCACAAGTTCTCTCCACAAGCCAAACACAGACGTTAAAGACCCCCAATGTTTTCTTGCTGGCAGAAGAAATCATTATGTAGCAGTTTGTTTGCCTTTTTTTTTCTTTGAATCCTGAGCCTTTGACTGTCTTCTCTCACTGAGATTAAAATTCACATTTTGCTGAGACATCCTGCCTGGGTTTACTGCAAATTTGGGCTGATTTTTTAGGAGCTGGCCCAGATTTCCCTGAGATAAAACCTCCTTCCCTCCCATGCCAAAAACCCCATTTATTTTCCCTAACTCTTGGATGCCCCAATCTTGCTTTGGGTTCACTGAGTCCATGGAGAGGTGGGAGGAACATTTCACTGCTCAGTAACCAGGGATGGCAGTGAGAGGGTCCAATCCAGACAAGCAGAAACATTAAAGGAGGTTGGGGGGTTCCCAGAGATGTGCACACCACAGCTCCCAGTGCACTCCTGCTCAATTCCTTGCACAGGGATGCACTATCAGTGGGCTTTTTAGTCCAAAAATATTCAAGAAAATGCTATTTAATCAATAAGCATTAAAAGTGCAGTGACTAACAGATTGTGCAGAGCTTTGGGAACTGAACAGTGCTCAATTCTGGATTTTCATTTAGCAGCTGCCAATTCAGCCGTGGAAAAAATGGAATTTCACTTTCTTCTTCCATCTGTAGGAGAGGTGCTGGTAACCAGAGCCTGCTAAAAAGCTGAGGCTGGGAAACAGCAGCTCCCAACCCCTCACTGGTTTTGTCTGGAGGAAAGGAGAACATCCCAGGTAGTGGCACAAACAGGTGTCTCCAGCAGCACTGACAGAGCCAGAGGGCTCAGACTTAAGCTGCACCAAGGGAAATTTAGGTTGGATGTTAGGAAAAGGTTTTTTATGGAAAGAGTGGTAAAGAACTGGAATTGTCTGCCCAGGGAGGTGGTGGAGTCACCACCCCTGGGTGTGTTTAAACACAGCCTGTGGCACTCATGGTTTAGCTCAGTGTCAGGGCTGGGTTGGACTCGATGATCTTGAAGGTCTCCTCCAACCTGGGGATTCTGAGTCTGTGATTCATTATGCAGATGAGATTTTAATGAGGGCTCCCCAGTCGTGTTTATTTTCTGATTTTGTGAGGTTCAAATCCGAGGGAAGGCCTCCATGGGGGCTGTCTGTGCTGCTGGCACCTCCCCTGCTCCATGGTTGCCATGGCATAGCAAAGCCAGGGAGCACCTGGGTTCTCCTGGCTGCCAACCTGAACTGAATACAAATTTATCAAACCCTCCCACCAGTCCAGCAGCACCACTGCAGAGAATAATTGACATTGCTTAACACCAGCAAAAAACCCCCAATCAAATTACTGTTGAGCACTGCCTAATTCCATGGGGGAATTACATAAAGATGGATACATCTGACATCCATTTTATTAATCAGACTATTTTTAGTAGATAAACCAGTCAAGAAAACAGCAGGAGTTTAATAAAGTGTACATTAGTACAACAATTATGGAGTAGTTGCAGCAGCGTGTTCCCTCTGATAGGGAGCAGGAGGAAACATTGTTCAGCTGGAACACAATCTTGCAGAGCAGTATTTAAGTAAATAATACATTTCATGGTGAGTTAGGCTGTGGGTTGTATTTCTGCAAAGGGGCTTGTGGAAAAGTCAGGCCATGTCTGATCCATCTCCACTTTCCATCCAGCCTTTCAATAGCACATTTATCAGTCAAGGGTCTTAAAATCATAAAGGGTTTTATCATCTCCCTCCTGTACAGGGAATAATTAATATACATACTTGGCAGACAGAGGTACAGTTTCAATTTTATGGCTTAGCCAAGGGCAGCCAGGGTCAGGATCAGAGCCTCAATGGCCAAAGCTCCCCTCATTTTGTGGGAACAGCTCCTGCTCTGCACACTTAGGCTGAAATGCCCAAGATGATGCTTTCCAAGAGAATAAAAATATAGAAATACATCAGGTGTTTCCTCAGTGGCAAAGCAGAGAATGCCCCTGCCCTGCCAGAGTCCATTTCAATATCAGGCCCCTTTTTGGCTACTAAAGGACTGGCAGGACCTGCAGAAATACTGAGCATGTGACAGTCAGCCTGGATAATTTATATTTAAGACACTCGTGGAAACAAGATTCTTTCAACTTCCAGCAGCCAACAGGGCCCTGGCTGGAAGTTTTAACAACTCTGGTGTTATTCCACCAGCCCCTAAAGATGTTGGATCTCCTTTCACTGCCACCAGCTTGTCCTGGATCAGCCCCAACACACTCAGGAGTTTGCAAGAGATGGGAACAAGAGGAGCCTCTGGGGCTGTGACACTTTGCTGCCTTTGGCCTGGACATTTTGGGAACTGCTCCCTGTGATTATTGAGCTACAAAATACAGACATTTCATAAAGTAATGCAGTGGCTACTGTGTTTTCCCAGGTGACTCCCAGGCACTGCATTTCCCCTGGGCAGTGGCAGAGCTGTCACACAGGATGGGGCAGAGCACTCAGGGTCACTGCAGCTGCTTTATTTGTGTTTTAGCAGCATAAAACCTCGTGTCAGATTCATCAGGGTGGTCAGGAGTTTGCTCCAAGCAAGCTTTTTATCCCAGGAGTTTGCTGGGCATCTGCCCTGTTTGATTTTTTTTTTTTTTTTTACTGTTTTTTTCCCCACTGTTCACATGGAGGGTTTGAGGCTGGAATAGTTGTGATGGTGCTTCACAGCACCAAAAATGAGACACATTTCACCCACCTATTCCCCCTTAATTTACAGAAATCAAACTCAGTTAGCAGCTGAGCATTCCTCTGAATCCAGAAATCTGCAGAGGTGATCAGATCACCCCAGAAAAATGGCCCTGATGGAAGCAGCTCCTTTAAAATGTCAGGATGAAGTACAGGGGAAGTGTGTCAAGAGGGGCAGTGGAGCAATGACAGGGTGATGGATGAGGAAAAAGCCCTTTACAGTGATCACTTTGATAACAGGGGATCTCAGGGTGCAGAAAATGATGTTAATTCAAAGCAGAGCACAACCTTGTGAGGAGTACAGTGACAGCTGTGCCTGGAGTGACAGCTCTGTAACCCCTGCTGTCACCAATAAATCCAGATAAATCCCAGAAACCCAGGCACAGCCCTGGGCTCTGCTGGGGCTCCTCAGCTGAACTTACACCCTGGGGAGGGGAAAAAATCCCACCAGGCTTACCTGGAGAGAAAGTGAGCATTGCTCTTTTGAAAATGCAATAATGGGGTTTGTGCTACCCAAACATGTATCAATCTTAAATACAGGCTGCATAAAGAGAAGGCAAACTACAAATGATTGCATTTAATTAAGATTCCAGGCATAGCCCCACACTTATTTTTATTCATGCTGAAGACACTTTGCTGAAGACCTTCCCTGCTGCCAGGATTTCCAGGGCTGCATGTTCTGTCAAAGGCAAAACCCAAGTTTTGTGTGCAGGCTGCTGCCAAGGAGGGGGGAGAATATTTGTTAATCAAACACAATCACTGCTATCAGAATAATTTGAAAATATGGGGAAAATACAAGGTACTTAAACTGGATTTGATCATGGGGAAAAGACAAGATACTTAAACTGGATTTGCAGTTTATCTGCCCTGGAAAAATAGGATCAACTTAAGTTTTAGAGCAAAGGATGAGAGGAAAGAAGTGGCTTTTTCAAGCTCATGCAGTGATTCTGTCACAACAAAAAAATTGAATCCAAAGCTCCCCTGCAGAGCCACCTCCTCTGCCTGGTTCAGGGTGCTCTTCCCAATTCCCACTCATTTTTGACAAGTCAGTTTTGCTGAGCTCTGCTCCCAGCCAGGCAATGGAGAAAAAATCTCTTCTTTGAACTGTAAGAATAAGAAATATCACAATAATGTGGGCTGTCATCTTTACCAACTCACCAATCGAATGGGCAATATTGCTTCTTTGGAAATGGGAAAATGAAAATTTTGGCCACGTGGCTTGTAAAAAGAAATTCTGGGGAAATCAGTGCTGAGAGAAGCACAGAAACCACAGGGATTGGGAATCAAGAGTGCAGGAGAGCTGGAGAAATCAAAAAGCTGAGTAATAAACAATAATTAATATCTCAGCTCTTAAAGGGTGATGGAGAAGAGAGCATTGATTTTATTGCCACTCCCTCCCCTGGGTATAGAGGAATCCACCACTGCCAGGGCTTGAATGAAACTGGGGCCTAAGAAGAGATTGGATTATTAAAATCATAAATTCCTAATTTCTCTTTGCTCATTTTCAGTCGTGCTCCTTGAGCAGAACCTCAGCCAGCACCTCAGTGATTCATGCCCTGCCTTGGAGGGAGAAAATCTTGCTGGTCCTGACAAATGGCAGCAAAATGCTAATATTGCTAACAGGCTGTTTGTCCTGGGGTGCCAGCATCCCTCCTGGCTCACACAGGCACCTGCAGGAGCTGTTGCTGCTGCATTTCTCTTTTTTTTTTTTTTTTTTTTTGGTAGGTTTACAAATAGCAGGAGAAACTCCCCCGTGTCTGAAGCAAGGCTGCAGTCACAGAGCTCCCTGGTGGGAGGAATCAAAGCAATATTCTGGGAGAAGAAACTCTCCCCAGTGATTATTCTCTTCCAGGGAACGTAGGAAAGGACACAGAGTGACAGGACAAGGGAGCAGTTTCCATCTGGGAGTGCAGATTGGATGGAAGGAAGGAATGGAGGGCTGGATGGAATTCCCAGAGAGGCTGTGGCTGCCCCTGCATCCCTGGCAGTGCCCAAGGGTTTGGAATTCCTGGGCCAGTGGAGCTGTTCCTGCCCATGGATGGGCTTTGAGGTCCTTCCCAACCCAAACATTCCAGGATTTTGTGATTTTGAGATGTAGAGGATTTGCAAAGCCTGAATTGTGTCAATTTTAGTGCAGGGCTGTGTCGTGCTGTGGAAATGTGGCTAATTCCATTTAAATTAGCTTTCCCTGACATTTCTAATGCTGTTGTGTCCACATCTCTATTTTCCACAGCCACAGAGGCTCTGGCCCAACTTCTCAATAAGCTGAGCTCCTCCCCTGCAGGAATTTATTCCTTCCCCTCAGAAAGATGCTTTTCAGTTTCAAACAAAAACGGGTTTGTCAACTGGATGGATTTCATCGTTAGATAAATGTGTTTTATCAGTGGAATGGATTGGGCTGTTTGCATTTTGTCACCACCATCTCAATCTGCCAATAAAACACATTCCATCAATGCTTTGGGCCACCAGGCCCACAGTGTGTGTTTTGTCAACAGCCTAAATCCATCCTGTCAACAGAATCCATTCAGAAGGAAAATAACTCAATCTCTCCTGTCAACATCAAGAGGAAAATCTTGGAGTATGAAAAACAAAACCGATCCCCACAGTCAAAGTATTTTCAGGACTAAATAAGAAAATGACAAAACATCCATTACCTTCACATAGGTGAACGATATCAGAGGGAAAATTAAATAACATATTAATATTTCCTGGTGGGATTTGCATGGGATCCTGGAAATTTCTCGGGTTTTCTGAAGTTTTCACCACCCAGAACTGAACACCTGGATCCCAGAGAGGCTGGATACTGAGTTTTGTATTTCTTAAGCAAATTCAAAGGCTCAGTAGGCAAATTACAAAACTTCATAGGAGACAAAGACAGAGGAAGCTGATTTCTGTTGCTGACAGAAACATCACAGCAGCAGAAACATAAAATGTATTGTGGCCTCCTAGAAGTTGAAAATTAAAAGTATTGATCAACCCTTCCACTCAGCCTTGGGTTTCTGCAGATCCTTTGCACAAGAAGGCTTTCCTTCCCCCTTTTCCCTCTCCATAATATAAATTCTCCTCCAAAATGTATTAAAATAGCCTCAAACAAAATTGCAGAGGGTGAAGTCTGATCCCTCAGAGTCCTTTTCCAGCCCAAAGGCCAAGTCTCCTGCTCACTCTCACAGATGGGTGTGACTATTAACAGAATTTTCATTTCAAGTCCTGAACCAAGAAAGATTATCAGCCTTTTGCACGGGTTGGGGATGTATTGTGAAGCAAAAGGATTCATTTCAATCACAGAACAACAAAATTATCGCCAGGGGGAATTCAACAATCGGCTTTTTGCACCTACAAAATAGTCTTGAGTGTTTCATGATTTATTGATGCGGCTGCTTTGGCTTTCCAAGCCTTTTCATTTTGTTTAATATGCAAACTATCTCCCAGACTCTTGATTTCTTCACACCTTGATCATTTACAACATCATCTTCTCAGCCTCTTCCCCAGCTCTGCTTCCCCACACTTGGCAAAGGAATATAAACAGCAGCAGAGATTTATTTTTTCTGCTAACAGAAGGCGTGGACCTTGCATTTTGACCCTTGGAAATGGGATGCAATACCCTCATCCATAACAGGACTAAGTTATTCAGGACAGGGATCATCTATTAATTACCTTTGCAGAAATTCCTATCGCTGCAGAAATGTTGTCTTCATCTGATCAAAATAAATGGGTTTTCTGCCTGCCAAATTCTCCTCTGGGTCACACAGGCACTAATGCGTTGGCAGTTTTGCAGAGTGATTTCTACTGTCTCTCATTAAATTCTTCTTTATGTAGATTCTCTCCTCCTCCATAACTTGTTAAATGGGATTTTGTTCTGAGCAAACAGCTCCAGGAATACCAGAGCTGGCCTGGCCAGGGATCCTGAGCTTTACTGGGGGCACTCGAGTGTCTCAGCCATGCTGACAGCTTGAAGGAAAAGAAAAAACCCAAAATCAAGGGTCCTTCAGGGGACAGTGTGAGCTGTCACCATCAAAATGCAGCATCAGGGCCAAAGGAGAACCCAGAAGGAGCAAGGTGCATCTATGCACATTTATATACCTTCATCCAATATATAAAATCTACATACAGCACCATTTTTAAAACCAAATTATTGCAGGGGCGCCGTGGAGAGGAGGATTCTGGTGGCAGCACAAAAGCTTGTCGTGCTTCGAGGGGCAGTGAGGGAGGGCAGGCACAGTTGAGCATCAGACATTGAATTAATCAAACGAGGTGCTGCTTGAAGCCTTGATGAGCTGGGTGATTCTGGCAGCCCAACTGGTGCTCGTGGACAAAGAGATTTCCTCCTTCCCTGGTCCCACCCTGATGGATCTCACCCCACACCAGTCCAAACCAGTCAAACTTCATCTCCACAAGCTGTTCCCAATTGGATTTGTGGCACAGGGAGTTTGAAACTCTGCTGAGTTCTCCATCTCTTCCATCCAGAGCAAGGAAACCAAGCAATCATCCTTGCCCAGCTTGTTGCTCACATTTCCTTCCCTGGCTGAGGATGATGCACAGGAACCCTCAGCTTCTGGCATTGTGCACAACATTTTGGGGGCTTGGTACCTCTGAGGGGCTCTAGGGATCAGGTGGGCAGCCCTGTGCTCATGGCCAGGGCTGTATTTTATTTTATTGTTTGAGGAATTGAGTCTCAGCTGAGGAAAGGGGGATTTTCATTTCCCCAGTGAGCCCGAAGCTGTCACTCCATGTCTGTGCTGGGTGGCTGTGACACCTCTGGGATCCCTGCAGAAATGCTGCCAAGGCATTACAGGTGGTTGGATGTTGAAAAAGTCACCAGACTGAGCTCAGAAAAGCCAGCCCAGCCACTGCCCTGCTGCTCCCTTGGCGAGTCCTCATCCCCCTGCACCTGCTGATGTCTCTCCCATGTTTTATTCCTCATTAAATATCTGGGCTACAAAGTTTTGCAGGTCAGAAAAGGGAGCCTTCGCTTCACTTGGTTCCTCTCAGGACTCAACAACCTTCAAAGTTACAGCTGTAATTTCCCCACAACCACATTTCCACAATATTTGAGAAAAAAAAATAAAGCCCCAAAATAACACATGCATATTCATCATCATCCTGGCCAGAACAAGTAGATTATTTTACTTTTAACAACTAACTTCCAGCATTTCTAGTGCAGGATTTCTGCATTTGCATTTTTATTAAAACCTTATCAGGTCTAATGCTTCGATTTGTCATGGTACAATTACATAAAACTGGAGATTAGGCAGAGTCTCACACATCCCAGGTTTTAGTGTTTTATCATGCCCTTGTAGTGATGGCATTTATCAAGGCAACACAAATGCTCTTCTCGACCATCACATGTGCTAATGGCTCCTCTGCCCCTTTGCCTCTTTCCTTTGGTTTTTCCATGGATGCTTCCTTGACAAAGTGCCTCCCATGAATGTCAGAGGGGCCTTTGGAAAATCAGCCGCGAGTTTTGCAGAAGATCTGGGTGGAGCAGCGCCCTGGTGAAGTGAACTCCAACAGAAAACACCCAGACAAGGCACCAAAGGGACTCCTCGCAGCCAGGGAGGGGCGAAATTCCTGCAGAGCAGAGTTGGGAATCTTCTCAACGTTCAGCTGAACCCCAGCAGGGAAAACTTTCCCCAGAGCAAACCGTGCCAAGCCCAGGGATGCAGGAGTGAGTTCAGCAGTGCCCACTCGGTGGTGTGATACAGATTTTATTTATGGATTATATTGTATTATTACAGATATATCTTATATTTGTCTTTATTCTATATTCTATATTCTATANCATACTTATAAATAATAAATTTTTCCGCCCTCTGACCAGATTTTTGTCGCTGCCAATGCTCAGACTGCCCAAAGCGAATTTCCATGGCAGAGGCCTGAGAAGGAAACAATTTGCATGTGGGGAAAAAAGCAAACTCTGGCTCTGAAGGCAGCATAGGAAACGGGAAAAGCTGAGGGATGACTGATCCTCGCATCACACGGAGCTGCCATAAGGAACTGTCAGGATTTTTATATCACTTTCCTAGGAAAGCTTGTATTTAAATGAGCAAGAGGTAAGAGCAGAGAGAACAGAAGGCAAATTCCCTGATTTGCCAGAAGAGCCCCAGCTGAGGTTCTCATCTAACCCCGACCTCTCCCACTGCCCCCCTCATCTCCTGTGCCAGCCTTGCAGCCAGGGACACAACTGCTGGGATGCTCCGTGGGAGGCAGAACAAACACAAAAACTCCCAAAAAACCAGCACTAGCTTCAGAAAACCCCTTTCTTGTCACAGGATTATTTTCAATCTTCAGCAGTAACCTCGTTATTCCATCTCCCAGCCCAACCAGCTCTCGAGCTGCCCCATGATAAAGCAGAACTTCAGCCAGCCCTGATGCTCCCAGGGCAGAGATTCCTGGCACGTTTTATAGGGAATGCTCTCTGCCTGACAGTGAGCACCTTGGAAGGTGATTTAACCAACAGGTCTCCAGCAACCTCTCCAGCAAGTTATAGTTGGCATTTAATAGAAATGCAAAGCAGAAACAGCTTTAACACCAGTTGGTATTTTAAACCACATAATAAATTCACTACTACTCTGTTCCATATCAATTGATAGCACTGAACATCTTTAATGTATTAACAAAGATGTCTTTCAGAGATTAAAATTCACTTCAATTAAAATAGCAATGAGGTTTTAAACATCCACTATTTTAGAATTCACCTGATCTTTTCAGTCATTTCCAAAGGCCCTTTAACTAACACATAACAGCCTCATAAAATTCAAATTGGAGGTGAAATTAAAGCAGGCACTTAACGAATATTGCTGCAGCATCTTTGACTCCAGGTGAGCACAGAACACAACAGGCAGCCCCAGCCTGGCTGAATTAATCCAAGAGCCACTTCAGGAGCAGCTCGATTATTTTTTGACATGAGCTGCTCTTGACTCAGCTCCCGAGTGGTAATGGAGACAAGGGCTCCGTTTTTCACCTCTCCAGTGGCTCTGCTGCTCCCAGCAGAGCGGGGTTTGAGCTGGCAGGGAAGCACAGAGCTCTCTCTGGAGTGCTGACCTGCGAATGGCAAACGGAAAAAAAATCAAGAATAATGGGCCAGGCTTATCCTGCCTCGGGCTGTCAGCCCCGAGTCACCCTGAGCTGATCCTGCCCCACCCAGAGTTGATGTTTTTTTTCCTTTTCCCTCTGACTTTCACACTTTTTTCTATTTGATGACTCCAGTCTATTTGGCTAAGACCAAACCAAAATGTTTACAGAGGCACCAGCAGCTCTTTTGCTCCCGGAGCTTCACTTTCATCACATCAAAGGAAAGATGTTTACCAGCGACTTCTCGCCTTTTCTAGATGGGATTCTTCACACGAGGATTCCACACGCCTGAAGTGCATGGAATAGAAAAGCTCTCCGTGCTCCAGGATTAAGGATTTGCTGGCAAATTCAACACCATTTTCACTTCCCTGCCGTTTTATTGAGGATCCCAACTCCCCACCCGGCTGTGATGCTCCTGCCCTAACCTGGGAACCTCTGTGCAGGAGCTGCTGATGCCCAGAAATATCTGCCTGTGTTGGGAGAAGCCTCCAGCCTCTGCTGCCAACCTCACACTGCTCAGTGCTGCTGGCATGCAGAAAACCAGAGGAAGGGCTGGTCAGAACAAAGGATGAACAGGCAGGCCTCCCTTGCCCTGCGGTTTTTAACACATCCTGAAGCCTTGCTGTGCCACTGAGCTGCAGAGCCACCGCCTCCTGCCTTCCCCCAGGCAGCAAACCAGAGCCACTCAGCAGCTCTTGCACAAAAACCAGCGGGGACTGAGCGATTTCATGGGGTCACTCTGTCAAATTGGCCCCTGCCGCTGCTCCTGATGCTCTGTCCTGCCTGTGCCTGCTGTGCCTGCACTCACACCCACAGCTGAAAGCACACTGAGTTCCTCTCCAGCCTCTCCTTTGCATTCAATTCAAATGCTGAGACGGCTAAATCCCCAAATTTGCAATGATTTATTGTGCTTCTGAACACTAAAATTTTACTTTACCTCACTGCCTCCAGATGGGCTCCATGGCAGAGCCCTGTCACTTCAAGCAGAGGGTGTGCAATCAATTCAAATTAGACAATGATTGATATTTTGCGTAGCCTGCAATTATGGTATCGAAAATCTCGTGTGTTTTTTGTGGGAAATTCGTGGGAGTTCAAGGGATAAAGTACAATTCCTTTTTTTGAAGCAGGGTGCTGTCAGGAAAATCCACAAACACCTGAGGTTTATGTCCAAAAATAAACACAAATAAAGGGAATTTATTACCTCCCCCCAACAGCACAGGAACCCCTCTTCTCCAACAATGCAATCTACTTCCCTCCAGAAAAATAAACTTTAAAATCAACAATGTCTATCACTTATATAATTTTATTCATTCCCATTCACTCCCACTCACAACAGGACAACAGAAAGAATGGCACCTTTTCTTCCAGGTTACTTGTTTAATATTTACCCATGGGTATTGTAAAAATATTATTGGCCTAGATGCTCTTGGATTATTCTCTCCTCAACCTGGCAGAATTATTGTTGGCCAATTCCCCAGATGCTCTTGGATTATTCTATCCTCAACATGGCAAATTTTATGGGTTTTGTCATAAAAAACCCACTTTTGTCCCATTTCCTAGTGGATTGTGCTGGGAAACCCTGCTCCCTTTTCTCCAAGGGGTCCAACCCTTCCCTGGGACCTGTCCCAGTCTCCCTCTCTCCTTTTATCTCTTTGTCTCTTTTCTGAACACTTTTATCACAAAAGAACAGCCCTGGATTCTCCCACTGAATACCCAGCCAGGGTCTCATCCCCACATCTCACAAACTCCTCTCCCTGGATCCATCCCCCCAAAAAACCTCACAATCCCTTTTTTTCCTGAGTTTTCATGCACAAGATTTAATCCAGGATTAAGGATTTTGCTGGCAAATTCAATTCAATTCAACTATTTTCACTTCCCTGCCTTGTTAATGAGGATCCCAACCTGCCCATCTTAATTAATCATTAAGATCTGGATCTTGGCTCTGCTCTTCCCTAGGGAATCAGGACCCCTCTTCCCAAGTCTCCCAAAAAAAGCCCCAAAGTGTCATTGAGGAAACCACGAGAGGAGAGATTTGCAAAAGCTCTTGGGTCCAGCATCAGCTTCCCAAGGACTTAAGGACCCTTTTGGAAAGAAAAGCACAAAATGTGAGTTACTCACTGGGTTTCTCCACTTCCCAGGGCCATCGGGCAGGAAAACCCCTCAATGTTGGAAAAATACTCAGGAGAAAGATTCAGTGAGGGAATCTCACTACGACAGGCTGCAATGCTGGGATAATTTCTGGGGATTAGTGCTTGAAAAATGCAGTAAAATTTGGAGCTCCAGAAGAGAAGTGAGACAGCAATGGGAAATATCAGTTTGAGAGCAGTGGCTCAGCTCCAGCCCATAGCTGGCCACATCACCCAGTGCTCGTGGTGAAGCTCAGGGAAAGATGGCTCTGCTCTGAATTTCCTTTTGTTTTCCTAGTGGGAATAAACCTGACTCAAAACACCACATCTGCTTGTAGGATCACAAGAAAACTTCAGTGCAAAAAAAGGTACTTTGGCACGAATATAATGTAAAAGTGATAATTCATTAAAAGCCTGGTCAAGCAGCTTAAACTTCACAAATTTTTCAAGTTATTAACACCACTGCTGTCACTCCAACAGTTCTTCTAAGGAGTTCACAAAGCACAAATTGCAGGATAAATCTGGACAGGGCCAAAGAAAATTATGGTAAAATAAATTAAAAAAAAAAAATGTGGTAGCAAGAGTCCCGAGGTGTTTGCACAACATGAAACAGGTCAGGAGCTGGAGAGGAAATGCAGCAGCTCCCAGCTCACCCAAACTCTCATTTTCTCCATTATTCCGAGATGTTCTCCCACAAAACAAGGTATTGAGACCAGGGGGAAATGTTCAAAAGTTTACTACTGCAATTAGCACTTTCACAGCATGCTGAGCACCCCGTAGTTCAATTAAAAATAAATAGGTCAGGTGGATTGAATGAAAAGGCACTAATTAAGGCATTTTTTTATTTTAAATTTTGCCTCTAAGAACTGAATGCTGAAGTAGTATTTTTATTGAAGCTACCTGATTTATACAATGCTGGATTAATTAATTTTGAATCACTATTTGATCTTTTAGGATATTGCTTTACTTTCTTCCCTCAGCTTGCAAAGAATGATTAAGCCGTGCCACTAATGAGAAACATTAATTTAATAGTTTTTAAATACATCATTAAATTCATTTCTCAAACACATTAAGGTTTCTGATTTATTTGAATTCAAATCAGAATTTTCTCCCTTTAAGCCATGAAAACCTCACTTTTCATTTTTAATGTGATCACTTGAATGTAGGGGGGTGTAATTGGTCTGCCTGGCCCTGCCCCACTTTATTGAAACACAGAAACTGCTACAGCCAGTCACAGATCTGCTTTGCCTTTATACTGCCTTGAATAAAAAAAGGTTTAAAAATGTAGCAGAACCCCTAAACAGCTAAAGGCATCAAGAATATTGTCTGTGCTGGAGATCCATGTGGATGAGGACACTCCTCTGAGGGAGCCAGGAAAAGGGAAAGGTTGATGGGAAAGCTGCAAAAAGCAGAAACAGAAACAGCAGAACAGAAATTAGAGCTGCAGTTGCAAGCCTTGAATGTAGCTAGTGGAGGGCAAGGCTAGAAAACAATATATGTCTCAAACCACATTTTTAATGGATTGGGTTTTGGTGATACCTTTGGTTTTCCTCACCCTCCCACGGCCAAGCCATTGTTGAAAGAACACATCATACAATAAAATCCATTCTGGATAAACAGGAGGGGGGAGTAGAGGAGACACCACAGATGAGAATGAGCAAAGCTTTATATGTTTTTAATTTTCTAAATAGCTCTCCTTTATTTTTCTTCTAAAAAATTACAATGGAACATCCACTCATCTGACTGTTGATACTGACTCCAATCCTTCCTGCATACCAGAATTGCCTTAACCTGGTTATGTTAAAAAAACTGTGTGCTGCCTTCCAACCATGGAGCCCCTGAGGCCAGAAAATCCCTCTGGGATCCCAGAAAGGCCTCGTGGATCCCAGAAAACCTCGTGGATCCCAGAAAGGCCTCATGGATCCCAGAAAACCTCTCTGGGATCACAGAAAAGCCCTCATGGATCCCAGAAAACCTCGTGGATCCCAGAAAATCCCTTGTGGATCCCAGAAAATCCCTCATGGATCCCAGAAAACCTTGTGGATCCCAGAAAATCCCTCATGGATCCCAGAAAAACCTCATGGATCCCAGAAAATCCCTCTGGGATCCCAGAAAATCCCTCATGGATCCCAGAAAATCCCTCTGGGATCCCAGAAAATCCCTCATGGATCCCAGAAAACCTCTCTGGGATCCCAGAAAAGCCCTCATGGATCCCAGAAAATCCCTCATGGATCCCAGAAAACCTCGTGGATCCCAGAAAATCCCTCATGGATCCCAGAAAATTTTTATTTATGCATTCTGTTGTCCAGATTTTAATTATTCTGAAAAATCAGGAAAAGCCTGGAGCCTCCCCTCCCATATTTTTGCAGGGTCACAAGTGGCATTTCTGGGACTGAACATTTCCAAGGTGTGGTGGAGGGACAATGCCTTAGCAGACAAATTATTTGCAGACCTCCAGGTATTTATTTAAACATTTAAAATGAATCCAACATTTACCTTGATCTAAATAGATCCCAGTAAGTGAGTGAACACTGTGATATTATCACTTGAATGTTTTTCATTTCCTTTCACCTTTAAATTCTCTTCTGTACCCTTTCTCCCAGTTGTAATTTTAATAATTTTTAGTTGAAGCCCTCTAGATTTCCTCTATGGCATTCCTGCACAGCTCCCAACTCCCAGTGCACCCCATATATCAACCCACTCTTTCAACTCCTGCACTTCTGAACATTTAAAACACCTTAATGGCTTTTCTCACTGAACCATAAAAATTATTTATAAATTCATTTTAAGGTATTCATACAATGAGAAACTCGTAACACGTCATGAACTACAAATTATGTTTACTGGAGTATAAAAAATTCTTTGGGTCTATGTATATATAATGAAGGAAAAAGCCAACTGCTTCTCCAAGTGGACTCTTATTATAAGCAATCACAAATGGAAGGTGAGAGGATAATGAATTATTTGCTCCAAAGTACTTTTTTAAATAAACACCTTGACAGGAAAAAGCAGTCCCTTCCAAGACTTAATTTGAATTGAGTACATTTGGTGCAGTTTCAAGGAGTAATCTCACTATTTTTTCCAGGATTTTTCACAACAAAGCAACTGCAGCATCTCCTTCACTCTAAGGTTAAAACCAACCACAGGGGATGTTAATCTGAGTGACTTCTTCAGCTCAGCAAGGAAAATCACCCCAAGAGTTCCCTGACACTTCAGGGGAAATGGTATTCATCAAAATTCATGAGTCATTTGGGCTCCAGGAGGGGAGAATCTTCCCAAAAAAACAGATGGAAATATGGAGAGTGGCAGTCACTTTGGAGTCTTTCAGCCACTGGAGGTGTAACCACACTCACTGCACCAAACTCGAGATGTGAAGCTAAAAAGTGAATTAAAAACATCCAAGAATCAAAATTAAAGACAAACTCTTTGAAACACAGCCTGCAATTCTGGCCTGAGCATCCTGTGCCACACTTGCCCTGTAGGACAACATGCAGACGGACTAAAAATGACACTGCAAGTCAAAGAAAGGTTTTTTTAGTTCTCTCGGTTCCAGCCACTCCTAAATCCTCTCAGGAGGTTTGTGCCTCATTCCTGATGCTCAGCCTGTCTCACAAAATTCCAGCTCTCAGCTGAAACCCCTTGGCTGTGCTTTTATGCCCACTTGGTGCCCCTCAGGGCATCACCTGAGCCCTTCTGGTCACTCCCCACGCCTTTGAGCTCTGTGTGTAGGACCCAGTGCCCTGTCCCACCCCTCTTCTCTCCTTTCAGCACACACACTATGAGAGCTCATCATTATCCACATTAAAGCAGGACTGCTGGAAGAGAGGGCCCTGTGTTTGGAGCATTGATGGACTGGGGTTCTCCTCTCTGTGGCAAACAGGTCACAACAGCTCTTTTCTACTTTATACCAAAATATTTCAAAGCAAAGCTTAATCTGCCAGACCCACAATGTAGATTTTTAGTAAGATCCTTTGTGAACGTGGAAAAGGCCATAAAGCAGCTGCCTTGGAATTCAGATGGAAACACTGATGGTCTAAATCCTCCAAGCCTGGGGTATAAACGAGAAGCAACAACTGGAGTAGGGGCTGATCCCAGGAGAACTGGCTGATGGTTCACTGTGGAAGATGAAAAGCTGTCTGTATAAGCAAATTGTTTATGGTCTGTTAGACAAAAGTAAAACCAATGGAGGGCAGCAGATGCAATTCCTGCTGAGGATTCAATCTTAGCAAAGTGCAGGGGTCTGACCCTGCAGCCCTTTTCCATGAGAAGCAGAACTGGAACAAGAAGGGGCTGCAGACTTCTGTGCTCCATCCTTATCTGATGGAAGGAGTCAGAGGTGACCAAGTGCCTTGTGCTGCCATTCCAGTGAACAAAATCTAAACTAGAGAACTAAAGCCAGAGGCCAGAGCAGGGTCTGCAGCATCAACGCTCCATTTGTGCCTTGTGATCACCTCAAGCAGCCCCGTCCTGCTGGGCTCAGCCTTGGCAGGTGTTGAACAGCTCCACGATTTTGGTTTCACAGACCTTGAACAGCTCCATCCTTTTGGTTTCACAGACCTTGAACAGCTCCACGATTTTGGTTTCACAGACCTTGAACAGCTCCATGATTTTGGGTTCCTACATTAAGCAGCTCCATCTTTTTGGAAGCTTGATAGACATTGGATTAGCATCACAAGGGATCAGCAAAGAAAATGGGGATTTAGGCTGCAGAAGTAACTTTAAATCCCTCTTCCCTCCTAGCTCCACCCCTCCCACAGCACCTCTCTTCCCAGGGGAGGACACGGTGCAAGCTGGAGCAGAGGAACACGGGTTTGGGATGGTGTCACAGCAGCAGGTGCATTTAAACACTACCAGAGATCATTCTGCTCTTTTTAATCAGCCCTGCCTAATTTCCACCAGCCTGCTGTTTGGAGTTTGTTTTCAGACATCATTGCCTTCAACCTTGGATTTCCCTGTTAATCCAAGGAGCTGCCACTGCCAAGGCTGGAGCGGCAGCTGTGCCGTGCTGAGAGGAGGCAGTAAAACATCTGCTCCTGGAGAGCTCCTCTGGCCAGATGGGAGTCCTGGGGATTCTGATAACAACCCCTGAGGTGCCTCCACGCTCACCTGGCCACTCCTTCTGACAGCTTTTACACCCCCGACCACGTCTGCTCTTGGGTTTTAAAATTAACAAACCTTTGGCACTTCTGGTTTGCAGGGTGATGATAATGGTGATGCTGTTAGACACCAAGAAAGGATAAATACCCTGCCTGGGACAGCTTTAGGGGAGGAATGTGTGATTGCACAACATAAATTCACAGGAAAAATAAGATATTAAGTCGTTCTCCCACTCAAGATGAACTGAGGTTTACGATTTGTAACCACCCCACGAGTACTAATTAAACTGAGCTCTGCAGCCTTGCACCACAAGAAATATCAGCTCTCCTAAGTGGAGAGGCTTAAGGAGGAGTTTAGCCCTGGAAAATATTCAAACAAAAATCCAATCAAGTGTGAAAAAGAAGACATTGGAAATAGAAACACGGCTGATGTTACGCAGCACACAATAAATAAAACCAGGCTCTGTTTGAAGGTCTGACCTCCCTGGTCTTTCTCAGGGAGAGTTTCCTTCACCCAGTTAATTGTGTTCAGAAAAAACTGCAAAGATCATGAGATCTCTAGCATTTTCATACTTGTCTGGGACACACACACACACATTAAACAGTTGTCCTAATTACTTCTGAAGGGGATAACATTTATCTCATTAATAAATTAATACCAACAGCAGATAGAGAAGCTTCTCCCACAAACCAGCTCTTAATAATTCTCAAATGCATCTTTAAGGGTATTGTGTGAGCATCCCTATCTCCAGAAGGCAAAAGGGACTCATAATCACAGGACAAATCTAATACTAATAAGCAGGAAATCGTGGGAGCTTCCCACATCTGTTTTCCTCTGATGAGATTAGCAGTGATGCCACATCCATGCCAGGCCATTGTACACTGACCTCCAGCAACTCAGCAGAGCTGTTGTTTGTGGTTTTAAACTCCAAGGAAAGCTTTTTGAAAGCTGCCTTTCTTGGTGAAGAACATCAATCTGTGCATCAGGTAAGGGTGGATTGGAGAGTGATAGGAGCATCCCCAGGGAGAGACAGAATTGTGTGAGTGGGGATTTGGGGTCCCAGCTTCCAGTACCTTCACAGGACTCCAGAAGTTCTTGGGAATATTCATCACAATTCCTTTTGGTGTTGGCATTTCCAGAATCCAGGGGTGCATTTCTGCCATGTGTGTAACTGGGTTTAGTAAAAAACTCTCCCCACTGGCAGCTGAGCTGACTCTGCTGGGTAAAAGTCTCTGAGCCAAGCACGGGGATGACATCTGGAATTCAGGCAATAAGGATCCGAGTGAGCAAGATTTAAATGGCTGGAAAAACCTGAGCTAAGTTGTGGGAGATCAGGAGTTTCATCCTGGAGATCTGCAGGAGCACAGCTGGGCTTTAGTGCCTTCCAAGTTCCCTTCAAGTCATGCAAATGTTGATTTTTCTTGCTGCTTTGCTGCTCATTGTAATCACCTTTCAGGCTGATTTCTCTTACCACAGCTCCTGGGAGACTGAGCAAGTGTCTGGACTTTATCACCCAACACTATTTTATACTGGGAGAAATTTAAGTCCTCAAAACTTGAATTTTAACTAATATTATTTTGAACTCATCTTTCTGTTTACCACATCATAAAACATCATCTCCAGTAGTTTTTGAAAGCTGGGCAAATTCAGTCAAGGTTTTCCCTCGCTCTGCCTTTAAAACAGAGGCTTTGCTGGATGACAAGAACATGAATTTATTTCTTCTTCTGTTTCAAGGGTGGAGCAAGAGGCAAGGAATGAACAAACTTCCCCTTCTCCAAGGAAAGGATTTTTTGGGTTTGTTTTAAAAACAGAAGTTGCATTTCCCCTGGAAAGCCAAACCATCCAGACTTCAAAACATCCCCTATTAGCAAGCACAAAGCAAAAAACCCTCCCTGAAACAAGTAAAACAAACAGCCCTGAAGTACCTCAGATACATCAAATCAACCTGGTATTTTCCATGTTAATTTAGATTACAGAAGGCTCAATTACATTTTCTGGCCTTATCAAAACATCTAATTTAAACTGGAAAATCACCACAGGGAGGTTTTTGTTAGGTTTGTGTTTTCCAGGGTAAAATTGGTGTCTTAGGAAATACTCAGCTACAGCCCATCCCCATTAGCAAAAGTAGATATTAATGACAAATATCCTTGAAGTGTTTACAGTGAGAGAGGCTGGTGCTTGAGCAGGTCACTGCTAATGCCATCTGTAATCTCATTTTCAAGGCACCCATATTTCCTGGCTTTTCCCACCGAGTTCACAAACAACAGATTTGTTTCTTTGCCTCCTACAAGACGTGGTGTGCAAACATTATCTGTGGTGATGGCAGCTCTCAACGCATCAGGAACTTCTTAATTCCTGTGGATCTCAGACAGGATTGGAGCACATTTATCAGGGATAAGTCTCTCAATGAGACAAAGAACACCCACCAGCCCCCCAGAGTTCCTTGGATCCCTAACAAGCGTTTTTCAAACCATCATTTTTTGAGTTCAATTAATCACAGAAGGAGAAAAGGAGGAAGGGGAAATACTCCAGAAGCCAGCAGGGCAGGGAGCAGGCAGGGAAAAGTCACTCCAGGCTCCCATTTCCAGGAAAAACTCCTTTTCCAAACCCCTTCTAATCCACCCTGGAACAGAAGAGGTGCAGGAGGAGCCTGCTCCACTTGTTTTTACCGTGGCTTTTGAATAGAAGTCTTTGACACAGTTTTAAAACTCATCAATCCTCTCTCTGTTTATCTGTACTGATGTGCATTATGTTCTGCTTCAGAAATATCTATTTCTGCACTTGGGTTGTTTTATTTCCCTATTGTTAAAATGAAAGATTGGCTAAACAATTTCAGCAGTGCCTGTCAAGTACTTCCTTTCTCCTGCAAATCCTCAAGCTCTGATTCTCATCATTAAGTCACTGACAATATAAAGACAGACTTCTTCAAATAAACCATCATCAACAAAGATAAATGCACAGAAATTATACAGAAATTGGCCTGAAGCATCATTGCAGTATAAATAGAATTTTCTGAAGAGGAGATACATCCCTACTCAATACCCAGAGCTCAACACAGACAATAATGACCCGCATTTTAAAAGCCCTCTTGTACCAAATGCTGTGCAAGGATTTAAAAGGTTTTCAAACTTCACAGACCATGTGAAAAAAACTCTCCATTCCAGGATGGCAGATTGAGCCATCAGCTCCACCAGACAACAGGAACAATACAGTTATCAAGCACTTCTCCCCATGAAAATGCAAATGCAGCTGGAGGTGCTCTAACCCCGGCTGTCTGGTGTTGGATGCTCCAAGAACAATGTGATCAGGGACAAGGGGGCAGTGATTTGTCACCAGCCTCCAAGCAGCCAGAGGGTTGCATTTTGTCAGAGCTGGGAATGGCAAGAGGAACACTGCAATATGTCCTCCAGGAAATCCCTTAACCTTGCCTGGAATTAATCTGTTCCTTCAATTGCTGCAGCAGCAACTACAAAGGCCCCACAGTTTAATCTCTGGTTTTCTTAAATGTTTCCATGTTATTTTGTAGCCCATTTGCTTTCTGATTCTTGGTGCTCCTTGTAGTGTGAAAAGCAGCCTCCCGTGGTAATCATTCCCTTGCTGTCTTCTTATCCATCTTGATTTTAATTTCTATATTTAATCTAAACTGAAAGCTGTGCTCCAGTCACTCCTCTTACCCTGCACTTGCCTCCCTGGTGGTCCAGGCTCAGGAACTCCAAGCAGAGCCTGGCACAAGGTTGGACCACAGCTCCAGAACCCACTTTTGCACTTCCCCAGGCACGGGACATGGAGTTCAGCACCTGTCCAAGCCACATCCCGGACTAAACCCTTGGAAGTCAGCTGGGAGATCACAATTGCTGCACTTAACCAAGGGTAAAAAGTTTAACAACCGTTTATCCAGCTTTCATCCTCCTGTGGATGGCTGCAGCGAGTTCACCTCACACCTTCAGCCACACAGCAGCAGGATTTCTCCTGCACCTTCTCCATTCTTTCCTCCATCTGGAGTGGAGCTTGGATGCCACAGAGCTGCCAGGATATTATAATCAGGAGAAAAATCTGGAATAGAAGCACAGCATTAGACAGATGGTTGAGGCCCTTCCTTCATTTGCTTTTCAAATTAACTAAATGTGTCCAAACGAGACACTTGATAACTGAGTATCAGCTCTGCCTTTCCCGGGCAGCCCCAACAGCCACACTCGGGATGAACCCGGGATTTTGCCTTCCCATGGATGAGCCACAAATGTTCAGTTTATGTTCGGGAAAGATAAAGAATGCCTCTGAACCCGACTTTATAGGGCCACGTTTTAAGGGACATCAAGGCTTTTTAAAGCCTTTCCGTGCAATAAACGCCTCTTCTTGGGAATCGTCTCTGAAATCACAGCAGGCACATGATGCCAGGTGGGTGTGTGCTCCACACAAGCAGTCAGCTTTTCAAACAGCACAGGTAGACCTCAAAAAGTGCAGTTAATCACACCTGGAGAATGGATTGAGCTATTAAAGAGGCCAACTGGGGAGCCAGTTGTGGCGTGGTGGCACATCAGGGTGACATAGACAGCTGTGACAGAAGTAAAAACGCAATGCAGAGCCTGTGAGCATCAGGGCTGATCTTCCCTTCCCCTCCAAAGAGCTCCCAAGGTAAGAGAACAGCCACGGAGAGCGACATGAAAGGGGAAAACCATCCCCTCTCGTTCGGTGGGGTCACTCAGCCTGTTTGTGGAACGTCCCCTCTGTCCTTTCCCTGAACACAAGTGCAGAACAAAACTCCTGGAGCAGGTACACAGAGAGCAGCAGCCCAGCAGCGAGGGCTGCAGGCGTTTGGCGTGGTGCAGGTACATCCCGACAGGCTGTTAAATGCATTATTCAACACTCTGCAACGGGCAGCGTGTTAAAGTGACCATTTATTATTTATAAAGTGACATTTACCTCCCTGTCAGCACAGGGATTGGAGCAGAACGGGATGTGCTGGAGGAACAGAAGAAAGGCACTGGAAGAGAGATCCAAGCTGGAGCAGCAAAGAAAAGAGTTTACCAAACTCAGATGCCTTGATCCCAAAGGGGAATTTAAAGCAGCGCTCGGAGCCTGAACATTTTAGTGAGCAAACCTTTTGTGTTCTGTAGGCAGACATTGTTTCTCACGAAAAATATTTTGCAATCACTTTTCTTAAACCCCCAGAGCTTCCTATGGAAGTGGGTTCCCAAATTATGTCGTCTACCACTTCCCTTGTATTCCTAATGATCCGAAGAACCCAAGGGGATTGTCTGCATTTCACTCTGCTCCCATACCAATGTAGGAGACCCTGGTTTCCTTTTGCTGTGAATGAGGATGAATAAACTGGGCATGGATAAACTCGGGATATCTGCCCAGCTTTGCCTGCAGGCTGGCCTGGAAGAGACCAGGTCCATCTGCCCCACATCAACCCCTGCATTTGTGAATTGGGGATGATGCTGATAACCCACAGCAGAACTCTTGGAAACAAGGGGAATGAAACATAAATGAGGAAGGGGATGGAATTCCCAGAGCAGCTGTGGCTGCCCTGGTCCCTGGGAGGGTCCAAGGCCAGCTTGGAGCACCTGGGAGAGTGGAAGTTGTCCCTGCCCATGGCAGGGGATGGATCTGGGGCATCTTTAAGTTCCCTTCCAACCCAAACCTTTCTGGGATGTTCTACTGCAGCTAGCACCACTTTCACAGTGCTTTAATTAAGCACAAGACCTTTTAATTTCCCCTTTGGAAAAAAAAAAATAAATTCTCTCAGCTACAAGCAAGTGAAATGTTATGAAAAATTTCTTTAAGCTTCCAGGGTTAAGATGATAAACAAGAAATTTCAATTGCTTGCCTCAGGCACAGGAGCATAGAGGTGATGAGGATTTTTGGAGCTCGGGTAACTCAGCCCAGGAGCACGGGGTTCACGTTTCCTGTAAGCCATTCCCTACACTGGATGTTACACAGCATTAAAAGGGTGTTTGGGTGCAATAAAAAAATTAATTTACCATCCACCAAGCTTCTCATTTCGCGAAATCAGCTGTGTTTCAGCTCCATTATCTGTATGTTTGTAACGTATTTATTCCCTATATTATCAAAGGCAGCTCGAACCAAGCTTTGTTTTGTGTTATTGGCTTTATGTAATTTGTGTGTATTCCTGAGAGAAACTCCCAGCGTGACAATGACACTGCCACATTGCCATCTCCAGGTGAGACAAAGAACTGAACAGAACCCTTTTGCAGAAGTGCATAATCGGAGATGGATCTTTTTAGAATATAAATTTTAAAATGCCTGTTCTTGTGGAATACTCTCCTATTCCAGGGAATGCAGGAAAAGCTGTGTTTTTGGGAGGGTGGGCAGGTACATGTGGTAATGGACAGGATTTCTGTGGGCTGATTATGGAATTTTTGTTGGAAAGAACCCTAAAGACCATGGTACCTTCAGAGAATTCACATTTTTTCTGAAAAGGACAAAGCAACGAAATGCTCCCACTGTAGCCAGACGTAAAGGAAACCATATAAGAAATAGAAGAGTGGTTTAGACCATGACTGAAGAGTCCTTCCAACACCTTCCCATGGCTTTCTCCAAGGAGACTTGCAAAATCCCAGCTCAGCCTCTGAACTTCTCTAAATCAAGTTTTAGTGAATGCCCGTTCATCTTATTTTTCAGAACAGACTCTTGGGGGATTAGTGGCAATCCCAAGTGCAGCAAACACCAGAATTTGTTTTATTATCTGCAGTTTTCACCTCTTAAAAAGAGTAAAGTTGGCACTAAGGATGAATACACCCGATTAAACTCACACCACTGTCTCAGCTCATTTCTGCGAGGGCTCTTGGTTTTCTCTCTACAATTGCCCTGGTGTTTCTCGTTAATCACTGCAATCGCCTGGCATCATCAGAAGGAACCCTGAACATCCACTGGGCTACATCTTAATAGTGTTTAGAAGGAAGACAGGAACATTTGCTGCGAAAGCTTCAGAGGAGGAGCTGAGCTCTCTCCTGAGCACCTTTGCCAATGTTTTTGCTGTTTCCTTACTCGGTGCCTCGACCTTTGCTGAAGAACAACACTAATTTATGCCCACACACCTGTACCACACATGCACAGCCTTCCCCAGCCTGGCTATGAGCCTAATTAGCCCCCCACAACCACACACCAATTAGCAGGTCGACTGCAGTTGTAGTAATTCTTCTTAAGGACTTAAATAACCTTTTTACCAGCTAAATAAAAAAGGTCAGCCAATGCTAATTAAATATAAGGCTGCTCTGCAAAACGAAGGGAGGAGATGAAGGAAGCCCATTAACGAACTAACAAAATCAAAATTAATGGGTTTAACACCAGGTCCTACCAATTATTTTGCAGTGAGCATGTCAGGAGCACACAGAAGTGGCCTGGGGTGGAGTGATCCATGCTGGTGACACTTGGACCCCAGGGGTGGAAAGTGGGGAATTTTACAAGGAGAAAAGTCCCACATGCCTCCAGGCAGGGGGGGCTTCACATCCCAGCTCAACACCCCCAGCTGATTTTGAGAAGAGAATTATTCCAATTTAGGAAATCATTCATTTAAAAGTTTGCAGGTCCATTTTTCCAATAACTCCACCAAACCTTAAAATAAATTCGGCCTGGAGCTCTAGCCCCAGCGCCCACTTGTGTCTCTGTAAAATCTGACTTCCTTCCCCTCCTCTGTATTTCTGCCTGTTATTTACCAAGTGAAGTCACACTTCACCTAAATGATATTTTAAAACACGTCTCTCTCAGATCATAACAGTGGTTATGTACATGCCAACACGAGATGGGGAAGCAGCACAGAACTCCCAGCCAAATCTCAAGCTCACAGGTGTTCCAAGCCAATTTTGATGTTTTTTCTTTATTTTTAGAGCTCACACAGCTGCAAACTATTTAAAGACCTCATTAAAGTCCTCCAAAAATTTCGTTTTAAGTGGTAAGCTGGGATTGAACGTGAGCCAGGGAGAATCCTAAGGAATTTAATTCAGATCACACTTAATATTTTCTCCATGCCATGAAGTCCCACCTATAAATGGGTTTTATTTTGGGACACATCTTGCTGAGGTGTCTCTGCATCGCTGCTCCTTGGCCAGTGCTCAGATATTCACACCAACCCTCGTGCTGTGAACTATTTATTTAGGCCATAAAAGCCACCCACATTTTATAATCACTCACCCAGCTGTGCCCAGATGTGGCCAGCATGTGGTTTCTACCAGAATAAAACAGTTTAATAGCAGGAAACGAGTTTTACATTTCATCCTGGGTGTCTCATCACAGCCAACTTAGCACAACTGCAGTGCAAAAAAAAAAAATAAATTCCTAGCAAACTGAAAATGTTTGGATTTCCTTTTGGGCTGTAACTGGATAAACTGTTAAATCACTGCTGACAGCAGCAACTCTGAGCTCAGCTCCCTCCCCTCTCCACATTGGCTCTGTTAAGTCATGGAATCACAGAACATGGAGCAGTTTGGGTTGGGAGTGACCATAAATCCCACCCAGTGACCATAAATCCCACCCAGTGACCGAAAATCCAACCCAGTGACCACAAATCCCACCCAGTGACCGAAAATCCAACCCAGTGACC
>VXBS01005871.1:275663-331391 GCA_013400255.1 Sitta europaea
TTTTTTTTTTTTTTTTTTTTTTTTTTTTGCTCTCAAAGCTGTGAGAGCAAGCTTCAAAAACCCCAAACATCAGGAAGAAACAGAGCTTAGAAACTCAGCAGCTGCAGGTCTGGTAAAACCAGCCTGCAAGGGAGGACACACCAGCCAGGATGCACTGAGCTCATTCCCAGAGCAATTCCAGGAGCTCAGCACTCAGCCTGCCAGGAGAGAGGAATCTCACACTGCTGGGAAATCCTGACACCTTGGTCAGAAAAGGTGAAACTTGTTTAAAGCTCTTGCTGTCAGCAGGGGTGAGAAAGCCACTGTCACTGCCACCACCTGCCCCTGCAGCGAATCCCAAATAGCTCAAGGTCTTTAATGTGATTTTTGGCAAATCTCACCCTCTTGTCCCTCAGCTGTGGCACACAGGTAACGCTGAGCTCACCTCTGTGCCGTGCAGAAAGGCACAACACTTCCCCCGAGAGTATTTTTAAAAACACAAACCCTCTTCAACAAGGAATTAAATTTCAGGTCTCACTCAATCTGGAGGAAAATCAGGATTTGAGCTGTGTACCTGAGCAGGAGGCTATATGATGAACTGCTCCAACAGTTGGTTTCACCAGCTGCATTCTCTTTATATTCCTCTCTTTCAGGAAAGAGCTGCATTTTAAATTTCACAATATTGAGCCTGTATTATAAGAGCCAACATAGGTACATTAATACAGAAAGGAGAAATGTTCTACTGAATTTAATTAAAATTACATGAGTTGAATAAGGGACATTGAATATGCTGGGGAAGGTAGGCAAACAAAAAAAGACTAATAAAACCTAAACACGACCACTTAAGTGTTTCAGAAAAAAACAAAGGCTGCTCAAGAAGGAAGTTATAAGCCCAAGCATTACAGTGTTAGCAGAAACAACCGTATTTTATTCAAATCTTAGTTTATTTCCAGCTACTGAACCGTGTCATGTAATTACAGGGCAGGGATTCAAATACAGAGTATTAGCTTCACCTAATAGTATATAACATTAATGTGGCCCAACACACAGTGTCTGGGGGAGAAAAGGGATTAGGAGTCCCCTGCTACAGCTTTATTCCAAACAACAGGGGGGTTTTGCCATAATTCTGTGAATGGCAGCTCCTGGAGGAGACTTCCAGGTAGGAGTGGGCACCCGGAAGGGCAGGGCTTCGTGCTGAAGGCATCAAAGCTGCAGAGAAAAAAAATCGATTTTTATTTGTCCTGCTCAGAATAATCATTTCCAGCCTAATGGAAAGTTTTGTTCGTGCCAAAATAGTCGGAGGAGGTTTAATTCGTTGTTTAAGCAAAGCTTTAAGATCATTCATTTTAATTTGAATACTAATAAAAGCTGTTAACAGAGGTGGAGCTGAAGCTGAGCTCTCCCAGGCTGTGCCCTGGAGCTCACACAAGACAAGAACTTGCCTAAACCCTGCTGATGGACACGAGTGAGGCCAGACACCCTGCCAGGAGAGCACAGAAGGGCACACCAGCCCTGTGAACCCCAAATCCCAGGCTGCTGCCCTTCCCTGCTCTCCAGAAAAGCTTCAGGATGCTGAGCCTGCTGGGTTTGTCCAGCATTTAACACCAGGAGCCTGGGGACTGCCACAGAGCAGAGAAATCATCCTAGCAGCAAAAGGCAAGCAGTGTGTGACTAAGCCCTGCTGAGGGAAGAGTCACTGATGCAGCTCTAAACACGGGGCCACATTTCCAAAATCACTCATTAAATGCATTTAAATAAATACTGCTGCACTACTCAGATGTCAGCATTTACACCTCAACTGCTTTTTTAATCGAGCCTTCTTCCAAGTCTTGACAAAACAGATTATCCCTTGATAAGGCAGATTAAGGTCTGCACAGATTTCAAGAGGCACACCAGTAAATGGCTGGCTTTGCTTTTTGGGCACATTTATAAATTGGTGCATTTTAGAATTGACACAGTCACGCAGCTGGAGGACTCAGAACTGTTCTCCTTAATAGCACAGCAGCATTTCTCTGAACCTGCTTGGTTATGGGTATTTCTGCCTTTTACTCACCAGCTGTGCCTCCCTCGCAGCCTTTTCACACAGATCACTCTCTGGGTGGAGAGGGCACAGCTGTGGCTGCAGCCCCAGCACACCAGGAGCTCGGTTTGCCTCTGCCTTCATTTATTTGTGATTGGAGGTGCTGCCATCCTGTTGGGGGCAGACACCTTTCTGCTCCCAGAGCTCCAGCTTGGAAACAGCTTTTGCTGAGGCTCCAGAGAGATTCCTGTGCACTCTGCTCTTCTTTGCAGGAGGAGATGTGTGCAGCATCACCCAAATCCCCGATGGGGAGGAGCCAGCCATTCCCTCACCCTGTTTTTTACCTGCAGCTGTCACTGCTGGCATTAAAATATCCAGTTTAAGTGCTGCACAAAGCTTTACAACAGGGAGAATAAACATTATGCAGGTGCTTTCTCTCCTGCTCTCTCTCCAGCCAGCTGATAGAATTGCCAGGGATAAAAGGATTCATGCACAACCACCTCTGACAAAGAAATGGGGGGAAAAAATCCCAGACCCTCTCCTTGCAGTGAACAACACCCAGTCTGACCCAGCTGAAGGCATCAGATTTTTCCTCCTGAGCTCAGAGGGTTTCTCCCAAGATAAAAATCCAGATTTTAACAGCTGAATGAGGCCTTAAGGCATCCCCACGCCCTGATCCCTGCACACACCCCCACCCCAGTGGGGCACCCTGGCTGAGCCCCCTGAACACAGCAGATTTTTCCTCCTGGAGTCCTGAACTTTCTCCCAAAAGGTAAAAATCAATCCATTAGCAGCAGGACAAGGTATTAAACCACCCCCATGCCCTTATAACAACACACACACCTCCCCCAGCAGGGCAGCCGGGTCCAGCCAGGCTGGATTTGCTGGAGAGGGGCAAATTCCAATTTCAGGGGTTTTATGGCTGTGCCCAGGACAAGCTGCGGTGCAAAACCCTTAGGACAGGCAGATCTTTATCTGTGCAGCACCCTGAGAGCTGGGGGAGCATTTCCAGCCTCCTCAGAGATTTTAGAAACAGGCAGAGCAGAGCAGAGGTTTCTTCCTTGCCTTGCTCTGCTAAGAATTAATAAAATCTAATGGAGCCAGTGATGAGCTGGAGCAGATGGTCCCATGTATTTAAAGTTCAGCTCTCTGCAGCCCTTGGATCAGCCTCGTCCAGGAGAACGTGGCAATCACAAAGCAGACTAAGAGGGCAGCAAATTCCTGCTGTGCCTTCCCAATTCACCTTGATGAAAAAAGCCCTGAATGCATCCCCAGCCTTGACAAGGCGTGATAAATGTTAATGGAAGGAGCTGTGCTTGCTACAACGGTTTCATTATTAGCATCAAACAATGCATTAACATTTGTTTTATTAATGGAAAAGTATAGTTTAATAGCCTAATCCAAGTGCAAAGCAGAGCTTAATCGAAATTGTGTTCTTTGGGATTTTTTTTTTTAACCTGCAAAGCAGACCATGCAATGCTTGGGCTCAACAATTGTATCTGTAATCACCAAAATTTACTGTATCCCCCTCATTACTTGTTTCCTCTCCAAAGCAATATCCCTGCAATGTTTAATTAAGCAGTGCCTTACAGATTCATCAACTTTACAGCAGAAAAAAGTATATATGGAGAAATCTCTCTGTTGTGAGCAAGAATATTTTTTTTTTGCTTACCCCCTAAATAATGGACAGTGTAATTTGTGTTAGTTACCCAGCAAGGCTTACATTTCAATATTTGTTTCTTTTAGGAAGTCTCTGTCTTTTAAAACTGGTCTTGCATTAAAAATACATAAATAGATGCACCCTGCTTTGCCAGCCACAATTCCACCTTGCTTCCATGCCCACAACAGGAGCTGACACTGGGAACAAACAATCCAAATGGCACCCAGGGGGCTGGACCAGTAAATTATCCAGAAATGTTTGGGGTTTCTTTTTGTTTTCAGAGAAAAACAACCAGGTTTAGCAGGGGGTTGGAACTGTGTGGTTTTAAGGATCCCTTTCAACCCAAACCACTCCATAATTCTATGAAAAATATTCTCATTTATTGGAAGAACTTCTGTCAGTATTTTGTTCCTTCTTTGCCCCAGAATGTTGTCACCTTGAGCAATTCACCTCATCTCTAAGCCCAGAGTTCAACGTTTAAAACAAACAAACCAAAAAAATCACAAGTTTAAGACAAAATTTCAAATTAAAAAGAAAATATAGGAATCCCTTAATAGGAAGTTATCAATGGACACGCTCAAAATTCTGCATTCAATGACTCTTGGATGGGGTGTGATGCTGACAGAGTCAATCAACTGAGGGCATTTCAATCCTACCACAGTTTGGCTTCAAATGTGAAATGTTTTATATGGCTTAGGAGAAAAAAAAAAAAAGAGGAATAAGTTAATAAGGACTGCCAGACTGTTTTCAGCTTTGCAGACTCCATTCCCAAGCTGGTGTCACTCCCACATCATCTCTGACATCCCGTGGGCTCAGGCAGTGACTTGACAAGAGACAACCAAAGGGCAAAGGCAAATTTCACATCTAAAAAAGACAGAAAATTCATTCTTACACCTTTTTTTTTTCCCATATCAGAGACCAAGCACAGCAATATCCAGGTGAAGGATGACAAAGTCTCACCCTTTGCTTTTCAAATTAAAACTTTCCACCTATGCCAAAGGCCCCAGCTGAAAATTCCCTTTCCATCAGTGCTAAGTAACACACTGTCTCCCAAACATAACTTTTCCCAGTGCAAGGAAATCAATTAGAGCTTGAAACCTAAAGCTCTCACAGTCACAAGTTCACTGCTTGAACTGAGCTGCCTCCCCCAGAAACCAGGAGGAACCCAAGGAGTGCAGTAGATGAGATTGCAACTTGGCTAAACTCCTGTGCCCTGCTGGGAGGTTCAGCTTCGTTCTGAGGCTCTACCCAGGATGACTCCTCTGAAATGCCTTTGGGTTCCAGCATCCTGCTCCACACATCGTCCCCAGGAGATAATTTTAGTCATGGAAAAGCTGCCTGAGCTCGGGGCTCGGTGACACCTCTCAGCCAAGTCACAGCTATAATTAAAACTTGCATGGGAGGCACGCAGGTGACATCAGGCTTTCTGCTGCTCTCTTTAATGCATTGCCTAATGCCAAAGCCAGTGTGATATTCCAGCAGCAGCTCCTTTCCTTCCCAGCCCTCTATTTTGAAAGCAGTGTCACCCTAGCTGATGATTAACAGCTTTCCTCAGTGCTGGACACGCCGGGCAGAGAACTGATGCTGGCTCCAGCGGTCACAGGGATGCTGCTGCAGGTCTGGCAGCTGTGTTTGACACAGCCTGAGTGGGTGCTTTGTGGTCTTACTGCCAGGTGCTTCACTTGCAGGGAAGCAGAGTTCAGGATGCTACATCCTGAGCTTCCTCTTTTTTCTTCATGTTGGATGCAAAGACTCTCCTTGCTGCCCATCTGTAAAGGTTTCAAGCCCTTGATATCAGCAAATAAAAGATAAAAAATAATAAATTCTATGATAAATGATAGAATTACAGAGTGGGTGGGTGGAAAGGGACTGTTACTCTGGCACAGATAGAAACACACAGTAACACACACCACAGGTGTTCAGGTAGAGAACAAGAAAGGAACTCTGCAGTTCATTGCTGCCCTCGTGTCTCTCAGTGTCTGCACAGTGACAGGGATTGCACAGAGCAGTTCCCACCTCTCCATCCCCACTGCTCACTGCAGGAGTCCAGCAGGGGAGATCTTCTCACCCAGGAATGCAAACAGGATCCTGGTTTATCTCACAGTTCCTGAGCACTGACTCCACTATACCAAAACAAAGCAGAAAGCTGATTTTCAGGGACAACAAGGGACCTTAAAGCCCACCCAGCCCCACACCCTTCCATGGGCAGGGACCCTTTCCACCATCCCAGGGTGCTCCAACCCAGCCTGCCCTTGGCACTGCCAGGGGTGGAGCAGCCACAGCTGCCCTGAGATGTTAAAGACCAGAGTTCTCTGCAGGGGCACAAGACAGAGGCACTCCCTGCCCAGCCCAACAGCTCCATGCCACTTATACTAAAGATGGGCAAAGCAAAGAAGGGAAATTCGCACAACAAAAATGAATGAGGTGCAAAGTCCAGAACATCCAAGCTGCAGCTGGCTCAGCACCATCCTGAGGGAAATGAGAATCCTGCACTAAAAAACTCCTTGCCCCAGGGAGTGAGTCCACAGTGAGCTCTGCTTGTTACCCATCTCCCAGAGCTCTCTGAGCTTGTTCCAGCATCTCAAATGGTCCTTACAGGTCTCTTCCAACTCAAGATATTTTATTCTTCTACGATGAAACTGCAGGTTTCAAAGCATGCTGGATTTCCTTGGTGCTTCCCTTCAAAAATGCCCATCCCCGTACCCCTGTCTATTCCTTGGCACCGAAGTGTTTGTGCAATAAAACACTGAACAACAAACAGGAACCCCTGCTGGGAGAAGATTTAAAGGGAAGATGGAAGCAGAGGAGATAATCTGTCCCCAGGTACATCAGGCATTTAATTTAAATTGTCTGGGTTTGTTTTCTCATGTTTACATCCTCAAGCACTTTGAGATTGGCCCAGGTCTGACAGAAGGCAAATATTGTTTATGTCATACAAAGCACTAAACCATAAGCAATTTCATTAAATGTTTCTACTCTCATGGAGCAAATGAGAAAACAGCTCGTGGTTGAGTTTTACTGAAATCTTTGTTTGCACACACAAATACTCAGGTTAATGTAGGCAAAATCTGGTGCAACAGCAGATCTTTGCCATGGAATTAATTAATTGCAGTAGGATTGATAAGGATAGTTTGCAATAGGATTGATAAGTACAGTTTGCAGTAGGATGGATAAGGAGGGTTAAAAATTTTAACTGTAACAATCCAGGGATATTGTGCTTGAAAATGAAGTGTTATTTCCTTGTTTTATCTGATAACCAACAGGTTTTTTTACCTGGGTGGGACAGGAGGGGAAATTCAGTGAGTTACAATCTAAACAGGTTTCTTGTGTATTTTGAAAGCAGAAACGACAAATAAAAAGTCACCCAGTAAACCACTAAAAATGAGCTCATAAACAGAAAAACTGTGCCTTTCCCCTGCTAGGTGTCTCTTGGAGTTCTCCCTGGATGTGTCAGGTTGAGAGCTGGGGAGATGCTGTTCCTAGCAGGTCCTTTGTAAGGTGCAGGGAAAGGCTCTGCTGAAAGGTTTGTCAGAAACAGGGGTGCACCTGCTAAGAGCCGCTGTCCGATGGCTCCTACTCATGGTTTACACCTCGCCCCACCCCACAACAGCTCGACGACCCCTCACAAGCGCTGACAACCCTGGAACCGAGCTGACAACCCAGCCTGAGGGTCAGGGTCTCCTTCCTGGCACAAAGCTGGGCGGGTGAAGGGGCTCCAACAGCATCCATTGCCCCCACTGGCTTTTCCCTCCTCTTTATCCAGGATTTCCACATCCCCATCCATTGCCCCCACGGGCTTTTCCCTCCTCTTTACCCAGGATTTCCACATCCCCATCCATTGCCCCCACGGGCTTTTCCCTCCTCTTTACCCAGGATTTCCACATCCCCATCCATTGCCCCCACTGGCTTTTCCCCTCTCTTTTATCCAGGGTTTTTACATCCCCATCCATTGCCCCCAGTGAATTTTCCCCTCTCTTTCCCAGGATTTTCACATCCCCATTTATTTCACCCACTGGCTTTTCCCCCCTCTTTACTCGGAGTTTTCACACCCTCTGGCTCAGCCTGTGTGGTTTTTTTTTCCCTTTTTCTCCTTAGTCCTTTAGCCCCATCTAGCGCTAAAGTCAAATAAAAATCTTTGTTCTTTAAACCAGCTGAAGGGAAAGCCTTTTCCCCATCCCTGGAAGTTTTTGTGAAAGCAATGCCCTGAATTAAAAGGGGTTTGCAGCCCGTGATAACAGAAAAATATCACAAAAAAACCAACATCATCTGGTTTAGTAAACACCAGGGTCTGGCAACCCTGCACAGATCTGTTCTACATTCTGCCTTCTCCAGAATTCATGATATATAAAATATTCTTGCACTCCTAAATACAAATTGCTTGGAAATACTGCATGTTCCAGTCCTCTACTGTTAATTACGATGTAGGAAAACCTTTTCTTCCCTGCAGGATAAGTGTCTTTTGGTAGAAACATTATTTAGAAATGGGAAATTTGAAAACAAATACATTTTTCAAGCCAGAGCTTGTGTTGTCCTTCCCATTGCTTTGCCCTAGATGCAACCAAAGATGAAGGGGGTGGATACACGACACTGACACTGCATTAAACTGGGATCAAAACCTACATTTATTTTCCAACATTTGTTAGAGCATTACAGAGCAGTGACAAGCACAAGAGCAGAAGGGCTGCCTGTGGATGTTACAAGAGCCCTGATTTTTATTTTCCTGCCGTGAACATGAGATTGGATCATCCATTATCCACCTCTGAGGCTGCACAGATTTGTCTCCCAGAGCAAACACCCACTGCAGCAAAGCAGGCAATTTGGGAAGAAACTTCCTGTGCTTTGCTTTCCCAGCAGGGGAGTTTGGGCATTTTATTTGGCAGAGCTGGGGCAGTCCTTACCTGGCATTTTTTTAATTTACTATAAATAAACTTTACTTGAAGTCTTGCAGACTTGTGGACTGTGAGTTATTCTGTTGTTCTCTCAGACTCCCTGTGCCCACACTGACACACAACTGCTCACTGTGGAAACAAATGTGCTGGGCCCTGGGTTAATTCCCAGCATAATTTAAGCACTAATTAAACAAAATGGATTTTTATTGTCATTCTTAAATATTTACCCAGCACAAGGAGCATCCCCAAAGGACAGACCCCTTTTAGGTAGGGGACACAACACAACCAGCACTCAGCTGTGGTCATTGCCACAGCTGAATATTTGCAACTCCAGCAGTTCCCAGGCATGGACTTGTCAGCATGAATTGGGGAATAATATTGAATTTTTTGGGGGAAAATATTGATTTTGGAACAGAGATTCCCTGAAGCTGCAAAGCCACGGGGAAAAACCCTCACATCTCCAACTTGGGCACCAGAGAGCAGGAAGGGAAAGCAACAGAAACCAGGAGGAGGAATTAATGATGCATTTAATGAAGAGAAATCAAAACTCATTTGTTGTTTTGGGAGGAGAAGGCAGCTTTGAGCACCATGGCAATAGAAGCTGAACAACATCAAATTGATGTCTTGACTGTCAGAGCGAGAGCAATAAATGATTATTTTCCATGGTTTAATTTTCTCTTTTAAAGCAAATACTTCATTCTGCTCAGCTTTAAAGGGAGAACCACTTCATTTAAATCACTTAAAACAACTTAAAAGTATAGCCTAATGAGCTGTAACACAGATATTTATAGAATGCAACGTGGGGTGGTGATTCAGCTCCCTTTAAGCAGCAAGGAGCAACATTTGTTTCTAGGAGGTGTTTTCCCGAGCAATTAGGCACAGAAGCCTAATTAAAATTAACTCAGTGTTCAAATAAGCATAAGAGAATAATATCTGTAATCTGCAGGCACGCAGGAACAGCTGGAATGTTGCTTTGTTTTACACCTGCCTTGAAGAATGATGGGTGTTTCCAAGGTGACCTTTGGAAAGTCTGAATATTTCAGCTGGATTGGCTGGATGTTAATTGCTGTCACAGGCAGAATTTTTCAGATGTAATAATTCTGGGTGATGATCCAGTTCTCATCAATGGTTTATACTGGGAAAGGGGAGAGATCTCCCAGTTCTGGATCTCTGGGAGTGAGAGCTGAGCAGTTTAATAGAGGGTGGAGACAGTGAGGGAGGGCAGCAATGGGATGGCAAACATCTCCTTCCTGGGGGATTTCTGCCATCCTAAAGCAAAGGGATGTTTTAGAAAAAATAGCTTCCAATAGATATTTTTTAGAAAAAATAAAAAGATTTTTTTTTTAGGAAATATCTTCTGGCTGCTGTGTATTATTTCTTTATATAGCAGAGAGAACTTAAAGAAATAACAATTAGATAAAAACATGCAGAGGGAAACCCCGCGAGTTTCTGTGGCAGAGCTCCCTTGCTGCTCCCCCAAACCTGCCCAATTTGCAATATTTAATCCCAGTTCTGCAGGGGTGGGGAATTGAACTGCTCAGGGATCTGGGAATCAGCAGGAAAAGCAGCAGAGCAGGGAAAACCAGGAGAGGGAGCCCAGGTACCACCAGCTGCAGCCATCCCCTAAATTACACATTTCCTGTGATAAAATACCTGATTTTCCACCAAGAAAGGAGACAGCAGCCAGAAAGGCCAAGTCTAAGTGGAATAATAAGTTTTTATTACAGCTGCAGAATTCTTTGGGAGATATTTCCCCTCCTGTGGGAATTAATGCAGAAGTTTGGGGTTGTCAGTTCTCAGCTTTGGGTTTGTGGGGGTCAAAAGACAGGGGGTGCTTTGGGTTTCAGTTTGGCACCAGGTGTGACAGGAGACCAGGAGATGTGTCATAAAGCAAGAACTCCCTTACACCTGAAATGAAATTGTATTAGAGCGAAATACAAGTGGCAAGCCTGAGCCAAATATGTCTCAGAAACTGTTAGTGGCAAAAAAAAAAAAAAAAAAAACCAGAATAGTGACAAAACCTGTTCAAAATATGGTATAAAAATGTCTCCTCTGAAAAACTGTTCAAAATATGGTATAAAAACGTCTCCTTTCTGGTATAAAAGTGTCTCCTTTTATCCTATAAAAATGTCACCTCCCTTACACCTGAAATGAAATTGTATTAGAGCGAAATACAAGTGGCAAGCCTGAGCCAAATATGTCTAAGAATCTGCTAGTAGCAAAAAACAAACAAAACAAAAGAATAGTGACAAAACCTGTTCAAAATACGGTATAAAAACATCTCCTCTGCATGGGAAACAAAAACAGGGGGAGAAACTACAAATATTTTGCATATTTTGGGCATTATTGATATTTTTGGCCAGAGTGGACTGATGTGAAGGGAGGTGGGAAGAGGTGGACACAGCCCAGGGCTGCATCAAGCCCAGGATGCTTAAATAAATCAGGAAATATCTCTGTCCCTGCTTCAGTCTCTCCAGCTTGGCCCCAAACTCGAGGAGTCTGGTCAGCCCTCAAAAACACCCTCAAAGCACCAATTACAATTGCACAGTAAATCTGTAGACAGGCACAGAGCACAGGACATCACCAAGACTCCCAAAATGATTTTCCCGTGGAATTTAAGCATAAATAAAGCCTTGGTCTGGTTGGAGGTTATGAATTCCAAGACATAAAGAAATTATCCAGGGGAAATTCAGCTCAGCAGGGGCCACACAAGCACTCTGGGACAGAATGTGCTCTTCTTTATGGGAACCACAGCAACATTTTTCCCTCTTGCATCCATTCTGGTCGTTTTTGTGCTGAGGTTTCTGGAGTTGCACCTTTTTGCAGCAGGGCAGATCTGCCTGGCTGGGCAGAAGTTGTTTTTCTTCTGGAGAGCGTGCCCTGTTCAGCTTCTTAAAAATCATCCTGGGAAAATAATGCAAACTGCTTGATTATCATTGTTATTATTTATATTAAGAATATATTTAGTTAGAAAGCAGAAATTCCCCCAAAAATCGCTGTAATACATTAAGAGAAAAATTCACATCAAAAATCCAGGGGTTCCTATGAGCTATATTAATTTTATTCCTTCTCCTTTCCCTTGGCTGAATCCAGAGCAGTGCACTCAAAGAAAACAACTCAGCTGGAACTCAGCTTGTTCACCCACGTGGGTTTGCAACATCTCTCCAGAAATGTGCCTGGGACTTGCAAACTTCTGATTTATGCTTCCCCTTGGACATTCAAATGACATGGCATTAAAATCACAGTGAGTATTGGGTGACTCATCCAGCTCCCACCCATTGTATGCAGCATTTTGCATTGTGAAGGCAGAATGATATCCAAAAATTACTCAGAGAATCACCAGGTGCTTTCTTCACAGTAACATGGCAAAACAATGAATTTATTTTGCAGTATATTGCTTGGTGTTTGGGGTTTTAAAAAGAAGAAAGCTTCATCCTCCATCTGCCATCTGTGTGCTCCTAGAAATTATTTTTAACCACATTTACCTGGGGTTGTGCTGGTCTTTACACAGAGTACATCATTTTCAGCTTTCACTTCTCGTGGTTATCAAACTTTTCTGCCATTTACAGACAAATCCTCCCTGGTGCACACACAGAAACCTCCTCAGAGGAAGGGAAGGGTCCTGGGCAGGCAAAGAGCCTGTGATAATTTGATTTATAGGAGTGGCTGGGGCTCCAGCTGCTGAAAGCTGCCTGGGTGACCTCAGCCCAGAGCTCTGGCGTTTCTGCTCCTCACACTTCAGTCAGAACTGACAGGGTCCTTCTCCTCCCTGCCTGGCCTTGCCCTGGTGGGGGTTTTTTGGGGTGGCAGGGTCTTTTTCCAAGTGTTCTCTCCCTGCTGTGGCTCCAGTGCTCCCACTCAGGGTAGGGGCTGCTGGACAGGACAGTGCTGCTCCCTCTGAAATGGAGAAATCCATTTTATTTCTTGGCTGCAGAATCCTTACAATCCCACTCTGGTGTGAGTAGAAAGAACCTTAAAGCCCATCCAGAGCCACCCTGCCCCACCTCCCCCCATCCCAGGCTGCTTCAAGCCCCACCCAGCCTGGACCCCCATCCTGAGCTGCCCTGGGTGCATCCGAGCTCAGGGCAGGTGAAGTGAGGCCAAACATCCCCATCTGTCCCACGTTTTCATTCCCACACTAAAGAAAGCTCAGCCTGTCTCCTGGTGCCCTTTTTGCTTCTTCTCAGGGTGGCTGAGAATTAAAGTCTCTCCACCTCACCACAGGAATGTGATCTGGTTACAGCACTGGCTCGTGTTTACTTCAGCAGGCAAATCACAGCCACTCTCTAATCCTGCAGAGCTCCCACCAACATTTCTCATGTCAGGGCAAAAAGAAAACGAATCTACAGCCTTTTGGAAATGGGTAAATATAAATATATAGTGCACAACATGTCCTGTGCCAAGTGGGTGAGAGCCCTGGGACTGATTGATAACACGGCTCCTTTCCCGCTCCACTCCTGCACTCAGAACACTAAATAAAGCTTTGAGGGAGAATTATTTCTATTTTTAGTACAGGAGTGTGCAGTCACCCCAGTCTTTGTCAAAAATTCTGCCTGTACCTAAGCTGGCTTTGCCTGGCAAAGCTTTTTTGCCTTGTGCTTCTTTTTGTCTGGGAATTTTCAAATGCTTCGAGTCATCTTCACAGCTGAGTATTTGCCAGCACTGCAGCCCAGCCCAGGGGTCTGGGGGGATTCGTTGACCAGAAGGAGCCAGGACTCCTTTGGGATTTGCAGGTGACACCTTGGGAAGGAAGGTGTCTTCTCCCTACAAAAATATCGAGCATTAAGGAAAGAACCCGAGTCCAAATCAGAACAAATCGTGATGTGCCTAAGGAAATAGAGAGAAACAGGAGACACAATACACATCAATCAAACCAGGTTTACCTTTTCACTGTACTTAACTCCATTTAAAACTCTAAAAGGAATACCACTCTGATATTTGTTTTTCATTTCCTAATAAAACAATGAGGCAATTTAGACAAATTTTGCTCCCTGGCAAAAGAAATTTAACGAGAGCTGCTGTCATTTTGGCAGACTTTTGTATGCATAATGCATCATTTTTCATTCTCAGAACCTTGTGCTGAAAATTTACAGACAATGCTCTTGTTTTGCAAATACAGAGGGAAGAATTTGCTCTAAAATGATGGGAATTTCTGCTTTTTTTTCCTGTTTTTTTCCCTGCAATGGGAATGTCAGCTGGGGAAGAGCAAACTGCAGCGAGGTTTTGCTACAGTGCACACTGACAATGAGAAAACAAAGAATGTTTCAGGACACTCAAGAATCAATGCAAGCTATAAAACAAACTGCTTCCAATAAAGTCAGTAGTTGTGCCACAAGAATCCACTTGACATTCATCCCACTTATTTTAAATATTTCTTTCATAAAGAATTTTTACTGCCAAACATTCTCTTCCTTCTGTCCTTTTTGTCATTTGGAATGGGCCAAAGACATTTACAGTCCTCAAAACCTCAAAAAAAAAAAAATCTCAGAAAATCCTCAAAAAAATCTCAAAGATTTTCCTCAACATGAGCTTAAACCTGGGACCAGAGGGAGAAAGCTGGCAAGGAACTGTCAGGAAAAAAAAATAACACTTTTCCCATGTTGTGTTTGCAGAGAGGTTTCTTTATACCTGCATTGACTGGGAGAGAGCTTGATAACAAATGTAATTTTAGATTAAATTTGAAATGTGATTTGAAATTAAATTTGAAATTTCATTAGAAATGCAATTTAAAATCCAATTTCAGATTTAAATCTATCGGGCAGCCATTGGTGGCCACAGAGGGACTGCACTGCAGCACCCCAGAAAAAGGTGGAAATGTCTCTCTCTATTAAATTTTAAATAAACCACGATGGCTACAGGGCTGGGCTGGAAGAGCTTGTCGAGTTTTGTTGATATTTGTGTGATTGCTGCTGGATCTGGGCCCGTGGGAGGCAAACTGGTTGTAGCTACAGAAACGACTGGCTTGGAGATTTTCTCATGGAATGGGTTCCTGTTGGAAAATGTCAGATTCCCAGAACCCAAACTCTTTGTGGCAACAAACAGAGCACATCAAAGAGAAATGGCATTCCTGGGAGAAAGGGGAAACAGAGAACACAGAGGAAAGAGGGGGGAATTCCCTCAGCACCCCCAAAAGAAGCAGGAGTGCAAATGATGTTTATATGAGATGCTGAATTCCTGCTCCAGTAATTATTTCAATGGAAAAAGGAATGATTGGAAGGATGATGTGGTGCATTTTGAGTATATAAAAAATTGTATATAGTGTACAGCAAAATATACTCTGAGTATTTACCAGATGCCTCTTAGTTCTTGATCAAAGTAGAAAATTAAGTTTTCTGTTGGTTGTATTCAAGTTTCTGTAGCATCTTCTCCTCGTTGCACATTAATTTCACAATAAATCAAATTGCTCCCTTCTTTCTCTGTGGGTTTAGCCAGGCATGAAGTGCTAACAGTAGTGCTGGTAAGTGCTTCCCAAGCTTAATTAATGGTCAGAAGAAACGTCAAAATTCTTGACAAGTTTTTTTTTATTTTTAGTGAGAGTAAATATTATTGTCTTGCTCAGAGTTGAGATGAAGCCCTGGGGAGGTTTGATAGAGGAAAATCGTGACATTGCCTATTAATAATAAAGTAATTGCAGATGTTTTGGCAGATAATGTGGTCATGGAGATGGAACAGGAGACAACTGAGCACTTGGGCAGTGATTTTGAAGACTAAAGAATTTAGATTTCAAAGGAGAAAACCCTCCACTCACTCTTCCAGCTCAGCCACTTTTAATGGAAATCGAATTCCCCAATTCATTTAGGAGCAGGGATTAAAATGAGCATGTTAGAGACACAGGGAGAAAAAATACTGAATAACAGATTTCACCTTTTAAAATAGATATTTTCACCTTCAACTTCCCTCTAACATCCTGTATTTCGAGTCTGTGTACGTTTTGGTAGAGATTAAATTAAATATGACAGAACCCCACTTAGCAGTTTTCAAACAACCTCAAGGTGTGAAGTGGTTTCTTTACTTCCAGGAATTACCTGGAGGTTAAAAATCCAGGCTGACAAAGGGATGCAGAAACTGCACTAATAACACAAAATCGGCGAGTTTGCATCTCTAAATACTCAGGATGGTTTGGGTTAAGCAAGGAGCGTGAGGATCACCTCCTCCCATGGGCAGGGGCACCTTCCCCACCCCAGGCTGCTGCAAGCCCCGTCCAGCCTGGCCCTGACACTGCCAGCACTGGGCTGCTGTCCCTGAAAATAAACCTGATTTGTCTGGGTGTGATGGAGTCAGTGCTCAGGGATTGGGAGATAAACCAGGATCCTGTTTGCATTCCTGGGTGAGAAGATCTCCCCTGCTGGACTCCTGCAGTGAGCAGTGGGGATGGAGAGGTGGGAACTGCTCTGTGCAATCCCTGTCACTGTGCAGACACTGAGATACAAAATCAACAATAAACTGGGGAGTTCTTTTCTCCTCTCCTGAACCCTGCTGGGTGTGCTGTGTTCCCTCTGTGTGTCACAGCGACACTGGACCCCCTCATCCTGAATTATTCCTAAGGCATCCCAAGGGTCAGGACAGGTAAAACCAAGCCAAGTATCCCCATCATGCCCAAGCTCCATCCAACCTGGCAAACCCCCGGGATCTGCCTTAATTTTCTTAGAACTGAGTGATCTCTACCCAAAAACCGAGGCGCCAGGGTGAGCGCTGGTAGAAGGGCACCCACAAAATCACTGCAGGTGGGGGAAGGAATGAAACTGTTCCGAGGAGCACCCAGAGCTCCAAAACCAACCCACCTGGAGGCAGAGCTCCCCAGGGGTTTAAAAATAGCAGCGCCTGCCCTGCAGAAGTGGCTGCTGGTGTATTCACATGCTGATTAACCATCTGAATTGTCCCGCACTTAACTCCGACAATTGCTTTGCAGATCCCCCCCCGAGTGTGCATTAAGCCCTCGTAAAAACACTTACGGGCCCTCGCTGGCCCTGGATGTGCCAAGCAAAAAATTAACATAACTGGACTGTTATTATCTCCGAGCGAATTGTATTATTAGCAGGACTGGAACACCTCCAGTTCTCCCCCCGGCCATGCTCAGTTCTCACTGCTAATAGGATTTTGCTGGTTTTAGTCTCCGTGAGCAGGACATGTCACCCTGACAGGCACATACACACCGGGGTAAATGCTGAGATAGCTGAGCTGTAGAAATGCCAAATTTCAAATCCCCACCAACCCAGCAGGATTTGTTGGGCAGTCTTGATCATCCTGGGCAGACAGAACACGTTAAATGAGGTACCCAGGATTATCCTGATGTTCTCCTTTTCAGTACGCATTTTTGTGAAGTCTCAGAGCGCTGCTAGCAAGACTTAATTAATTTATCAGCATCCTTTATTCTGGTGGATACCAGTGAAGATGTGCTGCTGCACCAAGCACCCAAAAAGTTTTGCAGCTGAAGGATCAGCCTCTGAACGCCTTTCCTCTTCAAAGACAGCGAGGTCAGAGCAGGGTTTATTGCAATCTTCCCCCTAACAGAGGTCAAAAATTAATACTGGGGGTAATTAACAGCCTGGCTTGCCTTGCAGTCACAAGTGATTGGTTTGTTGTAAAGTCTGGGGCCACAGCGCATCGCTCACGGCTTTCACTGCCTTGAGCTGTCACAGACCGGCTGTAAATGTCCCAGGCAAATGTAGTAACGGGATAAACATTTGCAGAGGCAACCGGAGCAAGTGATGTGCAGGAACTCAGAGGATCAATACCACTTTTAACAAATCGCGGGGTTTTTTTTACAGTATCACTCTGCTTCCCTTTCTCTTCTTCTCAGCATGTTTGGGTGTAATTTGTGCTGAGAAGAAGGTGGAGTTTTTATTAGGCAGCAACAACACCACGAGCAAGGCACCGCTGTCTCAAAATGCAGGCAGAAAATGATGGCAATGATCTCTGCAGGAGGGGCTTCCAGCTGAGGGTCTGCACAGGCTGGAGCTGGGCAAAATTCCCTCCTTCACCTCAGCAAGAGTGAAACCTCATCCCCCAGAAATGATGGGATTTTGCCACGGGTTTTGTGAAGTCACATCCTCGGTCCGTGTTGAACCAGGAGCCCTCTGCTGCAGAAAGGGCTCCCCCAGTCCTTTAGCTCTCCTTTTGTTCAGCCTTTTTATTCAATAGAGCAAAGGCAGCCACACATTTTTGAGGATTTTGCAGTGGTAATTGCATGGACTGCTCCTCTGGGACTTTGGAGGAGTCTGCCAGAACATCATTATTGTTAATTAATCAGGGCTATTCCGAGCCAGCTCCTGCTTCCACTGAAATCAATTGCATTTCATTACATTTTCAATAAATCCAGTTTCATCAGAATTGGGCCTTTCTTGGTTTTTTTTCTGCTAAACTCTGTATTTCGTTTTCTTAAGCAAGCTTGGTTTTTCCAGCAATTCTGAAGATTCCTGATTTATTTTAGCAAATTTCATGAGATCCCCTCAATCTGTGGCTCAGCCCAGTAAGAACCAGGTTTGTGTCTCACATCCAAATGCAACAACCAGAAAAAGAAAAGTTTTTTCACTCGTTTTGATTTTGAGACACGAGGACATTAAAGAGTCGCACACTCCGGCACTCAGTAAAAAATTAATAATAAAGAAAAGAGAATCCCTTCCTGATTTTCGTAGATTCGGGGGTGTAAATGCTTGGCTCCTTGGAGGTCTCTGAGCTGTGGCTGCTCAGTGAAATTTTGCTCTCAGTGTCATCACCTCAGGGTTTTATTTAAGACCCGTGAATTCCACATCGTGCTTCGTTTTCAGGCGCTCAGAGCCTTTGCTGCCTCCAGCCTCTCACTAGAACAGCACAAACAGAGAGAAACACGAGAAAATTGAGGGTTTATTTATCCTAACCCCCAGTCTAGGATACAGTTTTTGAGAGGATCCTAGAAAATGTGTTTTCTGGCGTGAAGTGGCATGAAGAGCTCTCACAGCTCTTGATGGCAAATCAAGGTGTTTTCTTTCAAAACCAAGAATTCGACCCATCAGGGGTTCAAGGCAGGAGATTTGAGGGCTGAAATGCATCAATAAAAGCAAATAAATGCAAATACAAAAAGTTCCTTCATGGCGGGCTGTGGTTTAGGGGGCTGACACTGATTTATTCTTTCTCCCATTTAATTGGTGAGTGTGTAATTACCCTAATTGCCCTTCGAGGCAGAGGAGGGATTTCTCACTGTCAGGGCTCAGTCCTTTGTTAATATAAAGATGTGAACATTTCCCACCGATGCTAAGTCAGGAGCAGGAGCAGGTCAGGTACTCTGTGGGTCCCTTACATGATTCTAGTGGCTGAAATCTTTGAGATGCTGCAAAATGTCTTTACTGTAGATATAAAACTTTGCTCTTCATATTAAGAGGTCCAACATTAAATCCTTTTTTTTTTTTCCATTCCAAGGGAGGTTCCTGCCTTCCTTGGCAGACACCTGTCTTTCAGACAAAGACACGGAGGAGTCTGAAAATTTCTTTGCCACAAAAGGAAAAGAAATGTGCATCTAGGGCCCTCCAGCCTGAGCAGTGCCTTGTACTCATCACATGGAGATCTTTGGAAATAAATGTCCTTTTATATTTACAAAGCATCTCTCAACCATAGAACAGAAAGTGCAAGGAATTACTATTAAATTTTAGACTGCAATGCCAAGGCCTTCGGAGATTATAGCAAGCAAATTTCACATTTCAATAATTTATTGAAGAAGGGAATAATTTATTGAAGGCAGTGAGGAGGGCTGATAATTATTCTGTGGTTCCCTTGATGCCAGACCAGCCATGGGGATTTGGGTGTCACATATGGAGCTCACAATGGGAACACTTGGATCTGCCTGAGCCACATCAGGTTCTACAAAACCAACAAGCAAAGCCTGACTACAAAACCCCAAACCTTTCCATCAGGAAAAACCACCATGAAATTGCTAAAAAAAATAAAATAAAAAAACCCCCAAAAAACTCCAGATGCCAGAAATAGAAAGGGTGAAGTTTGCCCATGGTCTCTTGGCTCCAGGGAGTGTCCCAGGATGCCAAGGACTTGTCATCAGAGCCACCAGCAGGACGTGGGAAGGGCACAGTGCCCCCTGCCCTGCTGCTGCCCAGCTCCCGCTGTTTGTGTCACCAATTCCTCCCGGGAATTCCCGTGGATCACAGGGGCCTTGGTGCTGCTGACACGGCGCCCGTGGAAGGAAAATAAAATACCTGCTAGCGACAGAAAAAGGAGATTTTCTCTCCATGAGAAATTGCATGCCAGCGTGTTCTCTTGAAATCACAGCTGAACATAATTAAGTATTTCTAAACGAGATCAGTGAATATTTTCGGCTCTCTGTCCAGGGAATCACAGAACCCACTGCCTGAAACTGCTGGGACAACTGCTAGAGAGTTTATTTTCCTTGTTCCCTTCATGCTTTGCTTTTCATGAGAATGTTTGCACAACCCCTGGCTAGAGTGGACTTTGACGCCAAAGTTTATTTTTTTTTAGTTTCACCACTGCTGCCTTGATTTAGTTCTTGTTCTACAGCAGCATCATTATCTCAACTCCACTGCAGTCAATGAGTTTCCATCAGTGCAGCAGAACCGGGGGCAGGGCTGGCTCTGAGGGATCTCGTGGAGCAGAATTGGTTTGGGCTCGTTGTGGATCAGACTGCAAAAAGCTGAATTTGCCCTGGCTGGGATGGGGGCCAGAGGAGGAGCACACTGCAGCCCAGGGGCAGAATGGGAACTGGATCAGAAGGGGTGAATCCTCTTTGTTTGGTGGAGCAGGGGGCAAAAAAAGCCTCATTTTTCTCCCTGTTTGAATATGTCCAATCTCTCCCTGCAGCTCTTCCATATTTTCCATTAAACTCTTTAAGACACCGTGCAGCAACGAGGCGTTGATTCTGACACCGGCAGCGTTAAGGAATCATTTACCTTCCCTCTTCCCACTAAAAAGACATCAGGGTGCCACAAATCCCTGCTGAGGAGCTCCCTGCTCTCCCAGCGAGGTCCAGCCCATCCTTTCACCTCTCAAACCCGCAGCAGAGCCTTGGTGCACTCCACCCCCAGAGCAAAGGGAATCACAGTGAGAGGGACCTGGAGAGCTCCTCACCACCCGGGTTGTGCTGTGGGGGAGATTTTGAAATAGGAGATACAAAAATAGCTCCTGTGATTGTCTTTGGTGATGCCTTGAAATTACTTTGAATAAGCACTCCCCTCCTCAAACGCTATTGGAAAGGGTTGCTGCCTGCTCTCCCTCCCTGCCTCCAAAGTTTGCTTTTTTTCTGCCGGGAATTGCTTCCATTTTTTTTTTTTCCTCTTTGCAACTCGAAGAATTCCTCCACATTGTCCAATTTAAGTCTGCAGATAAATAATTCCCTTTTCAACAACAGTCTTCCCCCAATAAAGCCATGACTCTGAAATGATGTCAGAAATTTTTCAGCCTCTTACCAAAGTGCAGCGGTAAAACCGAGACAACAAACTAGTTTAGAACCCTTTAACGGATTTTTTCGTATTCATCTCGTTGACAGTTTGTTCTAAATAACAAAAAAAAATCTCCCTGCAGCTCCACAGAGTTAACAAAACCAAGCCAGACCCAGCTTTCTCTTCCAATCATGCCGGTGTTACTGGAAGCTCTTTGCTTGCACAGTAAACAGCCAGAGTGGGGGTTTTATTCTGCCTCAGATAATGGATACAAATTCAAAAAATCATTTCACGCTGGCTGAACAGCCAGCTTGTTTGTGGCTGGGCTCTCATCAAGGCTTTGTAAGCTGGGAGCTGAAACAGAGAGAGGAACCAGTGAAAGTCTGGGCAGATTCTGCTCCTGCAGTCCTTGCTGCTTCCACATCCTCTGCAGGAATTTGAGACCCCCCTGAGCAGGTGGCTGTTGCAGGAGCCAGTAAATATTTACCTCGATAAAGGGCACAGTCATGGCTTTGTGTTTCAGGCTGCACTCTGACAGGTTTAACCTTTCAGGTGTGTAATTCTGCCAGCACAGCTCGCCATCCATCTGTCTTGAAAACCCACTGAGGGTAATCTTGCTAAGAGTGGGATTCAAAACTACCCTGCCCCTAGCTGCAGCCATCCTGCAGACACAATTCTAATTAAACCTCACCTTACAGGGGAATTACATAGAAAATGCTGGCTCGTGCAGCCCTTGACCTCCTCTTTTACAACAAAGTTTGATTCACAGATATGAGAATTAGGCACTCAAACTCTGAGTCAGCTGTTGACTTCTCATTGCTGCCCAGGGGGACACATAAATCAGCCTTAAATCTCGTGGGTTTGAAAGCTCATGGTCTTAGCACTGCTGCTCTTCCTCTTTCATTTTCTCTGAATGACTGTAGCTGCAACTCTGCATCATTAACTTAAAAATGGGAGAAACACACAATCAAAGCCATGAATTGTGCCACGTTAGTGGGACTGTCCTCCAAAAAGAGTTCCTTGCTGAAACAGATAAAGAACATCAGCAAGGGTTAAAGCAGCCCCTGACAGACTTTATCAGGGCAGGAATGGATCACTGGCAGTGGATAACAGTTTTCTCCTGGTTATAACACAAACCCCGTCACGCTTTGTCGTGTCTGCTCATCACTGCTCCCTCTCCACTAAATGTCAGCTCTGATCATCTCTGCTGCCTCCCTGCCAAACAAAGTGGTGCCTTCTGCTTTTTTTTTTGTTGAATCCTGAAAGAGATTTTTATTTTTCCTTTCTGCAAAAAGATGCTTGAGCAGTGCTCCCCTCCTCTGCAGCTGACTCATCTGCAGTGGCATTTATCCAGAAAATCAGCTCTCTACCCATGTGCTGGGGAGTTTTCTGGTAGAAGCAGGGAGGGAGCTGACACTTCAGCTGTACCAGAGCAGATTTTGTGGTGGACAGGTTGTTTGCTATTCAAACACTCAATTTTTTTGAGGCAGAGAGAGAATTCAAATTACCACAAGAGCACAGCAGAAAATCTGCAGCCTCTTAACAAGCCCAGGAAGATTTACAGGGGCTACTCAGAATGCTTAAATTAAATGGATTTTTTTTTAGCCCTGAGATTTTGTTTTAACTGACTGTACAATATGTAAAATGGGCCACCAGTATCTGAGAGTGTGTCTGGCATTTAATACACAATTTTCCCCTTCTTCCATCGAGTTACTGCTCCTCATTTCATTTCCTTTTTATGCATTATGGGAGTTTAGTATTCATGATGATGATAAAATTTCTAATTTGAGGCACTGCCAAGGGAAATTTTTATCAAAGGCCTTTCACAGCTGAAAGGCTGGCTTGGTTAAGTGATCAATATCTACTGCTGGAAAGAGTTTGGAAGAAAAATAGTTCTCTTTGCTTACAGAAAGGAAGATGCTCTTAGAAATTAATAGAATTTTGGGGCAATTTTTATGGGGGATCCCACCTTAGATAGGTTGGTTGAAATCATCACACAGCCATTTGAAGAGCTGAGTTGTTCTATTCATTAAAACTGGAATAGGAATTTTGTAGATCTCAAAAGAAATAAAGAAAAATCTACAGTCTGTGCACAACAGGGCTTGTTGTGTCTCAGAGCTCAGGTTTGGAGCTGGGTGTTGGACCCAACTCCAAAAGCACACTCCAGCATCCTTTTGTTTCAAATTTTTTGTGGGACGACAGGAACACTTACAGTCAAAGGCTGATCAACCAGCCAAGTTCTTTTACTGAGAACAAAAGTCCAGCCTTGCTGAAGCTGCATTTGCTTTGCCAACAAATTATCTGAAGGCAGAAATCCTGGATATAAAGCACCTATCCTCGGGATGAATTCGCTGCAGGCAAAAAGCTTTAGGTTTTCACAGCTCCCTCTCCCTTCCCAGCAGCTCTTAAACCCATGGATCTGAACAAGAGAAATCAGCAGTGTTGCTGTAGAAATCCATCGTTATTTCCTGCAAATTGCTCCTTTCTTTGCAGCGGAGGCTGATCCTCTCCCCCCAGGGTTTTCGAGGCTGTCTGTATTTCCAGGTTTTCTCTCCACACAAGGCTCTGCTCCTTGCCTTGGGGCAGGGCTGGCTGGAGCAGCCACTGCCTTGTGCGAGGCTGCGATTTGGGAGCATCGCTGCTGCATGGCAACGAGCTTTGCTTCTGAGGACAGCTCAGAAAACGTGACTCCATCCAGGGCTAAACCACAGGCTTTTCAAAGCTCCTCAAGCTGCCAACTCAGCAGTCCCTGCTGGCCCCTGAGCCCTTTTAGGGCTTCCTACTCTTCAATAAAAGCTGAGCCACTCCCTGCTCCATCCCAGGGAAATGTCCTCGGGCTGAGAGGAAGGCAGGTCAGGGATGGAGCTCTCAGTTAACTTGGAAACCGACTTTTCCCCCCGGGTCTCATGATCCATGACTGCAGGGAGCACATTTTGCTTTGCCCATCCCCTCTCCCTTTTTCCAACCGGCAGGACACGCTTGGACTGAGTAGAGTTGAGTAGAAATGATCCCGGTTTCCTAAGATCTTACTGCTTTATTGAGGGGTTCCTGGCCAGACCCAGCTCAGCATCTTCGTCCTGTGCTTTGTTTGGAGTCCTGGACATCTTCCCAGTCCCATGAGTCCGGGTGGGGAAATATCGATGGATGAAGAAGGAAAAATTGTGACAATCATTAAAGTCTGTCTGCCCAGCAAGCCAGACTGATCCGAGTTCATTGCTCTGCCTGGCTGCTAAGCAGAAAAACCGAAATTCCCCACCACACCAAAGCTGAGAGCAGCTTAACCTGAGAGCAATAAATCCTTGAAAATGGAAAATAGGTGCTTTACTTTTCTCTTCCATGTGCCTCGAGGATATTTCACCTGTTGCCTGCAGCAAAATCTGCATTTCAAGACCAGAGGTAATCTGCATTACAAGACAATTCGAGGTAAATTATTGGACCCAGTCTCTGTTTGACTGCAGAGAGTGAAGAATCTTGCCTGGATTGTTTTCCACCCCCAGAGATATTTACTGTAATATCCAAATGCTGTTTCTAGAGCTCCTGCAGATGAAATGCAATCTCTGGAGCACCAGGAAAGGAGGCAGCCTTCCTGAGAAGGGGATTTGTCGTTTGATGTGCTACCTTGGTATGCAGGCTGCATTCCCAGGCTGTTGGGAATATTCCTAGCTGGGAATAAAGAGAAATAGCCTATTTCAGTTGGGAGCTGTTGAACTCTTGCCTCTTTACAAAATCAAGATTAAACCAAAGGGAATAATGCTGCAAGCAGGACTGGGAGCTGTTCTGCATCTGGGGTTTTTATGAACAAAACAGCAGCTGTCCCTCTTTTGAGCATGCAGCCATCAGGATTGTTCTTCAGACAAAAAACCCCAAACACCCTGATTTTCTTATGCTGCTGCTGCTTTCTGTGGCCGTTGGATGGTTGGCAGGCAGTGGGGAACACCTGAGGAGTCAGAGCTCCTTGTTTCCCACAGCCAGGCACTGCAGTCACAGCAGCACAAGGGAACTCAGGGATCACCAGGACCTCTAATGAATTTGTTAGAGATAACATTCTCATTTGCACCAGATAATGAAGTCAAAACCTGGAAGAGCTCGCACTAATATTCCACTCCCCCCTGCCCCTAACACATCAGAAGGGTTTTAATAATTTCCCATTCTGTGCTTTTTTTTTCTTTTCCTAACTGAGCTGCAGTGAAATTTAAGCTGACCACGAGTGAGCAGCTGGTTTTAAAAACCTGGAATGGGGCTAAATGCAAGGCAGTGACTTAGTTTCAAACAAAGACATTCCCAATGTACCACATTACACGGGACAAGAAAATCGTCAGCCTGAGAGTGAACACTGCTGGAAACTGCCCCTCCCAGTGCCTGCAGGGGCTCGGGGAGATCTGGAGAGGGACTGGGAACAAGGGGGAAAGGCTTCCCACTGCCAGAGGGATGGGATAACGGGAGGAAATTCCTCCCTGTGCGGGTGGGGAGGGGCTGGGATGGAATCCCTGGCAGTGCCCCACGCTGGCTGGACGGGGTTTGGAGCACCCTGGGATACAGGGAGGTGTCCCTACCCATGGCAGGGGCAGGAATAAATCATCCTGAAGGTCGTTTCCTCCCCAAACCACTCCATGATTCATTTCATGATTCATCCCTTTCTTCCCTGCACTGTTTGTTACCCCGATCTCAAATAAATGTCATATTTATGAAATATGCTGTAGCATATGGGGAGAAATAAATACAGGAATAATAAATACATATCCAAGGAGTAATTCCAGCAGCAAGTGTCCCGTGCAGCACTGAATTTAAAATAATTAAAGGCACCACACTGGACTGTGACAGGGTCATTATTCTGCACAGACCAGCTCCAGTCTTGGTGAGAACCCAAAGCAGCAGAAGTTTTGCAGCTGGCTCAGACATGTGGCACCAACAGGAATGGAAAAGCCAAGAGGGTAGAGCAGGAGGTTATTTGGGATGTCTGGGGTCAATACTGTGCTCATGGAAGATGTTGTTTAGTCTCTGTGTCTCAGGTTCCCCTCACTCCCCAGTCAATTTTAATTTCATAGGGGCTGTTTGGCTTAATATTGAGGAGTCTCTGCTAGCCCAAAGCTGGAGCTGCCTCCAGCATTTTATGACATTTGTTATTTTCCTGCAAGTCACAACAGAGATGAGTGATGGGTAAGATTCTTCCAGTTTCAAAATATAAGCTAAAATTAGGGCAACTGAGCATTTCAGCATCAGTTCCCTGGATCTTCAACCCCCAGAACTGGACCTCTGCTTATAAATCAGAGGCTTCCAAGATTTTATTCCAGAAACTCTGCAATTCCTGCAAAAGAAGAACAATGAATCAAGAGTGTAAGCAAGTGAGCAGGGAAAGCCCAGCAGGTTTGGGTGATGCTCACTCCTACCCTGGTGCTGGGGCACAACTGGAAAATTCCAGCCCAAAGAGCAGAACACATTTCCTGGGCTGGAGGAGCTGGGTTCTGTGCTTATGCCACACTCAGAAACTGAAAGTAGTTCAAACCATGACACAGCAGAGGTGTCCTCAATACAGACATCTCCAGGAGGGGGTAGAAAAGGGGTGGCATCCAGGATGCAATGCTCTGGGGCAGCTGCATCCCCTCTCATGCAGGGAGCAGCAGGAGGGGTCTGTTCCTCCTCAGTGTGTGGAACTTGCACATCACAAACCCCAGATCCGAGTGGCCAAAAAAAAACCCCCAAATTTGAAGACTTTTATGGAATCAGTCATAGAAGGAAATAAGCAGTACAAGCTGAAACGTTTCCTTTCATTGCACTAAAAAGTTTCCTTTTTATTTCGGCCGTGTTAACGTCTCTGCAGCCCAAGCAGTTTGAAATAACCTTGTTCTTCTCCACTTTGAAACTGTATTCTATTGATTTTGCTGGCTTTATTGTTATTGTTTTTATGTGTCCAGCCTGGCAATTTCCCTAGAAAACCTCCTTTCCAACACAAATGTTTGGATCAGCTCTGCTGTCTGTGCTTTGACCTCAGCCCAGTAGTAGGAACTTCTCAGACTTGTCTGCCCTTAAGAGCTCAATCCTACAGAAAGCAGTGAGTGCCAGGAAACCTTTTTGCAGCTTGGAAATAGGAATCCACTGTTTGCTCAATGAGATACAGCAGAAAAGCTTGGGAACCAGTTAAACACTGACCTAAAGTGATGGCTGTGCTGCTGGTTGAAAGCGTCCATTAAGTTTACAGGGGCCAAAAAAGAAATGCCCCAGCAGAAATGCTTTGGTTTACCTTGTATAGAAGTAAAAGGAGAATGTTTCCCAGTGTGGCTGGCACTGAAATGGAGGAGCTGGAGAAAAAATTAAAAAAAAAAATCAGGTCTGTGTGACCCCAGATCTGGAAGGAGCTTTGGGGGTGAGGAGCAGGAGGATCCCTTCCCCTGGTGGTGTCCAACCGAAGTCAAATCACCATTTTGCCTTGCAAATCTCATTTCCACTCTTGCCCCGTTTGGTGTTTTAAGTAGAGTTTTAAATGCCAGGCAGCTGGGAGGGTTTGTTTGGGCTTTTCGAGCTCTTTGTTGTCTCTTTGTTTTTCGTGAGACGCTAATTTGTGGTAATTGCATTCTGCAGCCATGAGAGCCTGGCTCAGAGGAAGGGAATTATTGGTGTGTGTATTTTAGTAATAACCATCAGAGAGCCAGGAAAGGGAGAAAAAAATGAGAGAGAGAGACAGAAGAAAACCTATTAAAATGCTCAAGTCCTTTGGAAGAAAGCTCCAGCTCGTTCCTTTAAGGGCATAAAAATCTGTCTGGTGTCTCTCAAGCACCTATGTCTGCTGGCATCCCATCAAATACACAAACGTACATTTCTGCAGATAGCCTTAATTTAGGGCAATTAGTGCAAATTAAAGAAGAAACAGACAATGGTTTTGGTTGCAATAGAAGGTGCATGGAAGCTGTTAACTCCTTTCCTGACTTGAGCTTCTTGAGGGAAAGACCCGTCAGGAGAGAAAGAATAAAGCCCTAATTTTTGTTGGTGTTATGGCAATACCTTAATATCTTAATTAATGAACAGAGTGCTCTGTTCTGTTCCAGGCTGGGCTGAGAGGGGCTCAAGACACAGCAGAGCAGGTGGGTGAAGGAGCAGAGGGTGCAGCAGGAGTGGCTCCTCCTCTGCCCAGACCCACCAGAGGAGGAGGAGGAGGCTGCCAGGGCAAACAGGTTGGCCTGGGAAAGGTTAAAGCAGCAGCTCCCGAGGTCTTGCCCAGGTATGATGTTGATTGTCTGCTCTGCTGTAGCTTTGTTCTGTTCTACAGTGTCTCTGTCTGGAACATCCCGTGCTGCCCGTGGTGTGACAGGCTCCTAAATCAGCCTGGGTTTGTCCTGGCATGGCAGTGTCCATCCCCAGGAGGAAGGGCCAGGGAGCTCAGCTGACACCATGCTGCAGCTCCAGCTGCTGACTCTGGCTCTGGGGGCTTTGGATCCCCCCCTGCCCAGGCCAGTGCTGCTCCCTGGGACACTCAGCCAAGAGGGCTCTGCTGCCACATTCCTCCCCAAGCTGCTGATTCCTGCTGTCATCAGCTCGGGCCCCTTTCCTTCCAAGGGGAGCTCAGGCAAGATGTGCTGATAAGCAAATAATGGGTAAATATGTGCCTATGGAAAGACTGATACATCAGGAAAAGCACATTCTCTCCCATCCTTTCACTAAACAAATTTTTTCCTAGCAGTTCCTGCCTGGGGAAGGCAGTGGGTGACACGAGCTTTGCATTTTCTGTCCCCAAGCACCACAGCTCCTTGGAGCTGAGAGGCTCCATCCATCAAACGTGCCACCACCTCACGTGGCAAGAGAGGTCTGAGCCTGGAAAATTTGCCAAAACAGGGGACAACACATCCACAGCGGATTCCAGCCCCTCGGGAATAAGAATAAAGATGGAATTTCTTCCCTGGGATTTTTCAGAGCCATGTTTCCCTATGAGATTTACTGCACCGTGTGCCCTGGATGGCAAGGAAATCTTCCAGGCCTGTGGTGAGTGCTGAGGCACGGGACCAGACCTAAATCCAGCTCAGATGCAGATAAAAGATAAAGCAGAGCTCTGGGTTTATTCCTGCTCCATGGATTGTGAAGCCCAGTGCACAAAGAGCTGGCTGTGGCACACAGCACACACAGCCAGAGCTCTGGCCCTAAGGGGGCTCTGCCTTGCCAGAAGTTGGAACAGGAGAGGGAGCTGAGGGGAGATGCTTTGGTGACTAAATCAAGCCAGTGGGATGAATCCAGGATCTCTTGGCTTCTCACAGGAGGGCAGGCAGCAGACAAAAGAGTCAAGGAAGGATTTAGATGAGTCCAAGAAAGGCATGATTTAGACACATCTTCAATTTTCCCCAGCAATTTTGCACATTAAAGGTGAATGCTGAGCTGAAGCTCAGAAAAGTGGGGTGAAAAAAGAAAAGTGGTTCCCTTTCCTGGGGGAAGCAGCAGTGCCAGGATGGGAAAGGATGCAGCAAGACCCAGGAGGGGTGAAAACTGAGGCCAGCACTCACTTCTGGGTAGATTTCTTTCAGCACCAGGTAAAATCAGTCCTTCTGAGGCTACAGAAGAGCCCTGCCTCCCTATGTGGTCAGATTTGATCAGATCATCCAGGTAATAAATCAAACCAGGAAATTCGCTGTGGGTTACAGAGTAAACATTTAACAGCTCTTCCCAGTAATTAGGGAACTTTTCAGACCTGCAGCTGCACACAAAATTCAGTGGCCCAAGTCTTCATCTGTGGAGTATTAAGAAGGTACCCTGAGTTTTACTGAGGCTGCCTTGCTTTTTGCATGGATCTTCTTCAGCCAGCCTGTGCTTAAGTGATTTAGGAACATGAGGAAAAGTCCTTGGGAATCCCAAGATGGAGAAACCTCTAATGCTCAGACATCTTATAATTAAGTATGAGATCACAGTCAGATCTAGTTTGAAGATTTCAGCTTTTTTTATGCCCAACACTTTTTAAAATCCGCATTTTGAATCCTCACTCTGAGTCCCTGTGCTGGCTTGGGTTTTTTCCTTTCTAAAGGAAAAATTTTCCAGTTTATCTTCAAAAGCTTCAGGCTGTCCTGGTCCTAAAAGGCAGTGGAATGAGCCCAGCTTCAAGTTTAATAGACAACATTTAACATCTCTTGCCTTTGGGTGGGTCTTCTTTCTTATCCAAGCAGAAGTCGAACCTTTAAAATCTGAGGGATGATTCATCAAGACAACCCTTGTCACTTCTTTCTGGGCAAGTAAATAATAATTTCAAGGCCTGGAGCACCTCAGAGAAGTTCCTCCACTCCTGGTCCAGCTGTCTGCACGGTCTGGCACTGAGCAGGTTTCCAGTGGCACTCCATCAAATGCCAGCAGATACACAAACAGTTGGATTCAGGCCTTTTGCTGAGATATTAGTAAAAAATACAAATTGCTGCCCAGAAGTCAGGATTTAAGGCTCTGATTTTACCATTTTTTTAGTTCAGAAGCAGCTAAGCAGCTGTGGATTGCCTGGAGCTCTCCCGAGGGACCCTCTTGTGCTAATGAGAATAATTAACAATACAGAAAGCACAGGGTCTGGTTTGTGGATGCTACCTGGGCAGAGTTAGCTACAAAACTTACTCAGAAGGATTAAAATCCAAATGAATAAGAGAAAGGAGACAAAAGCATTATTTTCTCCATGTCATGGATAAAGATACACCCAGAAATGAATCTGCCAAAGATCAAAGATTGAAAAAGAGCTCAGCCAGGACTTTGTTCCTTCCTCACATGACTCAGAGACCTGCCTCTGTCTAGAAAATCATTCTGGCTGGGACAAAGCTTTGGATTGGAATGAGATGATTTTAAATGTCCCTTCCCACCCAAACCATTCCATGTCACTGTGAACACCAGGGGACAGTTCATCCTTTCTCAGTAGAGGATGAAAGCCCAGTAAAACCCTGTGAGGGATCCTTGCCTAATAAGTTCCTACAAGCAGACACTCTGAATTTCCTGGACCGGTGATCAGGGCTGCTGACAAGCCCAGATCTGCTTTCAGTACTCTCCTGGGGGAATCTGAGCATCACTCAAATTTGCCTCTGCCCGTGAAACTCTTGAACCCCAACCCCCAAATTTTGCCTCTCCAAGTCAGTGCCAAGTCAGGAGGAGGAGGGAGAGTCTGCCACACCAGACATGCCCATGGTTCCTCTGCCTCCCTGTGGCTGTGAAATCCCACTCTGTGTCCCCTTCACTTCAGGACATCACTTTCGTGTCTGTTCTTCATCAGGGACTTTGAAAACTTTTTCTTTTTATTTATCTGCAATTAAGAGCCACGTGAAAAATGAACCTCCTATTCAACAGCACGTTCTGCTGGAGGAATTTCCTCCTTAAACCCCTTCTCCAGACAGCTGTGCTTTGTCCCACCATGCAAAATCCCCAGGCAGTGTGTTATCTCCTTGTTCCTTTTGTCCTGCAGGAAATTCTCTTTTTACATCCCGAAATTTTCATGTTATCTTATAAACAGGAGCTTGATAGCTGACTTCTGGTCTCTGCAGGACCTGGGAGTTCGAGCAGAAATAAAGAGGAAGATTTAAAAGCTTAATCGAGAGTGCTCCTTCTTTCTGGGCAATACGGGAGCGGCCGTGAATTACGGTAGTGGCGAGGCTGCTGCTCGACATCAGCAGAGCAGCAAAGTTCCTGCTGCTCCTTCCCAGCGTGGAGCTGAGCTCGGCAGCGGGCACGGAGCCCCCCGGGGAGCCTGGAGCCGCCCCCTCCCAGCCTCGGGGTGCAGGGACCCAGCCCCGCTGCGGGAACCCCGGCGGGGCAGGAAAGCAGAGCATTCCCAGAGTGCCACCCCTGCGTGACAGAGGAGCCTGCTGCGCTCAGAATCTCCTTGGCAGACACTCAGAGAGGCTGTGCTGCCTTCTAGAGCCTGGAGAGGTGAGTGTGGGGCAGGCTCAGGAGCCTGGGGGCTTCCCAGCATCAGCTGTCTCCACAGGCTGGGCATTCATTATTTTTGAGCATGGAAATCTCTGTCAGTCCTTTCTGCTGCATCTCCTTGACTTGCTGGGAAGTTTTTCTTCACGTTCTTAAAAATTGAATTAATAATTTCTTAATTTTCTCTCAGCCCTCTGATGACCTCATTTTGCACCCTGTAGTGACCACAGTTACAATGCTCAGAGATGCTCGATGCAACACTCGCCTTTCATGCATGTGCTTAGATCATCTGTCCTTTTCTTCCTTGGGATTATCCCTCAACTTGTTCCATCTGGCGGGAAAGAAAATGAAAGATCCAGTTTCATTTCAGTGCGCTGAAGCAAAATTCCCACACCTATCCATCTTCCCCTTCCTCCCTCCTCCCTGCCTGTGACCTGGGAATTTCGGGGCTTCAGGGTTTGGAATGCTTTTGCCTGCAGGGGGTTTCACCGCGGAGGTTTGGAAATGGGACAGTCGTTAATGCTTAAAGGGCGATCTGAGACACTCATCCCAAAGGACACGTAGAGATCCCTCCCTCATCTGGAGCTTTACAGACTTTGTGGTGGTTTTCACCTCTGATTAATATTCGGGATGGGAATTCTACATCCACATGGAGGTGTTGGGAAAGGTTTCGCAGCTCTCCTCCCCAGGTCTCATTTCCCAGGCTGATCCTCACTTTTCCATCGGAGGAATGGAACCTTTTCTCCATATTTAGTCAGCAAAGGCTGAGCTTGGCTTCCAAATGCTCTGAAACGTTGTGTCACTCAGTAGGAGCCTTGCTCCTTGCAACGTCTCCTGCTTGGCTTTGGAGTCGCTTTTCCCTACAGATTTTCAAAATGGGCAGCTCAGCTGGACTAACAATTCAGTGGGGAAAGGTCTCGCTTAAGAAAGAAACCTGAGATTAAATTCTGGGCTTCCAGATCTGCTGCACAGTTTGTGTAGTAGTCCTGAACTGTGTCCTGCAAGCTCCTGTCTCTCCTAGAACTGGTCTCTGCAGGTGAGCTGATAATTAGGATTGGTGCCTGTCCCCGTAAAGAAAGAAAAATTCAGGCGGCAAAACCCAATTGGATTTCTCAGTTGCTGTTAAACAATGCTGGAGTGGAAAAGGTTGGTTCCACTGGCTGGAGCCAGCCTGAGGAAAGCACCCTAAAATAGCCTCCTGCTCTATTCTTATATGGGAGCCCTAGCAGCGAGTGTGGCTTCTGGGAATCGCATTGTTCGTGTTTTTGTCTTCTGCAGGGGGGTGAGGATCTGTACAGGGCACAAGAACACTGCCCCATGCACGCAGCAAACTCCACTCTTCCCCTCAGGGCAAGTCAGGAGCTGATGTAAATGGGCTTTAATTTGCAGCCCAGGACCCTCGACTGGTGAGTGCTCCACTTGTGGAAAGCTCTGACTGACAGCCTAGACCCTGAGGGTGGGGAGGGATGGGGATCTCAAACAAAATTGCTGAGTAGAAACCGCAATTTTAACCTCCACCCGGTCAGGATTCCAACCCAGTTTTAAGGCAGAATCAGGACTAACACCAGGTGATTAAAAGCATCAGTGATTGGAGACCCTTTGGAATATTTACATTCCTTAAATACAGAACTTTCCCCAAAAGACAGAAAGGATTTTAACCTGCAGCTCCAGGATTTCTCAGCACATAACCCTGGAAAGGGGGATAACCAGCCTCAGGTTTGTGTAGCCCCACTTGTGCACCCCAAGGAAAATGCAGAAGGAGTTAAATTTGACTTAGAACTGGTGAGTACCAACTGTGCTATTCTGGTGAAAGCTTAGGAGCATATTGGGTTTTCTAACATGTTTCTGGATCTTTCTCATTGCTGCTAGTGCTGCAGTTCTATGACATTCTTCAACATCTTTTTCCCCAGCAAGGCCAGGCAAATGCTGCCAGTAGGACCTTCCAAGAACTGATCTTGTCCCCGTTCCTGCCTGGAAAGGTGGTGAAGCTCAGCAGCCTCACATGGACATTTCCAGCCATGGCTTTCCTCCCTGGAAACTCCTCCGAGTGCTCCAACTGCACCCACCCCGTGGAGCCTGTGAACATTTCTAAGGCCATCTTACTGGGTATTATTCTAGGGGGGCTGATTGTTTTTGGGGTTTTGGGTAATATCCTGGTTATCCTGTCCGTAGCCTGCCACAGACACCTCCAGAGTGTCACCCACTATTACATCATCAACCTGGCTGTAGCTGACCTCCTCCTGACTTCTACTGTCCTGCCCTTCTCAGCTACCATGGAGATTTTGGGCTACTGGGTCTTTGGGAGGATCTTCTGCAACATCTGGGCAGCTGTTGACGTGCTCTGCTGCACTGCCTCCATCATGAGCCTGTGCATCATCTCCATCGACCGCTACATCGGGGTCAGCTACCCGCTGAGGTACCCCAGCATCGTGACAGAGAGGAGGGGGCTGCTGGCCCTGCTCTGTGTCTGGGCACTGTCCCTGGTCATCTCCATCGGGCCCCTGTTCGGCTGGAAGGAGCCAGCCCCGGAGGACGACACCGTCTGCCAGATCACCGAGGAGCCCGGCTACGTCTTGTTCTCGGCGCTGGGCTCCTTCTACCTGCCCCTCATCATCATCCTGGTCATGTACTGCCGGGTCTACGTGGTGGCCAAGAGGGAGAACAAGGGGCTGAGCTCCGGGCTGAAGACAGAGAGGTCCCACTCCGAGGAGGTGACCCTGCGCATCCACCGCAAGAACTCGCCCGGGGCGAGCGGCGCCGCGCCCAGCGCCAAGAGCAAGCATCACTTCTCCGTGCGCCTGCTCAAGTTCTCCAGGGAAAAGAAAGCTGCCAAGACCCTGGGGATTGTTGTAGGATGCTTCGTTCTCTGCTGGCTCCCGTTTTTTGTAGTAATGCCTCTCGGTAAGTCGAGCCGGCCCCGCGGGTGTCTTCTGGGCAGGGAGGTCCCTGCTGGTGGCTGGGTGTGGTAGCGCTGCTCAGAAAAGCCCTGAGGGAAGAATTTGGTCCTGCAAAGCTGTCAAAAAACCCCCCAAACACTCACCATCACAAAGCAGGAGCATGGAGAAAAACACGAGTCTCAAATGAGACCAAACGTGATGGTGATGGGAAACAAAATTCTGAAAAGCAGGGAAATAGTCCTGTGCTTTCTCCACGCAGAAAATCCTCTTTGTGAAGCAGAGCAGATATTTGTGACCATCTCTGCTATAGGAACAGGATCTGTAGGGGGTTGTGTTTATGTTTGCAGCCAGGTGACTTAAATGTATAAGAGGTCAGGATATAAATACAATAATGGCTGAAGCAGCTGTTCACAGCCCTGGCGTGCTCAGCACTGATGATTCCCACTCTAGGGGGGAAAAATCACCTTCCTATCAGGAAATCCATCCTGTGAGACACCATAACTCCAAAGCCAATCTTTTAATCCAATTTCTCATCTGACCAGTCAGGAGACAACAATGAGGGTCCTTCCAGCTCATTTTACACTGCTGTGGTTTGCATCTTTTCTGGGAACCCCTTGAACCCCCTGGCCAAACACTGCCTCAGCCACCAGGCTGGAGAGGAATATATTTTCCCTCCAGTTGTCATTCCAAAGAGGAGCAAAGCTGGGGATTTGTTCTGCTGTGCTGGAATATAAAGAAGTAATTAGAATTTTAATTAAACCTTGCTCAGTTACCTTTGATGCAGTTGCAGGGTATAAAAGCAGAATACTAATTTCATACCTATAGCTGGGGGTGAGGGCCGTGGCTCATCACACTGAGCTGGGCTCTGCCATTAAAAATTGGATTTTTCAAACGTGGAAACTAAAATCTGGGACTTGTTCCATTTCAGGGCTCTTCTTATGGGAAGGGCTTATGCTGTACAGGAAAAATAAAGTAAAATTTTATGGGAGCTTTAGTTAGTGAGACAACAACATGGACAATTAAGAAAAGAAAACTGGCCTTACCTAAATATGAAAAGAAAGATTTGGGGGATTTTCTTTTCTTTGTTTCTTTTTTCATTTTTTTTTTTAATTCTGTTTTTTCAAACTTATAAATAGCTCTTCCTTTTCAATTAACCTCCACTGGTTTCACCAAAATTTATCAAGACACACAAAAAACCTGTTGCTAATGTGAAAAACCCCAAAATTCAGAATTTTTTCCCTCTTGGTCAATGCTGGGAAGTGCTGGATTGGAGCTGTTTCCTAAGGAGGAGCTGCCCAGGATGTCAGCACGTTGGAATGCAGCTTGCCAAGATGACTGAGACATAAAAAGGGTTTGGGAGAATGCTTTAAATGCACTTTTCATCTGTAAATGTGGCTGCCCACACAGAGCTGTTGTTAATTAATTTGCTTTGGATTTAAGAAATCTTCTGGGCTCCAGAATGACTTTGCATCTTCCCATGATCCCTTGTAAGGAAACTGGAGGTTTTTTTGGGTTTTGGGGGTTACTGGGTTATTTTTAAAGCATATATTATATAATAGGGCTTTTAAAACCTATTTGATGCTCTTGTTTAAGGACAAAAAACCTGATTAAACAGAAAGGGGCACTAAAAAATTCCTCCAAAAAGCCTCTTGATGCAGAGTACTTTCCAAAAGACAACAACAACTACTCTCAGGTCTGTCACACAGCCAGGTCCAGTCGGGACAGGGGAGTGATGCTGACAGGATCTGGTACAGGGATCTGAATTCCCAGGTGTATAAAACCCTCCTTGAGGCCCTGGTGGAGCTGCCAGCACACAGGGCTGGGCACGCAGAGCTTGGAGCAGTGTGTTGTCAGGACTTTGGTTTCCCCTGGGAGAAGGCAGGTGAGCAGAACCAAGCAGAGCTGGCACCGATGACAGCTTCAGTGACACTTCAGTGACCAGCAGGGAGACACAAACCAGCAAAGGAGAGCCAGGGAGGAGCAGCTCTGAGCCTGCCTGCATCTCTCAGAGAGGGCTGAGGAGAGGAGCCTGAGCTTCTCTGCAGCTCCTGGGCCAAGGGGTTTGTGGGGAGAGGCTCAGATGTGGCTTCATGTGGGCAGCCAGGGCTGTGGAATTCCCAATCACAGCTTGCAGTTCTGGCTTTTTGGTCTCCTCTTGCAGTTCCTAGAAAGGGATGTGGGATATATATGGATATATGGATAGAGGAACAGATATAGAAAGACTCAGAGCTAGAAGAGCCCAGAAATTGTGGAAGCTCCCCATGATGAAAGGTTTCCATGTTACAAGTGACAGAGCAGACCTTGTCCTGCAACTGGAAGACATTTATGTGTTGTTCTGAGAAATCCTCAAAAGCTTTCTTTTCAGCAGCATGGAAGAGTGCTTGGAGGTTGTTTTGGGGTGAAAATGCACAGAACTGATGGAAAAAAGGGTGGGGGTGTTGCAAAAATTGTCCTGGCCTGGGGTTGATCTTAACAAACCCTCAGAAGAGAAGAAGAGCTTTGCTTGTGGTCTGTTTTCTGCTTACTCTGGGTGTAGGTGTTGCTTTATGAAGCTGGAAGAAATAAGAAAGGGAAAGTCTGAGCCAGGAGGCCACAGGGGGAAAAAATCCTGAACTGGGCCAGGGAGAGGAAGGGTTTTAGCGTTTGTCAATCATTCTTGTGATTAAGAAAGCAAAGCAGGATCCGCTGGAGGGTGTTTGTGTTTGTGATTGAGGAGTAAATTAGTCTTGTGAACTGACACAAACACTGTCAAGGGAATCCTCTAATCCTGACTGCAGCTGGTTTCTATTTACTATTTTGTGGTAGTTTTTTAAACTGGAGTCAAAGAGAAGCACTCTACTTTCATTAGACATAAACCAGAAAAATAGAAGTGCATTTTTCCATGTCTGCTGTTGACACAACCTGACCTCCAAGAGGGTCACAAGGCTCAGAGAAGCAACACAAACCAATACAGACTCCCTACATCAGTATTTCAGTGTTCTCTCAGTGAGAAAGAGAGGAAAAAAGACATTAAAAGTGGATAAAACCCCCCAGAATGAAGCCCCAGCTCTTTCTCTGGAGCTCAGCACAAGGAGAGGAAGGATGTTTGCACTCCTTGAGTCGTGGAGCACAAGTGAGTTAAACCACTGAATGGGGAGAACTTCAGCCTTGGAGGTAAACAGCCAAGATATTTCCATGGCAAAGGTTTTTTTCTGGGCTTTTTTGCTGCTCACAGGGGCATTTTTCATAATCACAGACTGGAAAGGCACCGTTGGTCTGGGCTGATAACTCAGCTAATGACAAAGATCCCATGGGCATCCCTGGACCAACATTTCTCCACCATTCCCAAATCCTGAAATGTGTCCCAGTGACTCAAAACACAGCAAAGCAGGGGAGGGATCAGTGCTAGAAACCATTTCTGTTAAAAACAAGGTCAGGAAGGCAGGTGAGCCGTGCTCTGCCTTCTGTGTGAGTCCCCTGGCACAGGAGCCCTGTCCTTGGCTCAGAAGAGCCCTCACCACTTTCAAGTCCCCAGAGTAAAGGAAGCAGGTTTGTCATTTTTCACTCACTCTCAAATGCCACAGGCACAGTTCAGGGCTGGACACATGGAAAGGCCGTGCTGAGGGATCCTGCCTGTGCAAATGTCATGATTGGGCTGCAACTTGGATAATGAGAGACACTTGGCTCTTGCTGAAGGAGAGAATTCCTTGTTTCTAACTCCAAGGATGCCAAAATCATGACAAACAAACTCAGTCTGAGACAGACACAGCTTCTTAAACTATTCTCTGGATTATTTTTTTTTTTAATTTTTAAAGGAAAATTCCTATTTTATTGTAAGTGAATGACTTAAAGAGGGCAGGCTTCAAAATGTCAGCAATGGGATCCAGACCCATTCCTCTGCAGTAACAGCTTGGGAACTGGGATTGCAGTGACAATTACATTGATTGGTGAAACAATGTGATTATTTGGGTTTACATGGGTAACAAAACCTCAGTTTACCTTCCCATGGTTTTTTTATCAGCATTCTAAATCTGCAGCTGCCCACAGCGAATCTGGAAATAGTTGCTTGCTGAGACATTTGCCAGAAATATCATCCATCCTAAATGGGTACAATATGAAACAGAGCATAAATTAGCTCTGAAATAATCCAAATCACCCGAGCAGTGTTCCCAGAGTGACCCATCCCTGCTGCCTGACCCCCTCACCCTCACCTGTGCTCAGACCCCCTCCTGGTGCTGAATGCAGGGCTTGGGGAGGGAAAACAAACTCACCTCTCCTTCCATGTTTATCCTGGATCAGGGATAGCCAAGCACAAATTCCCTCTCACTTTCCCTCTGGAACAGCCATGAGATTCCAGGCCCTGGGGAGGCACAGAGTGCCAGACTTCCTCACATCAGAGCTTTTTCTGCCCTGCTTGTGTTGATTGGGTTGTGCAGAGTCTGGGATCACTTCCTACTGTCCAAGGGCTCCTTGATGCCATTTTTTTATTCCATAAAAAATATTTCCCATGAGGGAGCAGTGAGAGCACAGGGGAGAGGTTGTGTGTGTACAGGGGGCAGCTGTTGAATGTCTGTAGCAACATATATGTGTATATATATGTATAGTTATATATACATAGTTATTTTTATAAAGACACTTTCCAGAGGGTGGATTGTGTCACGACCTGAGATGCAGTATAGAACACTTGTCTTAGGGAATAAAATTTAGAACTACCAGTGGGTTTGGGAACATAAAATGTGGTGTATTTGTCAATGTTTGGGAGCCATGAGAGGTGCAGGGAGGCCCTGGCACACAGTAAATTCCCTCTGGGATATCCCTGCTCCTCTGGGCTTCATCCTTGGGGTCTCTGTGGCTCTGGAAGAGCTGCTGCCCTCTGGATTGATCCCAGGAGCTGAGCTTTGGGCTTTGCTGCCCTGTAACCAGAGCACTCTCCCTGTTCCCAGCCTGAAGGGGCTCCAGGAGCTGGAGAGGGGCTTGGGAAAAGAGAATTACAGAACAAGGGGGAATGGCTTCCCACTGCCACAGGGCAGGGGTAGATGGGAAGGAATTGCACCCTGGGAGGGGCTGGATGGAATTCCCAGAGCAGCTGGGGCTGCCCTGGATCCCTGGCAGTGCCCAAGGACAGGCTGGAGCACCTGGGACAGTGGGAGGGGTCCCTGCACATGGCAGGGGGGCACTGGAGAGGATTTAAGGTCCTTTCCAACCCAAACAATCTGGGATTCTCCATGGGCACCACCCTGATCTCCCCACCCACTGAAGCATCATTTCCCCCACCTGACCCTGTGCTCTGCCTCAGTCACCAGATTTAAGCTACACAAAATAAAAAGGGGGGGAAAAAAAAAAGCAGTACACCCCAACAGAGCTGCCAGATCCAGCAGCAGAGATGGATTTGTATCAGAGGTGGGATTGTACCTGAGATGGGTTTGTATCAGAGATGGGTTTGTGGCTGGGATGGGTTTGTGGCTGGGATGGGTTTGTGGCTGGGATGGGTTTGTGGCTGGGATGGTTTTTAACACCACAGAGGGTTCATGGGTCACACAAACACACGGGGTCTGGTTCCCAGGGTGCTGGCAGCAGTGATGCAGAGTAAACAACACAAGTTTTTACAGCCTGGCAGGTTCCAAACCCTCTCTGCTGCCCATCAGTGAAACAAAGCACAGCATCGGGGCTGGCTTTTAAACAACCCCCAGTCAGGCAGCTCCTGTGACAAATGACAAAGTCGAATTACACCTTTGAGAGGGAATTGGCACTTACTCACCAGGAGGGATGTGGCACACTTATCTCTCAGAGCTGGAGAAACTTCCAGCTGACAAACAGGAAAATAAATGATGAGGGGAGAAAATGCAATCCTGACATTTCCAGGGATGAGTGATGAAATACATAATGGCAAAAGATCTCGGGAGGCTCACAGTACATTTCATTTTATTTTATTTTACAAGAAGCAATTGTATTGTGCTACTGACACTTGTGTGTCCTCAACCTTTTGCAAACAAAGCAGGAATTCCAGTGTCACTTACTCAATCCACAATTCCAAATACATTAAAAGAGCTCTTGAAGCTTTCTTTGCTGTTCCTCTAGCACAGACTGCAGGGAGACAGTGTAAGGTGAAGCCTTTAAACTTTAATCAGGTTTGCCACTGTTTACCACTTAATTCCTCACAGTGTGCAAAGGGAGATATTAGGGCCAGTGAATAGCACAGAGAATTAATTTCAAGGGTGAAAACTTAATCTCTGAGCTGCTGTTCACCTGCCAGCTCTGCTGGAGGACACCTGGATGGCACCTGTGGTTCCACCTGGTCTGGAGTCAGAGGATGGGAAAAATGTGCTCTGAGAATTAGGTGCAATAATTCTGTTTTCTCAGCCCTGGATGAGAGCTGACACAAAGTGGCAGACACCAACTGGACAAGGATTGCATGGAAATGCTCATCCCAGCCCCACCTGCTCTCCCTGCACTCTGGAGGGAATATGTACCACACACCCTAAAAAAGAGATCATTCACCACTCTGGTTTATTCTCATGACTGATTATGGTCATTGTTTTAAAAAAAAAAAAACAACAAAAAAACCCCTAAAAGCCCAAAAAATCTTTATTTCTCCTTCGAGTTTGTCTGACCTGAGTTGTCTGTTCTGAGGGCCCAGCACTGAACAAAGCACTTTGTCACCAGCTCTGAAAATGCCTCCTGCTCCTTACCAGGCCCACCAGCCACTGAGACTGACCACAACATCACTGAATATTCAAGGTGTGGAAGCAAGGGACACTTAGGATTCAGTGGGGAGGAACACCATTCCTCAAGGATTTGGAAAATAAGATTTTTTTTTTCCCTTTTCCTAGATACCCAGGTAGCCAGCAGGAAAGATTAAGAAATATTTCTGAGCTACAGAGGTAACAGGGATTTCTGTGGTCCTTGAGTGTTAAAGACACCCTCCAGGGAGGCTGCAGAGGGAGTTTTTACCACTGGTACCACAGGGGGGATGGCTCTGAGGTGAAGGAGGGCACACTTGGATTAGATATCAGCCAGAAATTCCTCCCTGTGAAGGTGGGGATGGATTTCCCACACGAGCCCCATCCCTGGCTGGAGCACCCTGGGACAGTGGAAGGGGTCCCTGCCCGTGGCAGAGGGTTGGAACTGGATGAGCTTTTATTTCCCTTCCAAGCTGACCCATCCCAGGATTCCCTGGAATCAGTGTGCAGTTCAGACAGCAAAGCCCCTGTGCTGTCAAAGCTCCCTCATTTTCCTTCACTGTGTGTTATTCCAAGGCAACAACGAGTCCTTCCACTGATGAACCAAAAAAGGCTACATTAATAAATTAACATGCAGATCCCACCCCAAAAAAAGAGCAAGGGACAGACTCTGACACTGGCTGTTTTCTATTTTTATCAGGCTTTGGCACAGCCCTTGCATTCCATCTGGAGAGACCGAGGAGTTGCAGCAAACAGGAATTGTTATTGTTTACCCATTTTTACACTTGGCCTCACACAGCTGGTTCCCTAAGGTGGGGTTTGGTTCACCTCTGGTCTCACCACAAAACAGGAAAGCAGCAGATGCACTTCATTTAAATGAGGAAACAAACCAAAAAAATCGAGTGTGATTTGGGCATTTAGAAGCCTTTAGTTATTTTTCATCTGCCAATGACTTCAGCCAGAAAGTTCTTTGAGAATGTTATTTAGTTGTTTTTCACCAAAGGAGAGAAGCATTAATTTGCTGAGAAAGAGTTTGGGAAAAAAAAAAACATTCCTGAGATTTTAAATCAGCAGATAACTCTTAATTCTATAGATAAAGAAATGCCAAAGAGCCTTCCTTACTAAGGAGCCATCGAAGTTCTCGCTCTTTGAATCATCTTTGGAAGGTAACATTGCAAGTGTAGATCAGAATATGTGTGTATATAAATAAATAATAAATACAAATACATAAATATATAAATATGTACACATCTCAGGGCTGCCTGTGACACCCTCTCCTTTAATTTCTCTCAATTTTAGCTGCATTCCACGAGGCAGAACGTGGCTGCTCAGATTTTCTGGAGGTTTCAGGGAATATCAGTACCCAATACTTCATCACTTTGAGGACTTTTAGCTGGGACACTGTCAGCTCCAATCCCTCTTTTCCCTAACCCTTCTGAAGTGGTGTGATTGTCTCACCCTCTCAAGCCCCTCGTGGTGATCTCCAAAATCTCGCTGTCCTCTGGGTAATTAATCTTGAATTAGGAGTCCCTGAGGAAGGAATTTTCCCCTCTCCTGGAATCAGCCCTCTGGCTGCCTCTCTAGCTGTAAATGGGAATAGAATCCTTGTAAGTATAAAACAGCTCTCTTGAATTGATTTCTGATGGAAAATCCATGTAATCCTACGACACCATAGATCCTGCAACACCAGTTCCTGCAGGAATTCTGTTTCCAGTCATCATTTTTTCAAGACGGAACAGAACCCTATTTATTTTTTCCCCAGTGTTTTAGTTTCTTTGGTTACCTGCAATTCCTCACAGCCTCTGCCCTAACACTCAGCCATATTTTCCATTTTAGGTTCTTTCTTTCCTGCAATCAAACCCCCGGACACGCTTTTTAAAATAACATTTTGGCTGGGATATTTAAACAGCTGCATCAACCCCATCATCTATCCGTGCTCCAGTCAAGAGTTCAAGAGAGCGTTCCAGAACGTCCTGAGAGCTCAGTGCCTCCTGAGGAAGCAGCCAGCCAAGAAGCAGCCCCCCACCTTCAACCTCCACCCTCCTGCTGGCCAGAGCCCCGGGGCTGCCCGAGGGGTGCTCAGGATCCCGGTGGGAGCAGGAGAAACCTTCTACAGGATCTCCAAGGCGGACGGCGTGTGCGAGTGGAAAATCTTCTCCGCCACGCCCGCCAAAGAGCGCCCGGCTGCCAAAGCCAAGAGCAAAGGGTTCCTGCAGGATTGCTGCTGTGCAGACACCTCGGGGAGCCTGGGCACTGAGAGCTGCAGAGTGCCCACCATTAAAATCCACTCGATTTCCCTGAGGGAGGGAGGGGAGGACGTGTGAGCGGCCGGCGGTGCCGGGCTGGCGGCTCGGGGCCGCGCGGGAGGTTGGTGCTCCTTTGGTGGGGAGGCAGGAGTGGTGGTGCTTGGAAGGATCCTGGGGTGAACAGGTGAAACTGGGGCCAAATCTTCCCAGGAAGGGTGTCTGTGAGTGCTGGCAGTGTGAGTGAAGCCCCTCAAAGGCAGCACGTGGCTCCAGTGGATGGTGTTCTGAAGGTCCAGCGTCTGCCAGGTGTTTCCTTGGCATTTAAAGGCTTGTTTCTCCTCTTTCAGAGTTCCCACTGCTCTCATTTAGGGGCAGGGGGGAGAAAGAACCACAAAGACTGTGTGCTGATTTCAGCCTCAGAGCCGTTTTGTGATTCCTCCCCTCCCCACAAAGCCAAACCTCAGCTGTGGATTTCAGTCAACTCCACGGCCCAGGAAACCTTGACCCAAGTGACTGCACTCCACAGAGCTTCAGAGACCAAGGAGAACTTCTCCTTTTTGTACAATCAGCCTCCCTCATCTCCACACCAAACCAAATGAAAATTTGCATGTGCCCCTGGTTTGTTCAGAGCGTCCCTGCGCCTTGATGTGGGTCTAAAAACTCAAACCTAGGTAAGTGCTCATCAAGCAAGGCTCCAAGAGCTCACTTGCACTCATCCTTTTGTTTTTCCTCTTCTGAGTCCCTCAGGAACCTGCTGACAGGCTCAGTAATTCCTTGCTCAGGTGCTCAACAGCCAGAGCAGTGCCAACTGGAAAAGCTGCAGATTTTTCCTACCTCCCTGCCCAGAGTTTTTGCTACATTCCTCTTCCTGACCCCTTCAGTACCAAGTGCTCAAAAGCTTTCTGTGAGATCCTGGGCGTGCTCTGGAGTCAGGGACTTTCCCCTTGTTCTGAGCAGGGGGAGTTAAGCATGTTAAAAGGCTTAAGGACATCCATCCCATGAGAAAGGGCCACCCCTTGGGAATTTGGGAGCAAAGCACTTGGAAGTATGCTATATTTTAATACAGCTAATCCAAATAAATAAATAAATGAGATGGCCAGCATCTGGAAGAAATAGTGGGAGGAATTCTCTGTACAATATTAGAAATAAGCAGCTCTTGACATAACTCCTCCTGAGCCTGCCAAGTAAGAATTCAGCTCCTTGAAACAACACACGAGCCCCTGCTCCTGTCTGTGCTCCTGTGCTGAAGATCCACTGCCTTGGAAAGGGAGAGGGATGGAGAGAAGACTCATTACCACAAGACAGGGCCTTGGTGTTGATGAGAAATCATTGTTTATTTACCTCTCACTCAGTATTAAGCCCCCAATGTCAAGAGGATTTGTCTCCTGTGTCTTTTATTTATGCACTCACAGAGCACAAATCTGGAGCATGACCCCAGTTTTGGCTTCAATAAGAAATCCACCTCGCTCTTAAGGTTCTTCAGGCCTAGAATTTGAAGTTAAGTGTGGAAATGCCATGTAAGAAAATATTCTCATGGTGCTTCAAGCCAAGAGCAGAGGGAGAAAAGCTGGAAACCTCATAAGAAAGTCATGTGGGACTCATGGCTGAGGTTTCCAGTCTCATGGGGTTCAGATACGTGGGATGTCCACTTTGACAAATCCTGAACTTTGAAACATTTTGAAAAAACACCCCTTAAATTGAGCAGGACTGACAAGATTTAAAGTGTTCACTGCTCACCCTTGGTGCCCAACCCTGTCTTGTTCTACAACCAATCCTGTTTTATAAGCACCAAGGCCCTTTTTGCCATCTCTCCTTTGGAGCTGGGAGATTTACACAGGGTTGCTGCAGTAATTTCAGATTTATTGGTGTTTCATGGTGTCAGGCAAGGAGTTGTTGTGGAGCTACACACAGAGGCTGCCCCAACTGGATTAATTTAACTCCAGAGCAATCCTGATGCAGCAATATAATCTGACCCTGTAAGATGAAGATAAATAAGTCAGCCTGCTGCTGGCAGTGTCAGGATGGATTCACATCAAATCACAGCTGTAGCACAGCTCTGCATGGCAGAGACAGAGGTTGGAATAATGAAGTGTTGGTCTCATCTTCATCCTTTTTTTTTAGGATGAAGGACCTCTCTGTGTCCAGTGACCCTGAAAAGCTCCCAGCCACCCCTCTGCTGCTGCCAGGTATGCCAGCAAAAACAAACACATCATTTATTTGACTCCTTCAGAGAATTCCTGCAGAAAAACTGCCCTGGTCCCTTGCTGCAAGAAAGGTCATTGGCCCTTGTCATCTCGGTGGATATCTGGACTGAAAAGTCTCAAAAACTGCAGAAGGAGCTCTAGGAAACAGAAAAAAAAAAAAAAAAAGGAGCACAGATTTAAGCATCCCATTTTTTTTTCTGTTGTTAAAGTGAACTTGGCACTGGTGAAAGAGCTGAAGCCACAGAGGCTGAATGCATTTGTCTAAAATCACAAACAGGACAAGAGGCTCTCCCAGGGGCTGGACATCAACCACCACTCGTGAAACCTCCCCAGCATCAGGAATCTGTGGTGTGGATCCTGGCAGGAGCACAAAGCAGAGCTCAGAGGTGGGAAGTGAGAACAGTGAGAGCCAGGATTCCCCTCAAAGGCACCTCCAGAGACCCTCCCTGAGCTGGCAGGGGATGTGTCCTGCCTGGCAGTGCTGCCAGGGGTGGCTCTGACATCCCCCCATCCCCTCAGCTCAGAGGTTTCTGTCGGCAGTGACAGCCAAGGGCTGGAGCAGCCTCTGCTGCAGTGGTGAGAGCTGGAGCATCACAGAGATGGCTCTGGATTTGTGCAGCCCAGGGGGAAGCAGATCACCAACCCTCTGCACCCCAGGGCAGGGAGCCCTCAGTAGTCCACTTCCCACACTCAATTCACTCCTACAATCTGATGTTTATGAGGCTTCGTGTACTTTGCAGGATTATTCAAATCCCAAATATTTAAGTTCTGCCCACTGTCCAAATAAATGTCTTCTCATTTTTACAGTCTTTATTTTGCTCTGCCAACTCCAAGGATAAGTTGTGCATTGTGTAAAAGAATATTCTCCTTTGCTAGGCCTTAATGTCCTGAAAATCCAGAGCACTGAAAAGAAGAAAGATTAAGCCAGGAATATTTCTTCCTTCTCTGCTTGGAGTAAGCAAATGGATTTCACAAAATTTCTTTACAAAATTTCTCCACCTGACTTTTTCAATATTCTGAAAGGCAACAGTGGGAGGCTGCAGCACCAAATGCTGATTGAAGTCAGGTAGAAAAGGTCATTGCTTTGCTGAAGTGCAAGTACCCAGTTCTAGGTGTGCCTGTTGCAAAGCTGCTCGTGCCTCAGTGGGGTTTTACCAGGAACTTCATTTAAAAATGCAGCTCCTGAGGTGCAGAGCAGCCCAGTGACTCACCCAGCAGCGCTGCAGCTGTCCCAGGCTGGATCCAGGCTGGGTAATTCACCCCACATCCCACCCAGAGACACCCTGATCCCCTTCCCTTGTCCTGTGGTTTGCATGAGCAAGACAATGTTGAAAATCTGCTCCAGGGCACAGGCTGTTGACACCAATTATTCCTGGACGATCTCTTCTGACAGCAAAGAGAAAAGCCAGTTGGTTTTCAGTGTTCCACTTAGCTCTGGGCAAATCTGGGACCTGCACCAGTGCTACCCTTTACTAGAAGGGAAAAAAAACCCCAACAGGTCATGAGAGAGCTGCTCTGGCAGCAGCATCTGCTCTCTGCCTGCACCCAAATATTTGTGAAGGTGTTTGGAGCATGACAGTGCTACACAAAGCACCAGCCACTCCAGGGGTGGCTTGTGTTAAAATACAGCTCTCCCCCAGCCTGACAGATGTAATTGAATCTCTGATTTCCCAGGAGGAGACAGAACATTTGTCTCAGGGCTTGGAGTGAAATGTCATTCCCTTTGCAGAGCCCACTGCATGTTTCTCATGCCAACAGAGAAGGAGAAAATAGCAAATGTGAGCTAAGGGGAAATGAATTGCTGAGAAGGAAAGCTGTGCAGGGCAAGCATCATGCAAGAAATCACACATCTGTCAGCCCACAGTGGGCTCCAAGCTCTGCTTAATGCACATTTCTGTCTCAGTGCAAGACTGAGCCCAACCCCAGGATGAGGAGCAGCCTCCCCTCATCATCATGGCAACACCCAGATCTCCTTCAGAGTCAGAAACCTCCACGTGTGCATACTGAAAATAAACAGGATTTTACAGTGCTCAACGTCTCACCCAGAGAATGAGATTTTCTTGCATTAATCCGAGTTTCTTTTATCAGCTGCCAAAAGTCAGCCCTTGTAAACCATTTTCTGCAGTAGGAAAACACAAACCTGCCCAGCATTTCAGCAGGTTTCCAGTTTCAAAGCAAGTCCACTCAGCCAATGATAGAAATCCTCCCTGAATCTCACTGAATACTCAATTCTTCCTGCCAGTACAACTGTGGGAATTGTATATGTGCTGGTTTGGGCTTTTTTTTTCTTTTTCCTTTGCCAGTCTTTGGTTGCAAAAAACTGTTTATGGTTTGGGGTTTTTTTTCTTCTGCCTGCAGCAGCTTTTTTGCCTGCATTTTGTACAAGTTTGGCTGGTTTGAAAAGATTTCTCCTGAAGCAGGCACTGCCCTCTCTGGATATGATATTCCTGTGTCGTTGAATTTTCTACCTGCTGTTTTCCAGCTTTATCATGTTTGAACAGTCCATGCTGGTCATTTCCCTGACCAAAATACTGAATGTATATGAAATCTTGCTAAGGTGAACAAATAAATTATTGGGGGGAATGTGTGCTTTGGGATATGGGAGCTGCCAGGCTGGTTGGGTTTTTCTTTTTTTTCCTCCAAATTACTCACACAGACCCCTCTTCTCCCTTTCAACAAACATTTCAGGCAGAGGATGAGGCAGAGATTCTTCCCAGTACTTAGTGGGGTTTAGTGCAAAGTGAATAAAGGAATTAAACTTACATTTCTGCTGTAAAAAGTTAAAGTTCTTTAAAAAAAGCTTTGAACCATTGGGGCCCCAGGTCCTCACTCTGCTCCTTCAGTTTGCTTCCAGTAAAACATCAGGGCTCAGATGAAATCCAGCCCATTTTGCTGCATTCCTTATAAACAAACACGAGGAGAACAATCCTCGTGCACCCCAGGATGTAAATGGCAAAGACAAGTGCTGAGTTATTATTTCCTGATTTATAAAGGGACAACGGAGACACTGGGGAAGGAAAAGACAGATTTCAAAACCAGCTGATGCACCAGGAGTCTGGGAAGCCCTGGCTGTGGCTGCCTCTAGTGAAACCCTGGGAAATTTCACCTGGAGAAAACTAAAAATGAAAAAAAAAAAAAAAAAAACCATAAAAATTAAACTTTAGTTTAATGCTTCTTCCACGGGTCTGCTCTCCTGCTGGATTAAAATAGGATTTATCCTGAATTATTTTGTGCTGCAGTAGAGTCTGGGAGCTTCAGCAAAGCACCAGAATTTGGTCTTTAATGGACACAGACCTTGCTCTAAAAAATTCCCTCCTGGGCTTACAGGTGGCCACAAAAGCTGCTGCAACTCTAAGGAATAACTTGGAGTGCCAGAATGGCCTTGTGACCCCCTGTCAGACAAAAGAAGAATTTTTAAATAAAGATGTGCATTTTTGCTTGGCTTTATAATTTAAACACAATTCAGCTGAACTCCCCTCTGTGCAACGGGTGTGAATCCCAACTGCCCCAGGAATCTCAGAAAACACCACCAATGACTTGGAAAAACTGACACAGGACAGGGGAAAAAAATAAAACGTGTTGGTGCACTTGTTTAACTTCACTACAAGGACACAAATACATCAAATTCTGCTTGTGCTGTTCTGGCATTAATTTACCCCGTTTTTGGCTTCTCAGATTTCTTGGAAAAGAAATTTCTTTCTCCACCTGTGGGCAGCTGGTGCTCATGGCCCTGCTTCATTTCCCAGGCACATTCTGCTTTCAGGACTGTTGGATTATTGAGGGATTTCTTTCATCGAGGTTCAGACCTCGAGAGAAATTCCACGATGGTTTTAATCATTAAATCAATTTTTTTTTAAAGCAGTGGCTGCCCCTTTGGGCTCTGTACTGGTGACAGGAGCCAGCACCTCCCAGCAGCCTGAGACCAGGCACACATCCCACTAAATTATGCCCTAAAATTTTGCAGGCACTTGGCTTTGGATGGGAGCATTAATGAGCTTTGCCAGCCCCTTTACAGCACCAGGCTGCCACAGCTCTTCAAAGAAGATTTAAAACTGAAGTTGCAGGGGTTTGGATTATTATATCCCCTCTGTTGCCGTGGCTGGTTCATAACAAGGTTATTTAGAAAATAAACTTATTATAAATAGAAAGGCCCATTTAATAGCCAAGTGACAGGTTACAGCAAAACCCAAAGTGTTTAATTGCCAGGGGCTTTTTTGCAGTTTATAAAACCTTGTTTCTCAGTTTATATAAAAATCTTGCTGGCTTTGCTTTGTGGTTTTTGAAAAACTCTAGGACCCGATCCAAGGAGTGCTGGAATGGATGAAAATGCTCTCCTTGATCTGAGTAGTTTGGGGGAGTGTTTTCGGCCCGGGAGGGATGCACAGGGAGAGCTCTCCAGCAGGGATGAAGAACTCTTGCCCTCTGCTGGCTGCTACAAAATCAAGCACCAAGAAAAACTGCTTTAAAACTGGATTAGGGAACCCGCAGCCCAGCCCAGGGTGCAGTGCAGCACAGATGTGTCTGGTAGCACTGCAGGAGCTCCCCCGGTACAAAAAAAAGGCAAGAGCTTTATTTTTTCCCCATTTTTAACCCTTTTTTCCCCTCTCTGTTCCCAGATTCTGACCTTTCAGCTGCACAAAGCAGGGGATTTATCAGGGCTGTGCTGATGGATCCTTTATTATCCACCAGCCTGACACAATCTGCAGCCCTAATACAGATATTTAATAAGGATTCACTGCCTGGAAATCCCCAAACCTGCAGAAGGTCTGGGGAGGAGCTGGGTTCCTCCTGGGTTACCCTGGGAATAGAGAGCTTCTCTATTCCTTGATTTTTTTTTAACTCTGGTGAAAGCCAGAGCAATTTAGCCATGAATCTCTCCTCCAAGAACTTAAAGGAACAAGGGCTTGATTAAAACTCTCCTCACAGTAAATCAATGCTGGCTCAGGGAAAAGAGGTCCCTTCCCTCCCCCTTCCAGAAAAACTTTGCTGCTGGCATTGATTGAGGATTTTTGCCAGAAAAACCCAAGTGAATAAAATTCTCAGCACTGGGGTGCTGGGTCCCATCCATGGTGAGCTGGAACATTTTTATTCCCGTGCCTCCAGTGTTATTTTGGGAGAGATTTATGAATTCAGGTGCTGTAAAAATAGTCTGCTGCAAGAAAACTGCTCCCTCCCTGGCAGGCTGGGAGGAAGAGGGATGTCACCTGCAGGGGACACTGGGAGGGTGGGGAGGGCTGGGATGGAATTCCCAGAGGAGCTGGGGCTGCCCTGGATCCCTGGAAATGTCCAAGGCCAGGCTGGGATGGTGTCCCTGCCATGGCAGGGGTTGGAGCAGGGAGATGTTTAAAGTCCTTTCCTGATTAAAGTAGGTTCAGATGGGATATTGGGAAGGAATTCCTGGCTGGGCTGGAATTCCCAGAGCAGCTGGGGCTGCCCTGGATCCCTGGCAGTGCCCAGGCCAGGCTGGGATAACCCAGGACAGGGGAGGTGTGGAACCCACGGTGGGACTGGATGAGCTTTAAGGTCCCTTCCAACCCAAACCACTCCAGGATTCCATGGGCTGGTTTGGGTGGGAGTTGGGGAAGGAATTCCTGGCTGGGCTGGAATTCCCAGAGCAGCTGGGGCTGCCCTGGATCCCTGGAAGTGTCCCAGGCCAGGCTGGATGGGAGTCCACCAGCAGAAGATGTCCCTAATTAGAGGAGGGAGGTTGGGAAATTAATGCTGATCCCTCCATGCTAGAAGGGCTCATCCCCGTGCCTGATTTGTGAGAGGTTTCTCCCTCTCTTTCTTACACTATAAAATCTCAGGAGATTTTTAATTGACTTCCAAGGCCTGGCCACATCCCCCATGGGGTCCCCCCTGCTCCAGGCAGGGAGGCTGCTCTGGAGGAAATAAAATAAATAAAATAAAACTGGATTAAAGCACACATGTGGGATATTATTCCATTACACCACTGGCCCAGAGCCTGGGAAAGCTTGATCCTACCACCAGGCAGGCTTTAGAGAGGGCAGGGAATCAGAGGGGAGCAACCACAGGCCTTTCTTGGATAATATGGATAATTTGGGTCTCAGCCCTGCTGTGCCCCTGGGAGCACTTCCCAGTAACCAAGGGGCAAATGGAATGGAAAGAGAGGACACTTCACACCCACGATGTGCCTGTTCCTTCAGGTGTCACCCAAACCAAGCCATTCCTGGGAGCTGCCAGGGACTGGGAGCCAGGAGGGCTGTAGAGCTGGGACAGATAAATGGCATTGAGCCCCAGCTGCTGTCTGAATCAGCACCTGCCTGTCCCAGGAACACCAAGGTGACATCCTCCTCCTCCCCTTACCTCTCCCATGGTCCATTTGTCTTTGCTCTGTAGGAAAAGAAAAGCCACAGGAATATTTAGAAATAATCTGGGACATTTTCCTGCCTGCTTGATGTCACAAGGGGAGAGGGCTGCAGCTTGCTTGGATTGTTTTGTAACAAAAATCCTGCAAGAATCTGTATAAAATCCTGAGGACGATCACTCATAAAACTTGCTGCAGGGTTCTGTGTGTAAATTAAGAAATGCTGTCAAAACCAGCATTCCCTATTATATTTACAACAAAACTTGATGGGGGAAGGAGAGTGACAGAGGTTATTTCAGATGTGCATGGACCAGCATTTATCCAATCCAGGATAATGTGAAAAAAATGTGAAATATCGGGGGGTTTGTGTTGAAAAGCATCGTACAAAAATGCCAAGGCTGCATGCTTTGGGGAGGAAGTGACAGTGAACAGGAGGGAGAACTTCAGGAAAGGAGAAAAACTCGATTTAGACACGGGGCTCTGGTGCCCTCCGGTGGAAATGAGAGGAGCAAAAACCGGGTGGATTTAACGAGCTGAGGCGCTCACCTGGAGGAGGGAAGATCCAGGGAGAGCTCAGAGCTCCTCCAGAGCCTGCAGGGGCTCCGGGAGAGCTGGGGAGGGACTGGGGATGGAGGATGGAGGGACAGGGACAGGGATGGAGGGACAGGGACAGGGAATGGAGGGACAGGATACAGGGATGGAGGGACAGGATACAGGGATGGAGGGACTGGGGATGGAGGATGGAGGGACAGGAACAGGGATGGAGGGACAGGAACAGGGATGGAGGGACAGGGACAGGGATGGAGGGTCAGGACACAGGGGATGGAGGGTCAGGATACAGGGAATGGCTCCCACTGCCAGAGGGCAGGGACAGATGGGGTTTTAGGATGGAGTTCCTTGCTGGAAGAGTGGGGAGGAGCCGGGATGGAATTCTTAGGGAAGCTGTGGCTGCCCCTGAATCCCTGGAAGTGCTCCAGGCACAAGGGAAGGCTCCAGGGAGAGCTCAGAGCTCCTCCAGAGCCTGGAGGGGCTCCAGGAGAGCTGGGGAGGGACAGGACCCAGGGATGGAGGGACAGGACCCAGGGGATGGTTCCCACTGCCAGAGGGCAGGGCTGGATGGGATATTGGGCAGGAATTATTCCCTGGGAGGGTGGGCTCAGCAGCACCGGCAAATTTGGGGCTTAAAAAAAAAGGAAAACGGGTTCTAAAGCTTCTACAGTAGTGACATTTATTCTTTGCCACCAATCAGGCTGTGCTGTGCCCATCTCTGAGAGCCCCCTCTCCTCAGGAGCTGACAGCTCCTGTTCCAGATCAGTCTCATTCATCACCTGCTTTATTTCTTCTCCTTTCACGGAATACTCCCCCGATGTTAAAGGCAGATTAAATCTAATTTGGGCCGTACACGATGGGCCGGCAGAGAACCAAATTAGCGCCTATTAACGAGCTGTGGGCTGCCAGAGCACGAATTACCTGGATTAAGGGGCTGACCACATACAACTGTTCCTGTGCAGCTCCTGTGCAGCTCCTGTGCAGCTGCCCCACTGACCCAAATATCCCCTGAGCTTTCTCCCTGCCTCGGCCCCTCAGCACATGCCAGGCTTAGAGCTGGCTGTTGCCAATTCTTCCTGACCTCAAAACATTCTCTCCTCTGCCACTTCCAGCATCTTGCCTGAGTCCCTGACATTTATTTATTCTTCTTTCGTTCCAATTCAGGTGCTGGAGGAAAAAATTAATGATAGAATAAACCCGAATGGAGGCTCTGCAGAGTGAGTAGCAGTGCTTCAGGCTGAGTGCATCCTCACTGGGATTGCTGTTGGGATTAGCTGATGAATTTTATATACAGCTACCCACCTCCATGGCACAGACTGCACAGCTGCTGATGTTTAAGCTGCCAGTAGCCAAATAACTGCGTGTCACTGGTGCCAGGATCCTCACATTAACCAGAGGTCTCTTTACCAGGGGATGACCACTGAGCCCTTCTCAGCAGTTAATAAGGAAAAATCCTCTTAAAACTTCCCACTCTGTGGGGTGCTGGGTTTAAAGCTGTGTGGAGGGAGCTGAGTGCATTTCACAGAGCTCTCCAGCACTTGAGTTTGTTCAGATGAGGAACAAGAGCTACAACTCCTCACAAAGTGCAGCTGTGCCCAGGCTGGGGGGCAGACCCCTGAGCAGCTGTGACAGTGAAACCCAACCACCAGCCCAAGTTCCACTGCTGGTTTTCCTGCAAATCCCAGACAGCACCAGCCCAAGCTCCACTGGATCTGTTCCAGCAGCTCCAACTCTCCCTGCCCAGCTGCTGCCCGTGGCTCCTGGCAGTGACTCTGCTTTTCCCCCACTCCTTGGCTGGCAGAGGGGCCAAGCAGAACCACACTGGGGGGGCTGAGAGTTAACTTTGAGGGGCTTTTGCTCACACTCCATCCCTGATCCGGGCAATGCAGAGCCAGGATTTCCCAGGGAACTGTCCCTGCTTTGGCAGACGCTGCTCTGCACCAAGTGCCCCCAGGGCAGCTGGCTCTCCGAGGAAATGCCCCCCTGGCCCAGCAGCTCCTCTCCAGCAGCACTGGGATGTGCAGCTGTGCACATCCCCAGCCCGGGCTGCTCTGCAGGGCTCCGTGTCCCACACCTGGCCCCAGGGACACGCGACACGCAGCGCCTCGAGACACAGCAGCACCTCCTGAAACCACAACATTCCGTCTTTATTAGGAGTTCCCATGGTAAATATAACACAGAGGTCTGAAGGAGTCAAACACAAGACTTGGGGGTGGGATGGGGGGGTGTTTTTGCCATTGAGACAATGGTCAAATATCAGTACTCCTCTTTGTCTACACACATGATGAGCTTTAGCACTTACAGCTCCTCCACTCATGGTTCACAATCACAAATCCAAGGGTTAAATCCAGCTAGTATTAAATCCTACTTTTTCTTTTATTATTTTTAGAGCTTCAAGTCACTGCGGTTAATTAATTAATTAATTGTCTTTTTTTTTCTTTTTTAAGCATTTACATATGACATTCATTAAACAGACACAAAGCGGACGAGCTCTCACAGAAAAAACATGCTTACATAGCCTGCAAAAATCTTTTTTTTTTTGTGATTTTTTTTTTTTTCCTTTTCAAGAACAAATTAAAACTTAACAAGTTATCATGAGTCAGTGAAGGAAAAAAAAAAGGAAGACTTAAGTGAATACTGAAGAGCCGCAAGTGTTTTGTAGAATTGAAAAGGATCCACAATTCTTTTTTTTTTCTCCCCAACTCATTCAAATGGGTCTTAACATACAGGTGACAAAGAAAAAAAACAAACTAAAAAAAAAATGAAAAATAGCTGCAATATATATTAAGTTCACGGATTACTTAACAAACAAAGTGCAAAACTCTTTATGCAAAACTAAAAGACCCAGGAGTTGAACCTAAATGCAAAATGCGTGGAGGAATATGGCAAAGTTCTTCTTAATTTTCATGTTCAAAGGGGTCTAAAGGATTTAGGAGCTGCAGCTGGGTTTGGGCAGCTAAGCAGCTCCCAGACACTTTGCAAATCCCAGCATTGATACTTCCTAACAACAGACCTGGTACTGGTTTATTGAAAGCCTTCACATATATATATATATAT